>JABXJD010000332.1:440000-445000 GCA_013375575.1 Percina caprodes | reverse complement strand
ACACCTGTATTTTGCTTCGTCTCGACACACCTTTCCTTTGAGCGCCAGGAGACCTGAAACCTGAGACCCTCCGAGAGCCAATCACATCCCTCGTAGAGCTCCTGAAGCTGTAATTACCGTCCATCATCAGCCAATCGCATCGGCCCCTGGGGGACGACCGCCGGGACTAAAGACAAACTGGGATTTATAATGAGACATGAGGCTAGAATATACTGTAATGATAATAGTAATAATATATATATATATATATATATATATATATATATATATATAATATATATATATATATATTATATATATATATATATATATATATATATATATATAATATATATATATACATATATATATATATAATATATATATATATATATATTATATATATATATATATATATATATAATATATATATATACATATATATATACACACAGCTGCAAATAAGTATTTGAACAGCTGTCTATCAGGTAGAATTCTGACCTCAAAGACCTGTTAGTCTGTCTTCAAAATGTCCCCCCACTCCATTTATTATCCTAAATTAGATGCACCTGTTTGAGGTCGTTAGCTGCATAAAGACACCTGTCCCCCTGTCCAATCAGTAAGAATCCATGTACTAACATGGCCAAGACCAGAGAGCTGTCCAAAGACACTAGAGACTCCACAAGGCTGGACAGGGCTACGGGACATGTCCAAGCAGCTCGGTGAGACAGGGCTACGGGACATGTCCAAGCAGCTCGGTGAGACAGGGCTACGGGACATGTCCAAGCCAGCTCGGTGAGACAGGGCACGGGACATGTCCAAGCAGCTCGGTGAGACAGGGCCACGGGGACATGTCTAAGCAGCTCGGTGAGACAGGGCTACGGGACATGTCCAAGCAGCTCGGTGAGACAGGGCTACGGGACATGTCCAAGCAGCTCGGCTGACAGGGCTACGGGACATGTCCAAGCAGCTCGGCTGGACAGGGCTACGGGACATGTCCAAGCAGCTCGGTGAGACAGGGCTACGGGACATGTCCAAGCAGCTCGGCTGACAGGGCCACGGGACACAGTAAGGAAAATATGTATATATATATATATATATATATATATATATATAGCCTATATATATATATATATATATACATATACATATATATATATACATACAGTGAGGAATACACACATATATACATATATATATGTATTAATCTGTATATAATGTATTTCTCCTAACATGAAAATACCAATGATGTAACTGTTTTTATAGAATTATTTCCCAAATATTACGAACTCCCTGTGAGTCTCGGACCTCAGATTAAACCCCCCCCCCCCCCCCACACACACACATACACACATCCCTGTCACTCAGCGTGGAGCGCCGGGGGCGACACTCGTCTCCTAAATGGTAATTTATGTGTTGTTGTGCAGGACGAACTGCTGCAGGAGGCGAAGCGTCAGCTGCATCTGACAGCAGCGTGTTCCCACCTGCAGCACAAATATGTGAAGTATGTCATAACTCACACACTCGCTTTATGGGGGGGGCTGGCTTTATAGGGGGGGGGGACTGGTTCAATAGGGGGGAGACTGGCTTTATAGGGGGGAGAGACTGCTTTATAGGGGGGAGACTGGCTTTATAGGGGGGAGACTGGCTTTATAGGGGAGACTGGCTTTATAGGGGGAGACTGGCTTTATAGGGGGGAGACTGGCTTTATAGGGGGGAGAGACTGCTTTATAGGGGGGAGAGACTGCTTTATAGGGGGGAGAGACTGCTTTATAGGGGGGGAGACTGGCTTTATAGGGGGGGAGACTGGCTTTATAGGGGGGAGAGACTGCTTTATAGGGGGGGAGACTGGCTTTATAGGGGGGAGAGACTGCTTTATAGGGGGAGACTGGTTTTATAGGGAGGAGACTGGCTTTATAGCGGCAAGACTGGTTCAATAGGGGGGAGACTGGTTTTATAGGGGGGAGACTGGCTTTATGGGGGGAGACTGGTTTTATAGGGGGAGACTGGCTTTTAGGGGGAGACTGGTTTAATAGGGGGAGAGACTGTTTTATAGGGGGAGACTGGCTTTATAGGGAGGAGACTGGCTTTATAGGGGGGAGACTGGCTTTATGGGGGGAGACTGGTTTTATAGGGGAGAGACTGCTTTATAGGGGGAGACTGGCTTTATAGGGGGGAGACTGGTTTAATAGGGGGGAAGACTGGCTTTATAGCGGCAAGACTGGTTCAATGGGGGGAGACTGGCTTTATAGGGGGGAGACTGGTTCAATAGGGGGAAGACTGGCTTTATAGGGGGGAGACTGGTTCAATAGGGGGGAGACTGGCTTTTAGGGGGGAGACTGGTTTAATAGGGGGGAGAGACTGTTTTATAGGGGGAGACTGGCTTTATAGGGAGGAGACTGGCTTTATAGGGGAGACTGGCTTTCTTAGGGAGACTGGCTTTCTTAGGGGGAGAGACTGCTTTATAGGGGGGAGACTGCTTTATAGGGGAGACTGGTTCAATAGGGGGGAGACTGGTTCAATGGGGGGAGACTGCTTTATAGGGGGAGACTGGTTCAATAGGGGGGAGACTGCTTTATAGGGGAGAGACTGCTTTATAGGGGGGAGACTGGCTTTATAGGGGGGAGACTGGCTTTATAGGGGGAGAGACTGGTTTATAGGGGGGAGACTGGTTTATAGGGGGAGACTGGCTTTATAGGAGGGAGACTGGCTTTATAGGGGGAGAGACTGGCTTTATAGGGGGAGAGACTGCTTTATAGGGGGAGACACTGGGTTTATGGGGAGACTAGGTTTAATAGGGGAGACTGGCTTTTAGAGGAGGAGGGGGAGACTGGCTTTATAGGGGAGACTGGTTTAATAGGGGGGAAACTGGCTTTATAGGGGGAGACTAGGTTTATGGGGGAGACTGGGTTTATGGGGGGGAGACTGGGTTTATGGGGGGGAGACTGGGTTTATGGGGGAGAGTGGGTTTATGGGGGAGAGTGGGTTTATGGGGGAGAGTGGGTTTATGGGGGAGAGTGGGTTTATGGGGGGGAGACTGGGTTTATGGGGGAGACTGGGTTTATGGGGGAGACTGGGTTTATGGGGGAGACTGGGTTTATGGGGGGGAGACTGGGTTTATGGGGGAGACTAGGTTTATGGGGGGAGACTAGTTTTTTAAACCTAATTTTGGAGTTTAAGAAGCAGAAATAAAATGAATAAAACACCCAGATTGAATGAAAGTAGTGACGTCATCCTCCATTTTATTGGAAGAGCTTTAAAGAATCATTGATGGTTGGAACAAAGTTCTGATGGAGAGAGAAATGGATCAAAACATGGAGGACAGCGTCCTCTGGTGGCCGGGGGCAGAATCACAGCTGCAGGGGGAGAGACAGAGTTTAACACTACGTAACACTAACTTATTAACTTTAGTTTTGCAGTTAATTTTGAAATTTATGGTCAATAAACCTCATTTATAGGAAATTATACCTAATGTTTGAGTTAGAAAAGCAGAAATTAGGAATTATTGAGACTAAAATTAAAGGAATGGATGTTGATGATAATCACAGACTGGAATATGTCAACTTTTACTCTCAATACTATTTCAAAAACACTTCAATTTGGTTTCAAATGCTATAAAATTGAATAAGACGCCCCAAAATTAATGAAAGTAGAGATTTGTACTTGGGAAAGAGCGTTGTGTGGAATCAATCATGTTATTTTGGGGAATTAAAAAGAACATTGATATAGGACAACATGAGGACAACATGAGGACAACATGAAGACAACATGAGGACAACATGAAGACAACATGAGGACAACATGAGGACAACATGAAGACAACATGAGGCCTACAAGAGGGCAACATGAAGACAACATGAGGACAACATGAGGGCAACATGAGGACCACATGAGGACAACATGAAGACAACATGAGGACAACATGAGGACAACGTGAGGACAACATGAAGACAACATGAGGACAACATGAGGGCAACATGAGGACAACATGGGGACAACATGAAAACAACATGAGGACAACATGGGGACAACATGAAGACAACATGAAGACAACATGAGGACAACATGAGGACAACATGAAGACAATATGAGGACAACATGAAGACAACATGAGGGCAACATAAAGACAATATGAAGACAACATGAGGACAACATGAGGACAACATGAGGGCAACATGAAGACAATATGAGGACAACATGAAGACAACATGAGGACAACATGAAGACAACATGAGGACAACATGAGGACAACATGAAGACAACATGAGGACAACATGAGGGCAACATGAGGGCAACATGAAGACAACATGAGGACAACATGAGGACAACATGAGGACAACATGAGGGCAACATGAAGACAATATGAGGACAACATGAAGACAACATGAGGACAACATGAAGACAACATGAGGACAACATGAGGACAACATGAAGACAATATGAGGACAACATGAAGACAACATGAGGGCAACATAAAGACAATATGAAGACAACATGAGGACAACATGAGGACAACATGAAGACAACATGAGGACAACATGAAGACAACATGAGGACAACATGAGGACAACATGAAGACAACATGAGGACAACATGAGGACAACATGAGGGCAACATGAAGACAACATGAGGACAACATGAAGACAACATGAGGGCAACATGAGGACAACATGAGGACAACATGAGGACAACATGAGGGCAACATGAAGACAACATGAGGGCAACATGAGGACAACATGAGGACAACATGAGGACAACATGAAGACAACATGAGGACAACATGAGGGCAACATGAAGACAATATGAGGACAACAGGAGGACAACAGGAGGACAACATGAAGACAACATGAAGACAACATGAGGACAACATGAGAACACCATGAGGACAACATGAAGACAACATGAAGACAACATGAAGACAACATGAGGACAACATGAGGACAACATGGGGACAACATGGGGACAACATGAGGACAACATGAGGACAACATGAGGGCAACATGAAGACAACATGAGGACAA
>JABXJD010000332.1:417500-435000 GCA_013375575.1 Percina caprodes | reverse complement strand
CGCAGATGTATTTCATATCTGCTCCATTTGCACAATCCCAGTTAAACAAAAAAACAACATTTTAAGTTCCAGCAGGTCTCTTAAACCCCCCAAAATTAATGAGTTAAAACAGCTCGGGTCTGTTTTAGTCCAGTTTGGTGTAACAGTCGGTCTCCGTCCGCCGAGGTCTGAGTTCAGACACCAAACAGTCGACTAATCCCATCAGTTCCCGTTCCAGTTTCCTGCTTAAAGGAGCTCTAAGCGAGCGATATCACACGTTTTATAGGCTACAACATATGTACACAAACAGCAAACATCTCCATCTGCTAGCTGCCTGTCCCCTGAACACACTGTAAAAAACATCTCCTCACTATCTGCTAGCTGCCTGTCCCCTGAACACACTGTAAAAAACATCTCCTCACTATCTGCTAGCTGCCTGTCCCCTGAACACACTGTAAAAAATGTGGTCTCTGTAGACAACCCAGGCTCATAGGAGATAGTGAGATGCTTTTTACAGTGTGTTCAGGGACGGCAGCTAGCAGATAGTGAGGAGATGTTTTTACAGTGTGTTCAGGGGACAGGCAGCTAGCAGATAGTGAGGAGATGTTTTTTACAGTGTGTTCAGGGGACAGGCAGCTAGCAGATAGTGAGATGTTTTTTACAGTGTGTTCAGGGGACAGGCAGCTAGCAGATAGTGAGGAGATGTTTTTTACAGTGTGTTCAGGGGACAGGCAGCTAGCAGATAGTGAGGAGATGTTTTTTACAGTGTGTTCAGGGGACAGGCAGCTAGCAGATAGTGAGATGTTTTTTACAGTGTGTTCAGGGGACAGGCAGCTAGCAGATAGTGAGGAGATGTTTTTTACAGTGTGTTCTGGGGGCAGGCAGCTAGCAGATAGTGAGGAGATGTTTTCTGTACGTGTCAACAAATGTAGCCTAAAAAGCGCGCGACATCGCTTAGAGCTCCTTTAATGCTGATACATGTTAAGTTCTGTGACACCAATAGTAGGAAAATCCACGACCAAAATATCGTTAAGATGTACCTGATGATGAGGAAATGTAGTTTGGATCCTCGGGGATGTGAAGCTCCTTCTATTTAGCGTAGGGGTAATAATAATAATAATAATAAATCAATGTTCACTGTGTCTGTCCGTACCGTGTTTTCCCACTCGGCGCAGCCACGTTTCGGCGCCGCCGATCCAGCTGCAGATCGGTCAGAGCGTCTGCGTCCGTTAAAAGTCTCTCGGCAGAAAAAGCGTAGAGCCACGCCCGGCTTGCGTAGATATCTGTGTTGCACCACTAGATAACACAACATTAAAGCCTCCAGGTGGACAGACGGGACTCGAACGTGCGGCTACAAAGCCGCACGGCGTGCGCCGTCTATGCCAGGAGGCACCAGGGCGTCAGGCTCTGGTCACACTCCAGTTTGGTGTTGATGACGGTGCAGGGAGCGCCGCTGATGCTCAGCTCCTGGCGGGACTCCACCTGGTAACGCAGGTTAGTCAGCCCCCCCTCCTGATCCACCTTAAACTGCTCCTACAGGGAGGAGGGAGGGAGGGAAGGAGGGAGGGAATGAGGGAAGGAAAGGAGGGAATGAGGGAACAAGGGAGTGAGGGAGGGAGTTAATGAAGGAACAAGAGCAGGGAAGGAGGAAACGAGGCCAGGGAAGGAGGGAGGGAGGAGGGAGGGAATGAGGGAACGAGGGAAGGAAGGGAGGGAATGAGGGAACAAGGGAATGAAGGAGGGAGTTAATGAAGGAACAAGAGCAGGGAAGGAGGAAACGAGGCCAGGGAAGGAGGGAGGGAGGAGGGAGGGAATGAGGGAACAAGGGAAGGAAGGGAGGGAGGACGGAATGAGGGAACGAGGGAGTGAGTTAATGAAGGAACAAGAGCAGGGAAAGAGGGAACAAGGGCAGGGAAGGAGTGAGGGAGGGAGGGAGGAGGGAGGGAGAGGGGGAACGAGGGAAGGGAAGGAGGGAGGGATTGAACAAGGGAACAAAGAAAGGAAGGGAGGGAGGGAGGAGAGTTGACAATGGCAGGTGGTGTTTAATAAAGGGGGATATTCAGATTTTCTCTTATTTATTTAGTTGATCAACAGTCAACAGATTAAGTATAGATAGATAGAGAGATATATAGATAGATAGATAGAGAGATATATAGATAGATAGATAGAGAGATAGATAGATAGATAGATAGATTTTTTATGCTTTTACAAGGTCATCAGTAATGAGGATATAAGGAGTGAGTGGGTAAAGGAAAAATAATAAAACAGCTCCAACAGTCTGGTGAGTTCAGGAAATGACATCATCACTTGGACGCAGATCTTCTTGGAGTTTTTGTCGTACCTGTTTCTGGGCGGCGACTCTCTTCTGGTCCCTCTTCCTCCAGGCCGAGTCGTGGATGTGGAGGAACGTCTTGTATCCGGTGGTGATTCCAGTCGGTCGGAAGAGCTGCGGAAAAAACATAAAAACTTAGAGAAATAACAGAAAGTCACGACGGATATTCCACCTGTCGGGTCATTTAGGATCTTTGAACTTTGATCTAACAAAGGAAGGGAGGGAGGAGGGAGGGAACAAGGGAAGGGAGGGAGGAGGGAATGAGGGAACGAAGGAAGGGAGGGAGGAGGGAGGGAACGAGGGAAGGGAGGGAGGAGGGAGGGAAGGGAGGGAGGAGGGAGGGAACGAGGGAAGGGAGGGAGGAAGGAACAAAGGAAGGGAGGGAGGAGGAATGGAATGAGGAACGAGGGAGGGAGGGAAGGGAACAAGGGAACAAAGGAAGGGAGGGAGGGAGGAGGAATGGAATGAGGAACGAGGGAACAAGGGAAGGGAACAAGGGAAGGAAGGGAGGGAATGAGGGAAGGGAGGGAACAAGGGAACGAGGGAAGGGAGGGAGGAAGGAGGAATGGAATGAGGAACGAGGGAACAAGGGAAGGGAACAAGGGAAGGAAGGGAGGGAACGAGGGAAGGGAGGGAACAAGGGAACGAGGGAAGGGAGGGAGGGAGGGTAGGAAGAGAGGGAGGGAACAAGGGAACAAAGGAAGGGAGGGAAGGGAACCAAGGAAGGAAGGGAGGGAGGGAGTCTGTGTGACGGTTCTCTGGAGACCTGTACCTGTAACTCGGCTTTCCTGAGTCGTCTGTAGAACTCGTCGTCCTCTCGGCCCCAACCCCAGAACCGGTTCGACATCCCGTTACACTGCAACACAAACAGACAACAACAAGCCAATCAACTCAAAGACTGATGAACCAATGAGATTGAGACAGAATGTCTTAATAAAAAAAGGAGGCATAAGTATACACCCCCCTATGTTAAAATACAGGGGCATAAGTATACACCCCCCTATGTTAAAATACAGGGGCATAAGTATACACCCCTATGTTAAAATACAGGGGCATAAGTATACACCCCCTATGTTAAAATACAGGGGCATAAGTATACACCCCCCTATGTTAAAATACAGGGGCATAAGTATACACCCCCTATGTTAAAATACAGGGGCATAAGTATACACCCCCCTATGTTAAAATACAGGGGCATAAGTATACACCCCTATGTTAAAATACAGGGGCATAAGTATACACCCCCTATGTTAAAATACAGGGGCATAAGTATACACCCCTATGTTAAAATACAGGGGCATAAGTATACACCCCTATGTTAAAATACAGGGGCATAAGTATACACCCCCTATGTTAAAATACAGGGGCATAAGTATACACCCCTATGTTAAAATACAGGAGGCATAAGTATACACCCCTTATGTTAAAATACAGGGGCATAAGTATACACCCCCTATGTTAAAATACAGGGGCATAAGTATACCCCCTATGTTAAAATACAGGGGCATAAGTATACACCCCTATGTTAAAATACAGGGGCATAAGTATACACCCCTATGTTAAAATACAGGGGCATAAGTATACACCCCCTATGTTAAAATACAGGGCATAAGTATACACCCCCTATGTTAAAATACAGGGGCATAAGTATACACCCCCTATGTTAAAATACAGGGGCATAAGTATACACCCCCTATGTTAAAATACAGGGGCATAAGTATACACCCCCTATGTTAAAATACAGGGGCATAAGTATACACCCCTATGTTAAAATACAGGGGCATAAGTATACACCCCTATGTTAAAATACAGGGGCATAAGTATACACCCCCTATGTTAAAATACAGGGGCATAAGTATACACCCCCTATGTTAAAATACAGGGGCATAAGTATACACCCCCTATGTTAAAATACAGGGGCATAAGTATACACCCCCTATGTTAAAATACAGGGGCATAAGTATACACCCCTATGTTAAAATACAGGGCATAAGTATACACCCCCTATGTTAAAATACAGGGCATAAGTATACACCCCTATGTTAAAATACAGGGGCATAAGTATACACCCCCTATGTTAAAATACAGGGGGCATAAGTATACACCCCCCTATGTTAACGTCTGAACCGTCCCTCTAACGAAGCCTCGGCGGGGACGCATCACGTACCATGTGGTAATGTTTCTTGGTGAGCAGCAGGATCCCCCACGTAGGTCTTGTAGTGGTACAGCGGGTGCAGCTCGGGGGCGCCCGTGGAGCGGTCCGTCGTCAGGAAACCGTAGTCCAGCGCGTCGTTCAGGGGCAGCAGGTCCACGTCGTGCATGGCCAGGTAGTCCGTGTCGTTACCGCTCTCCAGGTAACCCACGTTGATCAGGGACGCCCGGTTGAATCTGGGACGAGACGGTCTCAAGTTACGCCGTTGGGGGTTTAGACTTCGGGGGACGACGTCGGCCACGTTTGCATCGCTGCGTTTTTTTTAACCCTCGGCGTCAAATTTAACCTTTTTACAAAAAGTTTCTATATCAAAAGTGACAAATTTAAAAAAAAAATAAAGAAAAAGTGACAAAAAACTTTTATAAAGTAGACACTGCGTTGTTTTTTAACAATATTATATATCTCCTCCTATATTATATATCCTCCTATATTATATATATATCCTCCTATATTATATATATATCCTCCTATATTACATATATCCTCCTATATTACATATATCCTCCTATATTACATATATATCCTCCTATATTACATATATATATCCTCCTATATTACATATATATATCCTCTATATTACATATATATATCCTCCTATATTATATATATCCTCCTATATTACATATATATATCCTCCTATATTATATATATCCTCCTATATATATATATATATATATATATATATATATATATCCTCCTATATTATATATATCCTCCTATATTATATATATCCTCCTATATTTCATATATCCTCCTATATTTCATATATCCTCCTATATTTCATATATCCTCCTATATTACATATATCCTCCTATATTACATATATCCTCCTATATTTCATATATCCTCCTATATTACATATATCCTCCTATATTATATATATCCTATATCATATATATCCTCCTATATCACATATACCCTCTAATATTTCATATATCCTCCTATATTACATATATCCTCCTATATCACATATATCCTCCTATATCATATATATCCTCCTATATCATATATATCCTCCTATATTACATATATCCTCCTATATCATATATATCCTCCTATATCATATATATCCTCCTATATCATATATATCCTCCTATATCACATATACCCTCTAATATTTCATATATCCTCCTATATCACATATATCCTCCTATATCACATATATCCTCCTATATTACATATATCCTCCTATATTACATATATCCTCCTATATCACATATATCCTCCTATATTACCCTCCATATTTGACACCTTTACAAAAACTTTTTCATAGTTTTTAACTATGAAATAAACGCTGAAAAAGTGACAAATGTTGTAAAAATCAACAAATTTTTTTTTCTTAAACGCTGAAATAGTGACGAAAAAAATTTAAATAACAAATAAAAGATATAAAACAGACACTAATCTGTTATTTTAACCCTCCGGTTGTCCTCGGGGTCATTTTTGACCCTTTTACAAAAACCTTTTCTAAGTTTTTTTAGCTTTTTTTGTTCATAGTTAAAAAACTATTAAAAAAACGCAATCAAGACGTAAATAAACGAAATTGTATTTCTGTGTCTTTAAGAGTAATAAAGTTGTAAAACAGCTGTTTCCTCACCTGTAGTGGTCCACCTGGTTGATGACGACGATCTTGTGGCGGATCTTCTTCTTGTTGAGGAGCGCGTGCATGAAGGGAACGAACGCCAGCAGCTCGTCAAGCGCTCTCTGAAGGGCACGATGAGGGCCAGTTTGTGAGGACCCCAAGAGGGGTCGTCCGCTGCAGACGCCTGGCTGGCGGCCACGGGGCAGGGCGGCGGCTGCTGGGGGGGGGGGCGTCTGTCTTCACGCGTGGTGGCCGACATCTCCCCGGAACAGCTGAGCTGCAGCCAGAGCAGAGAGACGAGCAGCAGCACCATGCACAGGCCGAACAGCTTGTAGACCGTACACGGACCAGACAGGAACCTGGGACAGGCGGGGGCATAGAACACAGTAAGCACCTATCACAGATAGACAGACCCACACACACACACAGACCCACACACACACACACACACACAGACACACAGACAGACTGACACACACACACACAGACTGACAGACAGACAGACACACACATCCCACAGACAGACAGACCCACACACACACACACAGACAGACCCACACACACACACAGACAGACCCACACACACACACAGACAGACCCACACACACACACACAGACCCACACACACACACAGACAGACCACACACACACACACAGACCCACACACACACAGACAGACAGACTGACACACACACACACACACACACACACAGACTGACAGACCCACACACACACACACACACAGACTGACACACACACACACACACACACACACACACACACACACACACACACACAGGCAGACAGACAGACACACATCCCACAGACAGACACACACAGACACACACACACACACACACACACACACACACAGACACACACACATCCCACAGACAGACAGACAGACCCACACACACACACACACACACAGACAGACCCACACACACACAGACAGACCCACACACACACACAGACAGACCCACACACACACACACAGACCCACACACACACACAGACAGACAGACTGACACACACACACACACACAGACTGACAGACCCACACACACACACACACACAGACACACACACAGACCCACACACACACACACACAGAGACACACACAGACCCACACACACAGAGACACACACAGACCCACACACACACACACAGACAGACCCACCCACACACACACACAGACCCACACACACACACACACAGAGACACACACAGACCCACACACACAGAGACAGACTGACAGACCCACACACACACACACACACAGGCAGACAGAGAGACAGACACACACACATCCCACAGACAGACACACACAGACCCACACACACACAGACCCACACACACACACAGACTGACAGACCCACACACAGAGACTGACAGACCCACACACATCCCACAGACAGACAGACACACACAGACACACACAGACAGACCCACACACACACAGACTGACAGACAGACAGACACACACACACACAGACAGACCCACACACACACACACAGAGACTGACAGACCCACACACACAGGCAGACAGACAGACATCCCACAGACAGACTTTATAACATATTAGAGTTATAGTGCGATGACAGGCAGGTTTCCATCTTACCTTTTCTCCTCTTTGAAGTAAAGGACCGGCTTTCTTCTCGATGAGTACATCATCTTCATGGGCAGAAAAAACAACAACGACGACAGAGACTTTAAATTTAAAAAAATAAAATAAAAACAGAAGCAGGGAATTAATGTTTGACTCTTCTTTTCAAACTGTCCTCCATGTTTACTCCATAAAAACCCTCTCGGCACTTTACAGCTTTAAGTCTTTGCTCATTAAAGTACGAAGTTAAGTAAGAAGTGCATGTTTGTAACCGGTTTGTTCAGTGTGTTAGCTAACAGCCTCCCTCACGCTAACAGCTACTGTCCACGTAGCATGAAGCGGCTAACAGCCTCCCTCAGGCTAACGGCTAACAGCTAATGTACACGTATAATGTAGCGGCTACCAGCCTCCCTCAGGCTAACAGCTAACGGCTAACAGCTACTGTACACGTAGCATGTAGCGGAACACTAACAGCCTCTCTCAGGCTAACAGCTAACGGCTAACAGCTACTGTACACGTAACATGAAGCGGAACACTAACAGCCTCCCTCAGGCTAACAGCTAACGGCTAACAGCTACTGTCAACGTAGCATGAAGCGGCTAACAGCCTCCCTCAGGCTAACAGCTAACGGCTACTGTCCACGTAGCATGTAGCGGCTAACAGCCTCCCTCACGCTAACAGCTACTGTACACGTAGCGGCTTACAGCCTCCCTTAGGCTAACTGCTAACAGCTAGCTAACAACTACTGTACACGTAGCATGTAGCGGCTAATAGCCTCCCTCAGGCTAACTGCTAACAGCTAGCTAACAGCTACTGTACACGTAGCATGTAGCGGTAAACACACTGCGCTGCTCCGGGTTCACTAACGGTATTTTGTCCGTTCTAACTGCCACCGAGTGTCCGTTAACGTTTGAATTCTGTGGACTTTTTAATTTAAAACTACAATAACCGACCAGAGAAATATTTTACGGTAATTTCACGCTGGATAATTAACAAACAGAAAGCCGATTGTAATGATGTCCGTGCCGTATTTCAGTCCGAGAGGAAACAGCGGCGGTTAGTAGTAAAGGTTCCTACCGGGTTTTTTGTTTATATAGCTTAAAGAGCCCATATTATAGGGTGACCTTATTTTGATTTTCCAAAAAAAAAGAGCACACTCGGCCGGCCTCGAGACACAAATTCAGACCTGAAACAAAATTATAGCTCTCTTTTCAAATAAATAAATAAATATGAAATAATATATTGACATATTCTGTGTCTAAATAGCTCTTCAAACCTTTTCAGTGTAATAGGATCAGGTTTTTAGGTGTTTTTTGGAAAAGCTAAGCATTGTGCGATGTGTAGGAGTCATGTTGTCTTCATGTTGCCCTCATGTTGTCTTCATGTTGCCCTCATGTTGTCTTCATGTTGTCCTCATGTTGTCTTCATGTTGCCCTCATGTTGCCCTCATGTTGTCCTCATGTTGTCTTCATGTTGTCCTCCTGTTGCCCTCGTGTTGTCCTCGTGTTGTCTTCATGTTGTCTTCATGTTGTCCTCATGTTGCCCTCGTGTTGTCCTCGTGTTGCCCTCATGTTGTCCTCATGTTGTCTTCATGTTGCCCTCGTTTTGTCCTCGTGTTGTCCTCATGTTGTCCTCATGTTGTCCTCATGTTGTCTTCATGTTGTCCTTATGTTGTCCTCATGTTGTCTTCATGTTGTCCTCATGTTGTCTTCATGTTGTCCTTATGTTGTCTTCATGTTGTCCTCATGTTGTCCTCATGTTGCCCTCATGTTGTCCTCATGTTGTCCCCATGTTGCCCTCATGTTGTCCTCATGTTGTCTTCACGTTGTCTTCATGTTGTCCCCATGTTGCCCTCATGTTGTCCTCATGTTGTCTTCACGTTGTCTTCATGTTGTCCTCATGTTGCCCTCATGTTGTCCTCATGGGGAGGAATTTGGATTTGGGTTCCTGGATTGGATCA
This sequence comes from Percina caprodes, assembly GCA_013375575.1. Classification (NCBI taxonomy): domain Eukaryota; kingdom Metazoa; phylum Chordata; class Actinopteri; order Perciformes; family Percidae; genus Percina; species Percina caprodes. The sequence continues at coordinate 425,327 of JABXJD010000332.1, read as the reverse complement.
AATCTTGAAAGTAGGTTGTTCAAAAGGGAAAGAAAGCATCTTAAAATCAGATTAGATCACGGAATCCGATCCTAGTTTCTTTGTTTTTGTTTTTTAATGAATATTTTTGGGGCTTTTCCACCTTTAATTTTTTTGACAGGACAGCTAGGTGAGAAAGGGGGGGGGGGAAGACATGCAGGAAATCTTCACGGGTCGGACTCGAATCCTGGACCCCTGCATCGAGGCATGTATATATTAGTACATGTGCGCCCGCTTTACCCACTGAACCAACCCGGCCGCATCCCATCCCAGTTTTAATCTGGATCCAACCTTCAGTTTGTGTTGTTCAAAACTTGTCAGTAGGACTTTAATAACTAACTTTGATCCAAAAATACAGGATTATCCTAATCCCAATGGGGGGGTGGTACCAGGGTACAAGAGGGGTTTCCTCAGGAGGGGGGCTGGGTCTCCCTTAGAGATCGGGTGAGAAACTCAGGATCCAGGACTAGATCGAGGGACGTCGGGCTGGGAGGAGGCCTCGGGGAAGACCCAGGACTAGGTGGAGGGACGTCCGGGTGGGAGGAGGCCTCGGGGAAGACCAAGGACTAGGTGGAGGGACGTCCAGCTGGGAGGAGGCCTCGGGGAAGACCCAGGACTAGGTGGAGGGACGTCCGGGTGGGAGGAGGCCTCGGGGAAGACCAAGGACTAGGTGGAGATGGATCTTGAGGCGGGTCGGAGGATGGTGAGGGACTCAGAGGGGCAGATCTCTTGGGGGAGGGGTTCCAGAGCCTGGGAGCTGCCCTGGAGAAGAATGTCCCCAAAACTGCGGAGGTTGGACTTGTGGGTGCAGAGAAGACCAGCTGAGGTGGATCTGAGGGACCGTGAGGGTCGGTAGGGGGAGGGGGCCAGATGGTGGAGGGCTCAGTAGGGGAGGACCAGGATTTTGAGGGTGATCCAGTGGGAGAAGGGGGGTCAGGGGAGTTGTTCTAGGACTGGAGTGATGTGGTGCCAGGATTTGTTATTTATATTTTTTAGATTTTTTTGGGCTTTTCTGCTTTTATTTTTTTAGATTATTTTTTAGATTTTTTGGGGCTTCTCCACCTTAATTAATTTTTTGATAATTTTTTGGATTTTTTGGGCTTTTTTTCTGCCTTTATTTTAATTTTTTTGAGATTTTTGGGGGTTTCTCCACCTTTATTTTTAGATTATTTTTGGGGTTTTTCTGCTTTTATTTTTTTAGATTATTTTTTAGATTTTTTTGGGCTTCTCCACCTTAATTAATTTTTTGATAATTTTTTGGGGGTTTTTCTGCCTTTATTTTAATTTTTTTGAGATTTTTGGGGGTTTCTCCACCTTTATTTTTAGATTATTTTTGGGGTTTTTCTGCTTTTATTTTTTTAGATTATTTTTTAGATTTTTTTGGGCTTCTCTGCTTTTATTTATTTTAAGGATTATCTTTTGGGCTTTTCCACCTTTATTTATTTTTTGATAATTTTTGGGGGGTTTTTCTGCCTTTATTTTAAATTTAGACATGTAGGAAACCATCACAGGTGGGATTCGAACCCTGAACCTTTGCACCGATGCATAAACCTCTCAGTAAACGTGCGCCCGCTGTACCGCTGAACCAACCCGGCCACAATGTGGGAATGATTTTTTTAAAAATGTTGTAATGTGTTTTTTTTAGAAAATAACAAGACTTCAATAAGACTTCCAGTCCTTTAAACCCAATGTGACAAAACTTTATTTCGAGTGCAATTATAGACACATTTGACATAGAAAGAATCTCTCTAAAAATAACGTAAGTTCAAGCCCCGTCGTCCAGCCAACGGCCAATCAAATCACAGCGTAACCCGGGGAAACAACCCGAAACCTCCCAGCAACGTGAAGCACAACGCGGAGAAGAGAAGAGGAAGAACAACGTCTCTTATTTAGGAGAAGAGAGACAAAAAACAATAAAATAACAAGAAATCTAACTCTCCAAAACTTCTGTAACTTCTTATTTCTTCCCTGAACACGTGGAAGCCAAAAATATTCGGGTGATTCAGGCTTAAAACCTGACATCGGGAGGTTGATAGAAGATATATTATATTATATATTAATATTATTTATATTATATATTAATATTATGTATATTATATATTAGAGCCCGACTGATGAAGGATTTTTTTAGGCCGACATGATACAAATATTTGGTTATTTAAAAATCAGATATGCCGATATATACTGTATATTTAAAAAAATCCATGAACAGATACATATACACACATATATATATATATATATATATATATATATATATGTATATATATACACATATATATATATACACACACACATATATATACACACACATATATATATATATATATATATATATTTACATACATATACATATATATATTTCCGACTTAAGGTCCCATGCTTTCTTTTAAAAAAACAAAAACTTTTCCCGACATTTTTGTCAGTTTTATGCCGTTTTGTGTCCTAATAATAATAATAATAATAATAAATCTTTTATTAGTCCCATAAGGAGAAATTACAATTATGTCATTTTTCCTGATGTTTTTGACATTTGTTTTTTTTTTTGTCACTTCTTTTAATGTTCTTCTATCTTGTTTTTTTTTTCCAAATGCTATTAAACTGAATAAAACTCCAAATTCATTGAAAGTAGTGACCAGTTGTGAAGAGCGTCGTATGGAAGCGTCCATCTTATTTATTTATTTATTTATTTATTTCTTCTGACAGTTTGGTTGAAAGAAACCCACATTTGTGATATAGAAACTTTTTGAAGTAAACCCCCAAAAAACAGGCGGGTTACTGTGAAGCGGGGGTGTCCTGCGTGCTGATTGGATAACATCTCCACCACATTAGGAGTGGAAATCCGATTCCAAACCCATTGTCGATGCAAAATTTTTTTTATGTACATTTCCCTATACATATAAATCTGAGTTTGTTAGATTTGACATTTACAGTATTCATCACACACAAGATGTAAAGAAAGGTTTTGTCTACTGAGGCTTTTATTGTGAAGTCAGTCCATCCTTAACCCTCGTGTTGTCCTCCCGGGTCAAAAATTGACATTTTTGTCCTTTTTCAGACTTTTTTGTAGTCTCCACTACCACCACCTTACTAGTTTTATACTTTCTGGAATTCATGGTCAATAACCCTCATTTATATAGAATTATACCTAATATTAACCCTCATTTATATAGAATTATACCTGATATTAACCCTCATTTATATAGAATTATACCTAATATTAACCCTCATTTATATAGAATTATACCTAATATTTGAGTTAAAAAAGCAGAAATTATGAATTATTGTGACTAATAGTTAAGATCAGAGGAATGAAAGAGCGTTGGAAGGAATCCATTTTATGGTAATTTGGTTAAAAAGAAACTCAGATTTCAGATATAGATATTTATTAAAGGGACAGCTTGGACCCGAGGACACCAGGAGGACACCAGGAGGACACCAGGAGGACACCAGGAGGACAACAAAAGGTAACTTCAACATGCTGAGTCACCTTCTCCCACAGTGATCTTCCATGTCAGAGGCTGAGTCATGTTTATTAATAATAATAATAATAATAATAATAATGTATACTTTATTAGTCCCGCAAGGGGGAATTACAATTTACACTCTGTTGTTATTAACCCTCATGTTGTCCTTGGGTCAAATTTGACCCGTTTTCAGTTATTTTGTTATTCTTTTTGGCACAAAAAATTGGGCCGTCGAAAAAAAGCACTGAAAATGTCAACAATAAAAATATCAATAAACTTTGGCAAAAACATAAAAAAAAAAAGCACGCACAACATTGAAAAAGTGACAGAAATGTCGGGAAAAAGCGATAATGTAGAAAAAAAGTGACTTTTTCCCCCAAAAAAGTGACCAAAAGGTGTTTTTTTTTCATGGTTGGTTTCATCACTTGGAGATATCTGAATCCAGACCATAATTTCATCACTTGGAGATATCTGAATCCAGACCATAATTTCATCACTTGGAGATATTTGAATCCAGACCATAATTTCATCACTTGGAGATATCTGAATCCAGACCATAATTTCATCACTTGGAGATATCTGAATCCAGATCATAATTTCATCACTTGGAGATATTTGAATCCAGATCATAATTTCATCACTTGGAGATATTTGAATCCAGATCATAATTTCATCACTTGGAGATATCTGAATCCAGATCATAATTTCATCACTTGGAGATATCTGAATCCAGATCATAATTTCATCACTTGGAGATATCTGAATCCAGATCATAATTTCATCACTTGGAGATATTTGAATCCAGATCATAATTTCATCACTTGGAGATATCTGAATCCAGATCATAATTTCATCACTTGGAGATATTTGAATCCAGATCATAATTTCATCACTTGGAGATATTTGAATCCAGATCATAATTTCATCACTTGGAGATATTTGAATCCAGATCATAATTTCATCACTTGGAGATATCTGAATCCAGATCATAATTTCATCACTTGGAGATATTTGAATCCAGATCATAATTTCATCACTTGGAGATATCTGAATCCAGATCATAATTTCATCACTTGGAGATATCTGAATCCAGATCATAATTTCATCACTTGGAGATATTTGAATCCAGATCATAATTTCATCACTTGGAGATATTTGAATCCAGATCATAATTTCATCACTTGGAGATATTTGAATCCAGATCATAATTTCATCACTTGGAGATATTTCACGTAATATTAACGCGGGACGCCGAACAACATCTCTAGAGGCCAGTAACGCATCATGTCCTCATTACGGCGAGTAGAGAGACAGAAACAAAGGGAAATCAGCTGAAATCACACGTTAGAGACGCGCCTACGGGCCGGGGAGACACGCCGCTGGACGGACGGGGACGTAGGGGGACGGACGGGGACGCACGGGGACGGACGGGGACGTAGGGGCGGCCGGGGACGTAGGGACGGACGGGGACGGACGGGGACGCACAGGGACGGACGGGGACGTAGGGGGACGGACGGGGACGTAGGGGGACGGACGGGGACGTAGGGGGACGCACGGGGACGTAAGAGATCCAGCTGTCACACTTCCCTCGTTACAAACATGGCGTCTGAGGACAAGAACGATGATCATAATAATCGAGAGATGTCTTCATGCAGCTGGATTTCTCTCGGCATCACGTCTCCTCGGCAGTTTCTCCTCCGACAGCCGCGTCAATCAGTAGACACACACACACACACACACACACACACACACACACACACACACACACACACACACACACCTGCTAACACCCCCACACGCACATAAACACATGCACACATGAATACATGAATACACGCAAACACCCCAACACAACCACCCACACACACCAACACACCCACCTACGCACGCGCACACATACAGTACACACACACGCTAACACACCGACACACCCACCTACACACACACACACCCCCACACACACGCTAACACACCGACACACCCACCTACACACACACACACCCCCACACACACGCTAACACACCGACACACCCACCTACACACACACACACACACACACACACACCCCAACACCCACCCACGCACGCGCACACATACAGTACACACACACGCTAACACACCGACACACCCACCTACACACACACCCACCCACCTACACACACACACACACACCCACCCACCTACCCACACACACACACGGGCTGCAGAGTTATCGCAATTTTATCAAAAACCGGCATATGGATTATATATTGAGCAGTATCCAAGTTGCAGGAGGGGCGCCAGACTTGTTGAAGGTAGAATCTGTCAAACCGTTACGAATGAAGGATCTGGGGTGCTGCAGACACAAATCCTGTCCTGCAGACTTCGTTTGGTACAGATCCTCGCAAAAATCACACAAACTAATCAAGTCGTAATCTTTCATTTTAATATTCTTCAATGAAAATGAGAATAACGCAAGAAAAAAAATCATCATCTCCTCCGGTATCGTGAATCATATCGCGATTGAATAGCAGTCAAAATAAGGGCAATTACATATTTTACTCACATCGTGCAGCCCTAACACACACACACACACACCCACACACGTACGTACGTACACACACACACACACACACACACACACACACACGTTAGACCAGCTTCTTGGCCTCGAAGAAGCTCTTGAGGTGTCTCATCTGCCAGATGCCGATGGCGACCAGGATGAGGGTCTGGACGATGGACCACCAGAGGACGCGCTGGTTGGTGCTCTCGCTGGTCTGACGGAAACGCTCCTCCCGGTACTGGGGGGCAGACGGACACATTAGGATTCATCTTTTCAGAGGCTTTTTGAAATGAATTAACTTCCAGGCAATGGGAAAGAATCCCGCGCTCTGCTCCTGCTATAGCATCACCTTTTATTAAAGGGCCCACGGCATGAAAATGTCTCTTTATGAGGTTTTTTATCATCTATCCTGCTCTATCCGTAAATTATAGAGCGGTCTAGACCTGCTCTATCTGTAAATTATAGAGCAGTCTAGACCTGCTCTATCCGTAAATTATAGAGCAGTCTAGACCTGCTCTATCTGTAGTTTATAGAGTGGTCTAGACCTGCTCTATCCGTAAATTATAGAGCGGTCTAGACTTGCTCTATCTGTAGATTATAGAGCGGTCTAGACCTGCTCTATCCGTAAATTATAGAGCGGTCTAGACCTGCTCTATCTGTAGATTATAGAGCGGTCTAGACCTGCTCTATCTGTAGATTATAGAGCGGTCTAGACCTGCTCTATCTGTAAATTATAGAGCGGTCTAGACCTGCTCTATCTGTAGATTATAGAGCGGTCTAGACCCGCTCTATCTGTAAATTATAGAGCGGTCTAGACCCGCTCTATCTGTAAATTATAGAGCGGTCTAGACCCGCTCTATCTGTAAATTATAGAGCGGTCTAGACCTGCTCTATCTGTAAATTATAGAGCGGTCTAGACCTGCTCCATCTGTAAATTATAGAGCGGTCTAGACCTGCTCTATCTATAGATTATAGTGCGGTCTAGACCTGCTCCATCTGTAAATTATAGAGCGGTCTAGACCTGCTCTATCTGTAAATTATAGAGCGGTCTAGACCTGCTCTATCTGTAAATTATAGAGCGGTCTAGACCTGCTCTATCTGTAAAGTGTCTTGAAATAACTTGTTATGAACTGATACTATAAATAAAATGTAATTGAATTTGGCCTTTTCAGAAGATGAATTTAACTTTATTTAAATACCCCAAAACATCTTTAACGCGTGTTTTTGTGACTTGCAACTAATTTATGAATGAAAAGTAACTTCTAACTTATAAAATGCCTGAAACATGAATGGGGGTACAGGGCTTCACTGACCCTCTGGTAGTTCTGCTCCTTCTGGATCTGGTCCACCTGCTCCACCAGCTGACGCACTCGCAGCTGCAGCTCCGTCAGTTTGTCTTTGGCGGCGATCTCGGCGTAGTTGTTGGCGTGTTCTCCCACCTGGATGTCCAGGTGAACCCTCTGCAACACAACGGGAAGAACACACAACGTGAGAAATGAAGTATTACTCTCTCTATAACTCTTATCTAACAGTGAAACACCAACACACACTGCTACACACACGCTGCGACACACACGCTGCGACACACACTGCTACACACGCACACACACGTGCGCTGCAACAAACGCTGCGACACACACACAACATGAGGGCAACATGAGGGCAACATGAGGGCAACATGAGGGCAACATGAAGGCAACATGAAGGCAACATGAGGGCAACATGAAGACAACATGAAGACAACATGAAGACAACATGAGGGCAACATGAGGGCAACATGAGGGCAACATGAGGACAACA
>JABXJD010000332.1:392500-410000 GCA_013375575.1 Percina caprodes | reverse complement strand
CACCCCCACCCCCACCCACACACACACACACACACACACACACACAGATGTCAGACAGACCTTAACATCCTCCTTGCCTTGCTGTCTCTCTCTTGCGTGCAGGGCTTTTACTGCCCTACCCGTCAGATAACCTGGTCCTGGATGTGGTGCTGCTGGGGCTCTTCCTCGGTCTGGAGACTCTCCGGATCTTCTACGGTGAGAAACTGATGCCAGACAGGAATATTCTGCCTGGTGTGCGCCCGGGTGGCCCAGTTGGTGGAGTGCGCGCCCATATGTAGATATAGATATATGTAGATATAGATAGATGTAGATATAGATATATGTAGTATACACCCCCCTATGTTAAAATACAGGGGGCATAAGTATACACCCCCCTATGTTAAAATACAGGGGGCATAAGTATACACCCCCCTATGTTAAAATACAGGGGCATAAGTATACACCCCCTATGTTAAAATACAGGGGCATAAGTATACACCCCTATGTTAAAATACAGGGGCATAAGTATACACCCCTATGTTAAAATACAGGGGCATAAGTATACACCCCCTATGTTAAAATACAGGGGCATAAGTATACACCCCCCTATGTTAAAATACAGGGGCATAAGTATACACCCCCTATGTTAAAATACAGGGGCATAAGTATACACCCCTATGTTAAAATACAGGGGCATAAGTATACACCCCTATGTTAAAATACAGGGGCATAAGTATACACCCCCTATGTTAAAATACAGGGGCATAAGTATACACCCCTATGTTAAAATACAGGGCATAAGTATACACCCCTATGTTAAAATACAGGGGCATAAGTATACACCCCTATGTTAAAATACAGGGGCATAAGTATACACCCCCTATGTTAAAATACAGGGCATAAGTATACCCCCTATGTTAAAATACAGGGGCATAAGTATACACCCCCTATGTTAAAATACAGGGGCATAAGTATACACCCCTATGTTAAAATACAGGGGCATAAGTATACACCCCCTATGTTAAAATACAGGGGCATAAGTATACACCCCCTATGTTAAAATACAGGGGCATAAGTATACACCCCTATGTTAAAATACAGGGGCATAAGTATACACCCCCTATGTTAAAATACAGGGGCATAAGTATACACCCCCTATGTTAAAATACAGGGCATAAGTATACACCCCTATGTTAAAATACAGGGGCATAAGTATACACCCCCTATGTTAAAATACAGGGGCATAAGTATACACCCCCTATGTTAAAATACAGGGCATAAGTATACACCCCTATGTTAAAATACAGGGGCATAAGTATACACCCCCTATGTTAAAATACAGGGGCTAAGTATACACCCCCTATGTTAAAATACAGGGGCATAAGTATACACCCCCTATGTTAAAATACAGGGGCATAAGTATACACCCCCTATGTTAAAATACAGGGGCATAAGTATACACCCCTATGTTAAAATACAGGGGCATAAGTATACACCCCTATGTTAAAATACAGGGGCATAAGTATACACCCCCTATGTTAAAATACAGGGGCATAAGTATACACCCCCTATGTTAAAATACAGGGGCATAAGTATACACCCCTATGTTAAAATACAGGGGCATAAGTATACACCCCTATGTTAAAATACAGGGGCATAAGTATACACCCCTATGTTAAAATACAGGGGCATAAGTATACACCCCTATGTTAAAATACAGGGGCATAAGTATACACCCCCTATGTTAAAATACAGGGGCATAAGTATACACCCCTATGTTAAAATACAGGGGCATAAGTATACACCCCCTATGTTAAAATACAGGGGCATAAGTATACACCCCCTATGTTAAAATACAGGGGCATAAGTATACCCCCCCTATGTTAAAATACAGGGGGCATAAGTATATACCCCCCTATGTTAAAATACCGGGGGCATAAGTGTACGGGGGGTATTTTAATTCCAAAGGCCAAGGGAACTTATAGAGTGTGGTCTAGACCTGCTCTATCTGGTCTAGACCTGCTCTATCTGGTCTAGACTTGCTCTATCTGGTCTAGACCTGCTCTATCTGGTCTAGACTTGCTCTATCTGGTCTAGACCTGCTCTATCTGGTCTAGACTTGCTCTATCTGGTCTAGACTTGCTCTATCTGGTCTAGACCTGCTCTATCTGGTCTAGACTTGCTCTATCTGGTCTAGACCTGCTCTATCTGGTCTAGACTTGCTCTATCTGGTCTAGACCTGCTCTATCTGGTCTAGACCTGCTCTATCTGTAAAGTGTCTCGAGATAACTCTTGTTATGAATTGATACTATAAATAAAATTGAATTGAAATAAAGAGCAAGGGGGGGAGGTGGGGGTCTGGCGTGACTGACCTCGGTGTGTGGTGTCCAGGTTGGAAGGGGAACCTGTGCGAGCGGTCTCTGGCCTCGGCGGCGGCGCTCTTCGTCCTGTGTCCCTGCGCGGCGCTGGCCGTCTACTTCCTGCTGCTGCAGACCTTCGTGCTGCGCCTCGAGTTCATCCTCAACGCCGCGCTGCTCTGCTTCTACGCCCTCGAGTTCCTGCTCGGGTTACTCTCCGTATCGGCCTTCTCCAGGTGAGCACCGTCTTCTGGTTCAACCACACGGAGACTTAACCCTCGTGTTGTCTTCACGTCAAAATGAAAATCAACACTTTTCTTAAGTTTTTTATCACTTTTTGACGTTTAACACTACGTAACACTAACTTATTAACTATAGTTTTACAGTTGTTTTTGGAATTTATGGTCATTAAACCTCATTTATAGGAAATTATACCTAATGTTTGAGTTAGAAAAGCAGAAATTAGGAATTATTGAGACTAAAATTAAAGGAATGGATGTTGATGATAATCACAGACTGGAATATGTCAACTTTTACTCTCAATACTATTTCAAAAACACTTCAATTTGGTTTCAAATGCTAAAAAATTGAATAAGACGCCCCAAAATTAATGAAAGTAGAGATTTGATAACATTGATAAAAGGTTTTTTATTTAACATTTCCAGGTCGGCGGGAGGACAACGCGAGGGTTAAGTTCATACTTTGTCCTTTTCTAATTATTTCTTTCTCTCATAGGTCCAGAGTGTACTGATGGAGGAGGAGGTTCGACTCCACCTGGAACACAGAGAGCAGGCTCCTTAAATGTCATTTTTGGGGCTTTTTTACCTTTTAATAGATAGGACAGCTGGGGGACATGCAGGAATCTTCCCAGGTCGGATTCCAACCCTCGACCTCTGCGTCAGGGCGTAGACCTCCAGGTATATGTGCGCCTGCTCTACCACTGAACCAACCCGGCCATCTTGTAAATAAAACTATTTTCCTATTAAATGTAAATCTGTCGGTTTTATACAAACTGTACGTTGAATGTTCATCGTTATGTTTTGGTTTTTAAGCTTTTTAGTTTTGAGCCAAAAAAGGGGGAAAAACGCCGGAGCAGGGGGAATGAGAGGGGGAAACGCCAGAGCAGGGGGAATGAGAGGGTGAAACACCAGAGCAGGGGGAGTAGGGGGAATGAGAGGGGGAAACGCCAGAGCAGGGGGAGTAGGGGGAATGAGAGGGGGAAAGGCCAGAGCAGGGGGAATGAGAAGGGGACAACATGAGGGCAACATGAAGACAACATGAGGGCAACATGAAGACAACATGAGGGCAACATGAAGACAACATGAAGACAACATGAGGACAACATGAGGACAACATGAGGACAACATGAGGGCAACATGAAGACAACATGAAGACAACATGAGGACAACATGAGGGCAACATGAGGACTACATGAAGACAACATGAGGACAACATGAGGGCAACATGAGGACAACACAAAGGCAACATGAGGGCAACATGAGGACAACATGAAGACAACATGAGGACTACATGAAGACAACATGAGGACTACATGAAGACAACATGAAGACAACATGAGGGCAACATGAGGACAACATGAGGACAACATGAGGGCAACATGAGGACAACACAAAGGCAACATGAGGACAACATGAAGACAACATGAGGACTACATGAAGACAACATGAAGACAACATGAGGGCAACATGAGGACAACATGAGGGCAACATGAGGGCAACATGAGGACAACATGAGGGCAACATGAAGACAACATGAAGACAACATGAGGGCAACATGAAGACAACATGAAGACAACATGAGGGCAACATGAGGACAACATGAGGACAACATGAGGGCAACATGAGGGCAACATGAAGGCAACATGAGGACAACATGAGGACCACATGAGGACCACATGAAGACAACATGAGGGCAACATGAGGGCAACATGAGGACAACATGAAGACAACATGAAGGCAACATGAAGACAACATGAAGACAACATGAGGACAACATGAAGACAACATGAAGACAACATGAGGGCAACATGAGGGCAACATGAGGGCAACATGAGGGCAACATGAAGACAACATGAGGACAACATGAAGACAACATGAAGACAACATGAGGGCAACATGAGGACAACATGAAGACAACATGAAGACAACATGAGGGCAACATGAGGGCAACATGAGGACAACATGAAGACAACATGAGGACCACATGAAGACAACATGAGGGCAACATGAAGACAACATGAGGGCAACATGAGGGCAACATGAAGACAACATGAGGGCAACATGAGGACAACATGAAGACAACATGAAGACAACATGAGGGCAACATGAGGGCAACATGAGGACAACATGAAGGTTAACTATCTTACATGTGCACCGTGTGTTTGAGTCCCAGACTCGAGTCCCAGACTCGAGTCCTCGTCTCTGACAGACACGTCTCCGACTTTCCAACCTGAGACTTTTCATTGTTGCATAAGTTCAGAACGGCCATTTTACATAAAGTTGCAAAAGCTTCATCAACTTCTGAGGGAAACTTTTCTTCTTAAGCCGTCTCTAATCTCAGATGACTAATTTAACAGTACGCGGACATGCAGAATGGGACCGCCGGCGTTGAAAAGAGGATAAAGAAAGTTCTGCCTCGGCCCTCGAGCACCGCTCCTCCTGACCTGCGTGTGTTTGCGCTCGCGGGGCATTTGTTCTGCTTGTCAACGCCGGCATCCGATTGGGCGAAGCTCGTATTAAAGAGATCAGCGTATTTGCATGTCTCCACGATGGCTGCCTCGCTCGTTTCTCTTTGTGAATATAAAGCAGAGGTTTCATTACCGAGTCTATCGCAGCCGTGCAGTTCCTGACACACAAATTAAATTGTGCCACTTTGTTGAGCACCGGCCTGCGTTCGTAACCGCAGCTTCATCTCCGCGGCGTCCGTCTGTCCGACGGCACCCGAACGCCTCGCACACACTCAGATGTTGGTGGACATTTTCACTTATTTTCTTTAGACTTGGATTCAAAAGGCTCCTCGGACGATATTTGACCTTTTAATTGGCTCACATTGTGGTAGTGTTGTTCTTTCTAGATAGAGAGAGATACGGGGGGGGAGAGATGGGGGAGACAGAGGGAGAGAGACATAGGAAGAGACAGAGGGAGAGAGAGACAGAGGGAAAGAGGGGGAGAGAGTGGGGGAGAGGGAGAGAGAGACAGAGGGAAAGAGGGGGAGACAGGGAGAGAGAGGGGGAGAGAGGGGCGAGAGGGAGAGAGTGATATGGGGAGAGAGAGACAGAGGGAAAGAGGGGAGAGAGTGGGGAGAGGAGAGAGAGACAGAGGGAAAGAGGGGGAGACAGGGAGAGAGAGGGGGAGAGAGGGGCGAGAGGGGAGAGAGTGATATGGGGAGAGAGAGACAGAGGGAAAGAGGGGGAGAGAGTGGGGGAGAGGGAGAGAGAGACAGAGGGAAAGAGGGGGAGACAGGGAGAGAGAGGGGGAGAGAGGGGCGAGAGGGGAGAGAGTGATATGGGGAGAGAGAGACAGAGGGAAAGACAGAAGGAAAGAGGAGGAGACAGGGAGAGAGACAGAGGGAAAGAGGGGGAGAGAGAGAGAGAGGGAGAGAGAGACAGGGAAAGAGAGGGGGAGCGAGATATGGGGAGAGAGAGACAGAGGGGGAGAGAGATATGGGGGGAGAGAGTGGGGGAGAGGGAGACAGGGAGAAAGAGAGGGGGAGAGAGTGGGGGAGAGGGAGACAGGGAGAGAGACAGAGGGAAAGAGAGGGGGAGAGAGAGAGACAGGGGGAGAGAGGGAGAGGGAAAGAGAGGGGGAGACAAAGGGAGAGAAAGAGAGGAAGAGATAGACAGAGGGTGAGACAGAGAGAGAGTGGGGGAGAGAGAGAAACTAGCTAGATCCGTTTGCCAAAAAGAACGTTAATCTCGCGATAAGAATATCGGCGCCGTTATTAACTGACAGCACTATAACTTCACTTTAATTCTTTAAGCATCAGGTTGAGCTGCAGTTCACTCTGTTAACCAGCAGATGGCGCTAAAGCTCCATCAGTCAGAGCTCTGAGAGGAGGAGGAGACTCAGGGAGGGACAGAGAGAGAGAGGGAGGGGAGAGAGTGGGTGGGAGAGAGAGGGAGGGATGAGGGATGGTGGGTTGTGAGGGAGAGAGAAAGGGAGGGAGGGAGGGAGGGAGAGAAAGAGTGGGTGGGAGGGAGGGAGAGAGAGAGAGAGGGAGGGAGAGAGAGTGGGTGGAGAGAGAGAGAGGGAGGGATGGAGAGAAGGAGGGAGAGAAAAGAAGACAGGGAGGGAGAGAAAGAGAGGGGTAGGGAGGGAGAGAGAAAGGAGGAGAGGGAGGGAGGGAGAGAGGGAGAGCAAGAGAGGGGGAGGGAGAGAGATGTAAAGTGAGAGAAGAGAGGCAAAAACAGGGAAGAGATGGAGGAAAGAATGAGAGAAATAGGAAAGAGATGATATTGGATGAAAGGAAGAAGAAAGAGAGACAGATGGTGAGGAGGCGGGGCATCATAAGGAACAGCAGGGGGCGGGGCATCATAAGGAACAGCAGGAGGCGGGGCGTCATAAGGAACAGCAGGGGGCGGGGCGTCATAAGGAACAGCAGGGGCGGGGCGTCATAAGGAACAGCAGGAGGCGGGGCGTCATAAGGAACAGCAGGAGGCGGGGCGTCATAAGGAACAGCAGGGGGCGGGCGTCATAAGGAACAGCAGGGGCGGGGCGTCATAAGGAACAGCAGGAGGCGGGGCGTCATAAGGAACAGCAGGGGCGGGCGTCATAAGGAACAGCAGGAGGGGCGTCATAAGGAACAGCAGGAGGCGGGCGTCATAAGGAACAGCAGGGGGCGGGGCGTCATAAGGAACAGCAGGAGGCGGGCGTCATAAGGAACAGCAGGAGGCGGGGCGTCATAAGGAACAGCAGGAGGCGGGGCGTCATAAGGAACAGCAGGAGGCGGGGCGTCATAAGGAACAGCAGGGGGCGGGGCGTCATAAGGAACAGCAGGAGGCGGGCGTCATAAGGAACAGCAGGAGGCGGGCGTCATAAGGAACAGCAGGAGGCGGGCGTCATAAGGAACAGCAGGGGCGGGCGTCATAAGGAACAGCAGGAGGCGGGGCGTCATAAGGAACAGCAGGGGGCGGGGCGTCATAAGGAACAGCAGGAATTATTTAGCATGGAATTAGCATGCTAGCTAACTAGCATGAAAACAGTTTAATCCTAACTGGAAGTGGTTAAATAGCGTTTTACGAGGGTTTTGCGAGACACAGACACAAATGGAGAAAGTGTAGTGAAATAAAGGTTTTCTTTCCACCAGTCTGAATGAAGACACGTTGTGGAAGATAAAGATCCCAAAATCTATAAATTGACAATGAAAAAATTTTTAATCCATAAAAATCTATACCAGATACAAACATTACCAGCAAGTACGAGGGTTTAAATTCACCTATCTGATGTCTACAAATCTCTGCTAGTTCAAATAAAGAATACAAAGTCAGAAAAAGACCCGTCGGAGAGTGCAGCACAGTGTGAAGAGGTGAGAGAGATAATATATGCATAATTTTAATAAGTTTTCCCGATTTTTTTGTCAGTTTTACCAATGTTTTGGTCATTTGTTTTTTTTGTCAGTAATATATACAGATAATATATATATATATATATATATATATATATAATATTTATAGATTATATATAATATTTACAGATAATATATATAATATTTACAGATAATATATATATAATATTTACAGATAATATATATATATATATAATCTGTAAATATATATATGTATATATTATCTGTAAATATTTTATATATTATCTGTAAATATATATATATATATATATATATATTATCTGTAAATATTATATATATATAATATTTACAGATAATATATATATATAATATTTACAGATAATATATATATATAATATTTACAGATAATATATATATAATTACAGATAATATATATATATATAATTACAGATAATATATATATAATTACAGATAATATATACATAATGTATACAGTACATATACAGAAATATGAGACATTTCTCTTTCTTAGTGTTTGTGATGGTTTGAAGCTGCAGCCACTTGGTGGCAGTGAAGCACCGTGATTCGACCGTCGAAGGAAACCGAGAAAAAACTGCATTTGTCATGAAAGGTGGTGAAAGAGGAGAGGAAAGGAGGGAGGAGGAGGAGGAGGAGGAGGAGGGAGAGCATCCATAATGTATGTGATCAGTCAGAGAGAAACACTGGAGGAAGATGCATATTTACAGAGGTTATGATACTAATGATGACACAGATGCTGAAGCCCAGACAGAGAGAGACAAAGAGAGAGAGAGAGAGAGAGAGACAAAGGGAGAGAGACAGATAGAGAGCGAGAGAAAGACAGACAGAGAAAGAGAGAGGGGGAGAGGAATAGATAGGGAGTGAGAGAGAAAGGGGGAGAGAGAGGGAGAGAGTGAATGAGAAACAGAGAGAGAAAGACAGACAGAGAAATTGAGAGAGACAAATAGAGAGCGAAAGAAAGACAGAAAGAAAGAGAAACAGAGAGACAGACAGAGATAGAGAGAGAAAGACAGAGAGAGGGGGAGAAAGGGGGAGAGAGGAAGAGAGAGGGTGAGAGAGAGAAGGGGGAGATAGAGAGAGAGAGGGGGAGAAAGGGGGAAGAGAGAGGAGATAGAGAGAGAGAGAGGGTGGGGGGAGAGAGAGAGAGAGAGGGAGAGAGAGAGAGAGAGAGAGAGAGAGAGAGGGGGAGAAAGGGGGGAGAGAGAGGAAAAAAGAGAGAGAGAGAGAGAAAGACAGAGAGAGAGAGAGGGGGGAGAAAGGGGGGGGAGAGAGGAAAAAAGAGAGAGAGAGGGGAGAAAGGGGGAGAGAGAGAGGGGGAGAGAGAGAGAGGGGAGGAGAGAGAGAGAGTAAATGAGAGAGAGAGAGAAAGAGAGAGTAAATGAGAGAGAGGGGGGAGAGAGACAGAGAGATATAGAGAAGGAGAGAGAGTAAATGAGAGAGAGGGGGGAGAGAGACAGAGAGATATAGAGAGGAGAGAGAGAGAGTAAATGAGAGAGAGGGGGGAGAGAGAGAGTAAATGAGAGAGAGAGGGGGAGAGAGACAGAGAGATATAGAGAAGAGAGAGAGAGAGTAAATGAGAGAGAGGGGGAGAGAGACAGAGAGATATAGAGAGGGAGAGAGAGAGAGTAAATGAGAGAGAGGGGGGAGAGAGACAGAGAGATATAGAGAGGGAGAGAGAGAGAGTAAATGAGAGAGAGGGGAGAGAGAGTAAATGAGAGAGAGAGAGAAAGAGAGAGAGTAAATGAGAGAGGGGGAGAGAGACAGAGAGATATAGAGAGGGAGATGAGCAAGGCACCATACCGTGTGTATACGTGTGATATAGATGTGTGTATATGTGTGTATATGTGTGTGTATATGTGTGTATGTGTGATATAGATGTGTGTATGTGTGTATATGTGTGTGTATATGTGTGTGTATATGTTTGTATATGTGATATAGGTGTGTATATGTGATATAGGTGTGTATATGTGTGATATATGTGTGTGTATATGTGTGTATGTGTGATATAGATGTGTGTATGTGTGTATATGTGTGTGTATATGTGTGTATATGTGTGTGTATATGTTTGTATATGTGATATAGGTGTGTATATGTGATATAGGTGTGTATATGTGTGATATATGTGTGTGTATATGTGTGTATGTGTGATATAGATGTGTGTATGTGTGTATATGTGTGTGTATATGTGTGTATATGTGTGTGTATATGTTTGTATATGTGATATAGGTGTGTATATGTGATATAGGTGTGTATATGTGTGATATATGTGTGTGTATATGTGTGTATGTGTGATATAAGTGTATATATGTGTGTATATGTGTGATATAGGTGTGTATATGTGTGTGTATATGTTTGTATATGTGATATATGTGTGTATGTGTGATATAGATGTGTGTATGTGTGTATATGTGTGTGTATATGTGTGTATATGTGTGTGTATATGTTTGTATATGTGATATAGGTGTGTATATGTGATATAGGTGTGTATATGTGTGATATATGTGTGTGTATATGTGTGTATGTGTGATATAAGTGTATATATGTGTGTATATGTGTGATATAGGTGTGTATATGTGTTTGTTGTGTTATGGTTGTCTTGCTACCGGATGCCTTAAATCTCCTTCAGGATGAATAAAGTATCTATGTAAAAAAAGAAAGCGACAAAAAGTGTTGAAAAAAAAGAAGAGAAAAAGTCAAAAACGTCGATAAAAACGTCGATAAAAACGTCGATAAAAGCGTTGATTTTCAATTTTGACGGGAAGACGACTCAAAGGTCAAAGCCGTAGATTGTTTTTTAACGGGTCTTTGCCGCTTTATACCGCCAGAATACAGAGGGACATTGAGCATGATCCAAAGAGAGATGATACAGACATGATACAGGTAAATAATCACTACTTTTAGCGTGTATAGAGCAGCATATCTCCACCAGACTCCATGTAAATAATCACTACTTTTAGTGTGTATAGAGCAGCATATCTCCACCAGATTCCATGTAAATAATCACTACTTTTAGCGTGTATAGAGCAGCATATCTCCACCAGACTCCATGTAAATAATCACTACTTTTAGCGTGTATAGAGCAGCATATCTCCACCAGACTCCATGTAAATAATCACTACTTTTAGCATGTATAGAGCAGCATATCTCCACCAGACTCCATGTAAATAATCACTACTTTTAGTGTGTATAGAGCAGCATATCTCCACCAGACTCCATGTAAATAATCACTACTTTTAGTGTGTATAGAGCAGCATATCTCCACCAGATTCCATGTAAATAATCACTACTTTTAGCGTGTATAGAGCAGCATATCTCCACCAGACTCCATGTAAATAATCACTACTTTTAGCATGTATAGAGCAGCATATCACCACCAGACTCCATGTAAATAATCACTACTTTTAGCGTGTATAGAGCAGCATATCTCCACCAGACTCCATGTAAATAATTACTACTTTTAGCGTGTATAGAGCAGCATATCTCCACCAGACTCCATGTAAATAATCACTACTTTTAGCGTGTATAGAGCAGCATATCTCCACCAGACTCCATGTAAATAATCACTACTTTTAGCATGTATAGAGCAGCATATCTCCACCAGACTCCATGTAAATAATCACTACTTTTAGCATGTATAGAGCAGCATATCTCCACCAGACTCCATGTAAATAATCACTACTTTTAGCGTGTATAGAGCAGCATATCTCCACCAGACTCCATGTAAATAATCACTACTTTTAGCGTGTATAGAGCAGCATATCTCTCTAACCCCTCCCCCTTGAGAGGAAGCCTCACAGTGTCAGTCAGCGTGGAGCCGCTGTGTGTTAATGCTCGGCCTTATTAGACCGGACATCGCTCGTAAGTCTCCGTCTCTCACGGATGTTTAATTCATGTTCCCTCTCTCCGTCCGACACATTCAGCGTCATTTCAGCTCCAACAAAGAGCAGCTACTAATGGTCTTTTCTGAGAGGAGGATTAAAATAAATTTCGCCGAACGGGACGACGACACACGGCGAGGTGATCAGACGCTGTCAGTTAAATATGAACCCTTTCATTGTGTTGTCGAAAGCTTTCAGGAGAGGAAATACGGGCTGTGTGATTAGTCTCATCTTTAATAGGGTTTTAACCACAGAGTCCTTGGTTCATTTAGCTCAGATGTGGAACTAAATGAATCAGCCAGCGTCCGCTAAAAGTTCTGTTGTTGCAGCTGACAGACTCAGATTATTATTCTAAGTGTGTGACAACATTATGGGATGGATTCCTACGGAGATAGGCCTGTTAGTTAAAGAGTAAGATCCTTTTAGTTTAACATGAAACAGCCCCGACATCACCATCACCAGACTCTATGTAAATAATCACTACTTTTAGTGTGTATAGAGCAGCATATCTCCACCAGACTCCATGTAAATAATCACTACTTTTAGCGTGTATAGAGCAGCATATCTCCACCAGACTCCATGTAAATAATCACTACTTTTAGCGTGTATAGAGCAGCATATCTCCACCAGATTCCATGTAAATAATCACTACTTTTAGTGTGTATAGAGCAGCATATCTCCACCAGACTCCATGTTAATAATCACTACTTTTAGCGTGTATAGAGCAGCATATCTCCACCAGACTCCATGTAAATAATCACTACTTTTAGTGTGTATAGAGCAGCATATCTCCACCAGACTCCATGTAAATAATCACTACTTTTAGCGTGTATAGAGCAGCATATCTCCACCAGACTCTATGTAAATAATCACTACTTTTAGTGTGTATAGAGCAGCATATCTCCACCAGACTCCATGTAAATAATCACTACTTTTAGCGTGTATAAAGCAGCATATCTCCACCAGACTCTATGTAAATAATCACTACTTTTAGTGTGTATAGAGCAGCATATCTCCACCAGACTCTGGTGGAGATATGCTGCTCTATACTGTATCTGTCTATACCCTATTGGTCTGTCTGTCTGTCTGTCTGTCTGTCTCTTAACCCAAGGGTTAATGCAATTAAAGAAATCAAATTAAAAAGACTTTTTAAAAGAAAATCTTTGAGAAGGGAAATGTAGAGAAAGGAGAGCTGGCTAAAGAGGAAGTAAAGGAGGATCTGGAGGAGGAAGTAAAGGAGGATAAAGGAGAGGATTTTGAAAACCTTTTTTCCAGCTGGTTTGATGTGCAGCGTCTCCCAGAGGACCCTCCACCCGATCCACGCCGCCTCCTCCGTCACTCACAGCCTCTCCATCTCGCCCAAAGCGTCATTATATTCTCTGCACGGCGGTCCTACTTTCTCGGGCGGATGGACAGATTTCTCCGGGGAGCTCCGAGGAAAAGAAGCAGCTGTGGATGAATCCGATAAAAAACTGAAGAACTATTTCTCATGTTAAAGTTAACCCTAAAAAATGAAAACCAACTTTTTATCGATGTTTTTAACTTTTCTTACATTTTCGTGCCTCTTTTCAACACTTTTTTCATTATTTGTCACTTTTTTGATGTTTAACGCTAAGTAACGCTAACTTATTAACTTTAGTTTTACAGTTATTTTTGGAATTTATGGTCAATAAACCTCATCAGCGGTCTGTCTGCTCCTTTAAAGCAGCAGTCTGCTCCTTTAAAGCAGCGGTCTGTTCCTTTAAAGCAACGGTTGGTCTGCTCCTTTAAAGCAACGGTTGGTCTGCTCCTTTAAAGCAGCGGTCTGCTCCTTTAAAGCAGCGGTTGGTCTGCTCCTTTAAAGCAGCGGTCTGCTCCTTTAAAGCAGTGGTTGGTCTGCTCCTTTAAAGCAGCGGTCTGTCTGCTCCTTTAAAGCAGTGGTTGGTCTGCTCCTTTAAAGCAGCGGTCTGTCTGCTCCTTTAAAGCAGCAGTCTGCTCCTTTAAAGCAGCGGTCTGTTCCTTTAAAGCAACGGTTGGTCTGCTCCTTTAAAGCAACGGTTGGTCTGCTCCTTTAAAGCAGCGGTCTGCTCCTTTAAAGCAGCGGTTGGTCTGCTCCTTTAAAGCAGCGGTCTGCTCCTTTAAAGCAGCGGTTGGTCTGCTCCTTTAAAGCAGCGGTCTGTCTGCTCCTTTAAAGCAGTGGTTGGTCTGCTCCTTTAAAGCAGCGGTCTGTCTGCTCCTTTAAAGCAGCGGTCTGCTCCTTTAAAGCAGCCGTCTGCTCCTTTAAAGCAGCCGTCTGCTCCTTTAAAGCAGCGGTTGGTCTGCTCCTTTAAAGCAGCCGTCTGTTCCTTTAAAGCAGCGGTCTGTCTGCTCCTTTAAAGCAGCCGTCTGCTCCTTTAAAGCAGCGGTCTGTCTGCTCCTTTAAAGCAGCCGTCTGCTCCTTTAAAGCAGCCGTCTGCTCCTTTAAAGCAGCCGTCTGTTCCTTTAAAGCAACGGTTGGTCTGCTCCTTTAAAGCAACGGTTGGTCTGCTCCTTTAAAGCAGCGGTCTGCTCCTTTAAAGCAGCGGTTGGTCTGCTCCTTTAAAGCAGCCGTCTGCTCCTTTAAAGCAGCCGTCTGCTCCTTTAAAGCAGCGTTTGGTCTGCTCCTTTAAAGCAGCGGTTGGTCTGCTCCTTTAAAGCAGCCGTCTGCTCCTTTAAAGCAGCGGTCTGCTCCTTTAAAGCAGCGGTCTGCTCCTTTAAAGCAGCCGTCTGCTCCTTTAAAGCAGCCGTCTGCTCCTTTAAAGCAGTGGTTGGTCTGCTCCTTTAAAGCAGCCGTCTGCTCCTTTAAAGCAGCCGTCTGCTCCTTTAAAGCAGTGGTTGGTCTGCTCCTTTAAAGCAGCCGTCTGCTCCTTTAAAGCAGCCGGCTGCTCCTTTAAAGCAGCCGGCTGCTCCTTTAAAGCAGCGGTCTGCTCCTTTAAAGCAGCGGTCTGCTCCTTTAAAGCAGCGGTTGGTCTGTTCCTTTAAAGCAGCGGTTGGTCTGTTCCTTTAAAGCAGCCGTCTGCTCCTTTAAAGCAGCCGTCTGCTCCTTTAAAGCAGCCGGCTGCTCCTTTAAAGCAGCCGTCTGCTCCTTTAAAGCAGCGGTTGGTCTGTTCCTTTAAAGCAGCGGTTGGTCTGTTCCTTTAAAGCAGCCGTCTGCTCCTTTAAAGCAGCCGTCTGCTCCTTTAAAGCAGCGGTTGGTCTGCTCCTTTAAAGCAGCCGGCTGCTCCTTTAAAGCAGCCGGCTGAATCGACTCACAGGCCTCAGAGCTCTCCGCTCTCCTCTCGCTCTCCCAACCATGAATAATACAAATCTGAGCTGAATTATTAATGCAGATTTTTGCACACAATCTGCAGGGGCCATTATCCGGATCTGTGATGGATCTCATTTAATTCTGACGGATTAGACGGATCCGTACTCGTGCCTCTTCTGAAGGAACCAGACCTCCCGAGGTGATTACAGAAAGATAATCTGGAGGTTGAAAGGTTATAGGCTCAAATTTTCCATTTGAATGAGACGAAAGCTTTGTTTTTTCTCGGACGGAAATGTCAGCTCCCCCGACGGACGGGTGGTCTCTGAGGAGCCTCGAGGCTCCGCCCCCCTCCATCTGTGAGAGGTCGGGGGTTCAGACGGGCGGCGAATGAGCGCTCAGATGTCCACTTATCTTCTGAAAGCCCACAAACGAGGCAATCCTCTTATTTGACACCTCGGACCAGACGCTCATTACTCGCTGCAATTTTCTGCAGCCGACCGCTCCGCAGTTCATGTCAGGACGAGTTTCCGTCGGTTACCGTTTATATATATATATATATATATATAAAAATTAAATAAAACAGGCTCGCAGCTGGAGCACGAAATACCCAGCAGCCACCTCTGCTAACAGGGCCCCGCCAAAATAAACTCACAGTGACATGAATCTGCCTTTATTCACAACATGATGTCGTCCTCATGTTGTCCTCATGTTGTCCTCATGTTGCCCTCATGTTGCCCTCATCTTGTCTTCATGTTGTCCTCATGTTGTCCTCATGTTGCCCTCATGTTGTCCTCATGTTGTCCTCATGTTGCCCTCATGTTGCCCTCACGTTGTCTTCATGTTGTCCTCATGTGGTCCTCATGTTGTCCTCATGTTGTCCTCATCTTGCCCTCACGTTGTCTTCATGTTGTCCTCATGTGGTCCTCATGATGTCCTCATCTTGCCCTCACGTTGTCTTCATGTTGTCCTCATGTGGTCCTCATGATGTCCTCATGTTGTCTTCATGTTGTCCTCATGTTGTCCTCATGTTGTCCTCATGTTGCCCTCATGTTGTCCTCATGTTGTCCTCATGTTGTCCTCATGTTGTCTTCATGTTGTCCTCATGTTGTCTTCATGTTGTCCTCATGTTGTCCTCATGTTGTCCTCATGTTGTCCTCATGTTGTCTTCATGTTGTCTTCATGTTGCCCTCATGTTGTCCTCATGTTGTCCTCATGTTGTCTTCATGTTGACCTCATGTTGTCCTGTGTGTGTGTGTGTGTGTGAGGGAGTGTGTTTGTGTGAGTGTGTGTGTGAGAGTGTGTGTGTGTGTGTATGTGTATGTGTGTGTGTGTGTGTGTGTGTGTGTGTGTGTGTGTGTGTGTGTGTGTGTGTGAGTGTATGTGTGTGTATGTGTGTGTGTGTGTGAGAGTGTGTATGTGTGTGTGTGTGTGTGTATGTGTGTGTGTGAGAGTGTGTATGTGTGTGTGTGTGTGTGTATGTGTGTGTGTGAGTGTGTATGTGTGTGTGGGTGTGTGTGAGAGTGTGTATGTGTGTGTGTGTGTGGGTGAGAGTGTTCGCGATAGAATATGCAGGATATTTATGCAATTTTAGTGTTTAGTGTCAAAAAAGCGTCAAAAATGTTGAAAAAGGGACAAAAACATGAGAAAAAGTTAAAAACGTCGATAAAAGGGGACAAAAGTGTTGAATTATAATTTTGGCGGGAAGATGGAGACAGAGTATAACAATATCAACTACTATATATATATATATATATATATATATATATATATATAGATATATATGGATATATACGAGGGGTATGTGGGAGTCGTGACTGTTTCCACAGATCCATCTTGGATTAAACTCCTCTTCCAAAGGTTAAATAAGAAGCGGCAGGCGTGGCGGCGTGCAGATGTTCGTAGGACACGAGCCGTACAACGTGGCGTGATCCTGTCAGGAGATCAGTCTGAAAAGCAAAGCTGCAGCTTTATCACAGGAAATCATCAGCCTTTAATAGTTTTTTAATGAGTTTGTGGAATGCACTCTGGCGACAGTCTAATAAAGGACGAGCTCTGCACGGAGACTCGGGCTGAATTATGTATAAGGGCAGAGGTAGCGCTAATGAAAAGATGATGAGAGGCATTCCTGAGAGAGAGAGAGAGAGAGAGAGAGAGGAAAAGGTGCCAGGAAAAGTTTAAAGAGAGGCCCAATTAATCTTCATGTGCTTACAGATGAAATTAAACAAAGGCAGGATAAAAAATCAAAAGGAGGAGAGAGAGAATGGCAGTTTGGGGAGGGGTTGGGGGGGTTGGGGGTTGGGGTGAGACCTGCAGAGCTGGAAGAGAGCGTCGAGGTGAACAAAGAGACTCTGCTATCTGTTTTAATGATTTCAGTGAAAGAGGCGAAGCTGAGAGGGAAGAAAGGAGAAAAGAAAGAAAGACTCAGAGAGGAAAGCTACGCGGAAACTTCTGAAAACTTC
>JABXJD010000332.1:372500-375000 GCA_013375575.1 Percina caprodes | reverse complement strand
GAAGGATCCCCAGAAGGGAACAATCCCATCCACAACATGGAAGCTCCTGTCGGGCATCATAGCGGCTAAGATGAGTAGGCACATGGCTCAATACATGCACAGGGGCAGTGACACCAGAGGAGCCAAGCACCAGCTACTTGTGGATAGAGCAGTCACTCGAGACTGCAAGACCAATCTGTGCACTGCCTGGATTGACTACAAGAAAGCCTACGACTCAATGCCACATACATGGATACTGGAATGCTTGGAGATGTACAAGGTCAACAGGACACTAATAGCCTTCATCAAGAACTGAATGAGGCTGTGGAAAACAAGTCTGGAAGCCAACTCAAAGCCAATTGCACAAGTCACCATCAAGTGTGGCATATACCAAGGCGATGCACTATCCCCGCTGCTGTTCTGCATAGGCCTGAACCCCCTCAGCCAGATCATCACAAAGACTGGCTACGGATACCGATTCCGAGGCGGAACAATCATCAGTCACCTCCTCTACATGGATGACATCAAGCTGTATGCCAGGAATGAGCGAGACATCGACTCACTGATCCACAGGACCAGGATCTACAGCAACGACATTGGAATGTCGTTCGGACTGGACAAGTGTGGACGCATGGTATCAAAAAGAGGGAAGATGATCAGAACTGAGGGGATCAAACTACCAGAAGGCCACATTGCAGATGTTCAGGATAGCTACAAATACCTGGGGGTGCCACAGGCTAACGGAAACCATGAGGAGGCAGCAAGGAAGACCGCCACAGCCAAATATCTACAAAGAGTGAGGCAGGTCCTGAAAAGTCAGCTGAATGGGAAAAACAAGATCCGAGCCATCAACACATACGCCCTGCCAGTCATCAGATACCCCGCTGGTATAATAAACTGGCCAAAGGAGGAGATAGAGGCTGATATCAAGAAATCCTACCAGTGGCTGGAAAAGGCTGAAGGACAGCACAGAGGCTCTAATCATGGCAGCACAAGAACAGGCACTCAGTACAAGATCAATAGAGATATATATATATATATATATATATATATATATATATATATATATATATATATATATATATATATATATGTATTTCTCCTTCTGCTTCTTCTCTCCCTTTTTCTTTTACTTATCCCTGAACTTTTCATCTCCTCATCTTCCTCCCTTTTCTCCCCGGTCATTCCTCCCAGGTGGATGTCACACCTGAGCAACCCGTCTCTCTGCCAGAGATCTATGGGCCACCGGATTTCATATTTCCAGCTTATTTACCTCGTCGTTTGTTTTCATTTCTTTTTACTGATGCAGCTCATTTGACAGTTTGCCGCCATTTCCCAAATCTCCGCCACACAAACACTCATACATTATAGCCCCCACCTGCACAGACAGGAGGAGGAAATGTTCCCGCCGCATGCTGATTTACAGCGAGCTGCCAGTGAGGCTGAGAGCTATTCATTCCCACGCCGCCGCTGGGAGTCACACGGCAACGGTTGCTACGTCTTCATATCCTCGACGACGCCTGATGAGCTCGCACGTCCTCGTGTGGAAAGTTCTGCTCGGATATAGTTCATAAAGAGAGAAAAACCAGGTGGTTGGTCCAGCTGTGCATGGATCTTAATGAAAGGAAGTTTCAGGTTTTAGCCAGTTGTTAAAACTCATGTTGTCCTCATGTTGTCTTCATGTTGTCCTCATGTTGTCTTCATGTTGTCCTCATGTTGTCCTCATGTTGTCCTCATGTTGTCCTCATGTTGTCCTCATGTTGTCTTCATGTTGCCCTCATGTTGTCCTCATGTTGCCCTCATGTTGCCCTCATGTTGCCCTCATGTTGCCCTCATGTTGTCCTCATGTTGTCCTCATGTTGTCTTCATGTTGTCTTCATGTTGCCCTCATGTTGTCTTCATGTTGTCTTCATGTTGTCGTCATGTTGTCCTCATGTTGCCCTCATGTTGTCCCCATGTTGTCTTCATGTTGCCCTCATGTTGTCTTCATGTTGCCCTCATGTTGTCGTCATGTTGTCTTCACGTTGTCGTCATGTTGTCGTCATGTTGCCCTCATGTTGTCCTCATGTTGTCCTCATGTCGTCTTCATGTTGTCCCCATGTCGTCCTCATGTCGTCCCCATGTTGTCCCCGTGTTGTCCCCGTGTTGCCCTCGTGTTGTCTTCGTGTTGTCTTCGTGTTGCCCTCATGTTGTCGTCATGTTGTCGTCATGTTGCCCTCATGTTGCCCTCATGTTGTCCTCATGTTGTCTTCATGTTGCCCTCATGTTGTCCTCATGTTGTCCCCATGTTGTCCTCATGTCGTCCTCATGTCGTCCCCATGTTGTCCCCGTGTTGTCCCCGTGTTGCCCTCGTGTTGTCTTTGTGTTGTCTTCGTGTTGTCTTCGTGTTGTCTTCGTGTTGCCCTCATGTTGTCGTCATGTTGTCGTCATGTTGTCCTCATGTTGTCCTCATGTCGTCCCCATGTCGTCCCCATGTTGTCTTCATGTTGTCCTCATGTTGTCCTCATGTTGTCTCCATTGA
>JABXJD010000332.1:365000-367500 GCA_013375575.1 Percina caprodes | reverse complement strand
TCCCCACGTCCCCTCGTCCCCTCGTCCCCACGTCAGTATAGTTTTGCTGCCTAAGTCATTATTATTATCATTATTATTATTATTATTATTATTATTATTATTATTCTCCTCCTCCTCCGTGACCGGCTTCCTGTCTTGAAAGCTGCAGGTAGACGGCCTCGGCGGCGAGGAGGAGGAGGAGGAGGAGGAGGAGGAGGAGGAGGAGGAGGAGGAGGAGGAGGAGGAGGAGGATTCCCTCATCAATGATGCGTCCGGCTGCTGGGGAGTAATAACCACCAGACGGACGGCGGCGGAGCCGGATTACTAATGGGCTGCAGCTAAAGATTTGCGGCTTGGGCGATCTGTCACAAAAAATAATAATAACAACAACAGTCAGACGGGGAAATGCAGCCCTGTTGTGTGTGTGTGTGTGTGTGTGTGTGTGTGTGTGTGTGTGATCCAGGCGTGACTGACACCCAATAAATAACCCATTTCAATTTTTGAAGCAGTCATGATGATAAACTCCACAACAGGCCTCCACGCTCACCTGTGTTGATGCATTACGTCCCTCTCGCGTGACAAAGTGGCCGTTTAATCACGAATCTGTCGCCGCCGTACAGCAGCGAGGCTCGGGGGGGGGCGGAGAGCCGGGTCCTCCTGTCCCACTCTGCATCTCAGAAAGGCCTCAGCAGTTGGTGTGAGCTAATAAATCCCATGTGTGATTGAAGAGCGGAAAGACCCCCGCCCCATCATGGCTGCAAATGGCGGCTTGTTTTCCGGCTGTAATGACAGATAATACTGTAAATACACCTGATGGATTGGCTTTGTGCTTTATTGTTTTTATCAGATTTTTCTTTTACGGTATGTTGATTGTTCGAGATGAGCAAAACTAAATAGATAAATAAAGTGTATACCATTAACGTCATCTGACAACACTGTTGACACTGTTTTTTATGTTTATTTCCCTATTTTCATCACTTTTGACGCTTTTTTCAATGTTTAACACTACGTAACACTAACTTATTAACTTTAGTTTTACAGTTATTTTTGGAATTTATGGTCAATAAACCTCATTTATAGGAAATTATACCTAATGTTTGAGTTAGAAAAGCAGAAATTAGGAATTATTGAGACTAAAATTAAAGGAATGGATGTTGATGATAGATGTTGAGGAATATGTCAACTTTTACTCTCAATACTATTTCAAAAACACTTCAATTTGGTTTCAAATGCTATAAAATTGAATAAGACGCCCCAAAATTAATGAAAGTAGAGATTTGTACTTGGCAAAGAGCGTTGTGTGGAATCAATCATGTTATTTTGGGGAATTAAAAAGAACATTGATATAGGAAAACATGAGGACAACATGGGGACAACATGAGGACAACATGAGGACAACATGAAGACAGCATAAGGACAACATGAGGACAACATGAGGGCAACATGAGGGCAACATGAAGACAATATGAAGACAACATGAAGACAACATGAAGACAACATGAAGAAAACATGAAGACAACATGAAGAAAACATGAAGACAACATGAAGACAACGTGGGGACAACATGGGGACAACATGAGGGCAACATGAGGGCAACATGAGGGCAACATGAAGACAACATGAAGACAACATGAGGGCAACATGGGGACAACATGGGGACAACATGGGGACAACATGGGGACAACATGAGGACAACATGAGGACAACATGGGGACAACATGAGGGCTACATGAAGACAACATGGGGACAACATGAGGACAACATGAAGACAATATGTAGACAACATGACGACAACATGAGGACAACATGAAGACAACATGAAGACAACATGAAGACAACATGGGACAACATGGGACAACATGGGACAACATGGGGACAACATGAGGGCAACATGAGGGCAACATGAAGACAACATGAAGACAACATGAAGACAACATGAGGACCACATGAGGACCACATGAGGACAACATGAGGGCAACAGGAGGACAACATGAAGACAACATGAGGACAACAGGAGGACAACATGAGGGCAACATGAGGACAACATGAAGACAACATGAAGACAACATGAAGACAACATGAAGACAACATGGGGACAACATGAGGGCAACATGAAGACAACATGAAGACAACATGAAGACAACATGGGGACAACATGGGGACAACATGAGGGCAACATGGGGACAACATGGGGAGAACATGGGGACAACATGAGGACAACATGGGGACAACATGAGGACAACATGAGGGCTACATGAAGACAACATGAGGACAACATGAGGGAAACATGAAGACAACATGAAGACAACATGAGGACAACATGAAGGCAACATGGGGACAACATGAGGACAACATGAGGACAACATGAAGACAACATGAGGACAACATGAAGACAACATGAAGACAACATGGGGACAATATGGGGACAACATGGGGACAACATGAGGGCAACATGAAGACAACATGAAGACAACATGAGGACAACATGAGGGCAACATGAGGGCAACATGGGGACAACATG
>JABXJD010000332.1:350000-352500 GCA_013375575.1 Percina caprodes | reverse complement strand
TTTAGGCAGTTTGGTTGAAAGAAAGCAAAGTTCCTGATATTAAAAATAAAAAAAACGGGTCAAATTGGACCTGAGGACACCTCACAAGTTAATGGACAGATTCCTTGTTTAGCATATGTATTAGTTGTTTGTAGAAGGTTAAAATAAAGCTTTGTCATGAATTATTTACAATATTGAAAGCTCTAATTCTGATTCGGGCGTTGTGATTAATTAATGAGCGGCTGAGTGTGAGGTAGGGTCGGAGACCTCGCTGCAGGTAGCGATGAGCAGGGGTAATAACTCAGAAATAAGAATAATCAACCTCCTTGTGTCGTTTCTCCAGCGTTATAAATACAGGGGCATAAGTATACACCCCCCTATGTTAAAATACAGGGGGCATAAGTATACACCCCCTATGTTAAAATACAGGGGGCATAAGTATACACCCCCTATGTTAAAATACAGGGGCATAAGTATACACCCCCTATGTTAAAATACAGGGGCATAAGTATACACCCCCTATGTTAAAATACAGGGGCATAAGTATACACCCCCTATTTTAAAATACAGGGGCCTAAGTATACACCCCCCTATGTTAAAATACAGGGGCATAAGTATACACCCCCCTATGTTAAAATACAGGGGCATAAGTATACACCCCCCTATGTTAAAATACAGGGGGCATAAGTATACACCCCCTATGTTAAAATACAGGGGCATAAGTATACACCCCCCTATGTTAAAATACAGGGGCATAAGTATACACCCCCTATGTTAAAATACAGGGGGCATAAGTAGATACCCCCCCTATCGAGTGTATTAAACCATTTCATTATAAGATACGATACAGCTTTGCACCATATTTAAAAAATCTAAAACAAAGTTAAGATAACACAATAAAGCTCTGGGGCTTATTTCCTTTGGGCTCCTTGGGGGTGACAACAACAACACAAAGAGACAGTAAATGAGCATTAAAGAGACGCGACCAGAGGAGGAGAGAGACACCAAATAGATAACGAGATGATGATTTCCTTCTGCTGTAGCATGGCGTCGAGTGGAGGAAGCGCTAATCAAAGGTTCCAATGAAATGAAGATCCTTTCCCCCCAATGGTTAAGACTTGGAGGGGTGGGGGGGGGGGGGGGGTGGGTGGTGGGGGGGGAAATGCAATTATTTTCCTCTTTTATCACTTTACACATTACAAATAAGAGACGCTTTTCTGAGAAGCAACACAGTTTAGCTTTATAATTGGTGTTTACCACCTGCCAGTTGGGATAACAGTCACTCTGGGTCCGTCCTCGTCTTCCTCACGCCACGCCGGCCCGAGCCCGTCGGTCCGGCGCCAATTAGCCTCCGTCAGACGAAGATGAAGCTGTCCGTTGTTTATGTACTGCAAAATTAAGACCGGTTAAATAATATGTATTATATATTTTATGTCGTATGGATTATTAGTCTGTTAAAAGTCACTGTGTGACCTTCACAGATGACATCGTTCACCCAGGAAACAGGTGTTCATGTCCTGGAGAAGTTAAGGAGAAAACACAAGACTTTCACCAGGAAACAGGTGTTCATGTCCTGGAGAAGTTAAGGAGAAAAAACAAGACTTTCACCAGGAAACAGGTGTTCATGTCCTGGAGAAGTTAAGGAGAAAACACAAGACTTTCACCAGGAAACAGGTGTTTATGTCCTGGAGACGTTAAGGAGAAAACACAAGACTTTCACCAGGAAACAGGTGTTCATGTCCTGGAGAAGTTAAGGAGAAAACACAAGACTTTCACCAGGAAACAGGTGTTCATGTCCTGGAGAAGTTAAGGAGAAAACACAAGACTTTCACCAGGAAACAGGTGTTCATGTCCTGGAGAAGTTAAGGAGAAAACACAAGACTTTCACCAGGAAACAGGTGTTCATGTCCTGGAGAAGTTAAGGAGAAAACACAAGACTTTCACCAGGAAACAGGTGTTCATGTCCTGGAGAAGTTAAGGAGAAAACACAAGACTTTCACCAGGAAACAGGTGTTCATGTCCTGGAGAAGTTAAGGAGGAAACACAAGACTTTCACCAGGAAACAGGTGTTCATGTCCTGGAGAAGTTAAGGAGAAAACACAAGACTTTCACCTGGAAACAGGTGTTCACGTCCTGGAGAAGTTAAGGAGAAAACACAAGACTTTCACCAGGAAACAGGTGTTCACGTCCTGGAGAAGTTAAGGAGAAAACACCAGACTTTCACCAGGAAACAGGTGTTCATGTCCTGGAGAAGTTAAGGAGAAAACACAAGACTTTCACCAGGAAACAGGTGTTCATGTCCTGGAGAAGTTAAGGAGAAAAACAAGACTTTCACCAGGAAACAGGTGTTCATGTCCTGGAGAAGTTAAGGAGAAAACACAAGACTTTCACCAGGAAACAGGTGTTCATGTCCTGGAGAAGTTAAGGAGAAAAAACAAGACTTTCACCAGGAAACAGGTGTTCATGTCCTGGAGAAGTTAAGGAGAAAACACAAGACTTTCACCAGGAAACAGGTGTTCAT
>JABXJD010000332.1:342500-345000 GCA_013375575.1 Percina caprodes | reverse complement strand
GTCCTCCTTGGCTACTAGCAACTTCATGGAGAAGGGGAGGGGGGTAAAGCGCTTTCACGGAAAAGACTTGTATCATATGGATGCACCAACAGTTTAGTCATTACTTAGAATTCCTCATGGGGGGCAGAAACCACGCACTGTAGCTTTAAGAGAGTCGTGGTCATTTTATGTATTTCTCTGAGAGCCGGCTGGTTTAACATGTGTCATATTTTGTCTTTTAACGTGTTTTGGAGTCAAAAAGTTCAGTATTTCCCTCTGAAATGTAGAAGAATCAAAGTACAAATTTGCATAAAATTAAAATACTTTCCAAATTCCACATTTTCACCTGCATCTCTGGTGGTAAAAAAGCAGCACTAATGCTGCTATTTGCAAGCTGTGACTTGCAGCGCTGACTTCCTGCTGTCTGTTCGGAGGGAGAAGCTCATTGGGTCAGCGCTTCAGTCTGCTGATATTGGACTAATAGTGAAATTATCCAGGAGTTAATTTATGAATAACACAGGATGGATCCCTCGACTCTGCAGGAAAACATCAGGCAGCGTGCGGTAATCTCTCTTCAACTTGAGTGCAGCCAGTTCTTCCATTAACGGCCTGTGTGCTGTTTGCTGTATAATTACTCCAGCAGCTAGCAGCGGTCACGGCTGATGTTCACAACGTTAAAGTGGCTTTAAAAAGAATAGAAAAAACCATAAATGGCTCTCACTGCTGCTGTGCTTCTGAAATGAGCGCCGCATCAATAATGCAGCAGCAGCAGCAGCAGCAGCAGCAGCAGCAGGACCAACAGACCTCCATGAAGAGTTACCGCCTGTATGTGGTTAAGGTGGTTTTTGGATGCTGTTGGGAGGATGAAGGACTCAGAAGACTGGACCATCGGCCATGAGCGTTGTTTACAATATGGGAATGTGATTCGATTCCTTTTTCCTGCACAAGAAAAATCAGGCTCAATAAAAAAAGGCTCATTTCAGATCTTTAGGCTACAAGAAGAAAAATGGTCCCAGTTCCATGTTTTCTACCTGAAATCAGCACCTTATATTATTTCCTGAGATAAACATGTATTCCTGACTCAGAACATTATTCTGGATATGACACTTATGTTGTTTCCATAGTGATTTTTAACATGAATTATAACCTGATGATAAAAACGAACCCCACTTCCATCTTTAATAGTGTTCTAGTAGAGACTGATTCATTCCCTGAACATAGATGTTATCTCAGCTGCTGGAAATGGAGATAAAGACAATATTTGGTAATAGATTATGAAGTAAAATCTTATTTTATAATTGATTTTAAAACCCCAAATAAGTCCAGATGGATACGAGAAGGTCCCGGACATGAAGACAACACGAGGGTTGTCCTCGGGTCAAATTTGACCGTTTAAAAAAAGATTTTAATATCAGGAACTTGGCTTTCTTCCAACAATATTGCCTAAAAATAACATGGATGCCATACAGTGCTCTTCAGGTAAAATGAATGATTACTATCATCGAATTCTTGTTGTTTTATTGAATTGTACGGCATTTAAAAAAAAAAAAGACCAATAACCTCGGAATGAAACAGAAATAAGACAATAAGCGCTGAAAAATACAACATTTTTGAGTATAATGTCATACAAATTAGGTTTATTGGCTATGAAAAAACAGCGAAAACATCGGAAAAAGACGATGGAAGACCCCTTGTGTTGTCCTACCGTTAACCGTGAAAAAAGTTATTGCATTTTCTTACATTTTTGTCACTTTTTCAATGTATTAGGTCCTTTTTATGATGTTTTTTTTTTCCTAATAGGGTGATATCAGGTAAAATGGGCCATCAGCTAAAATGGGCCATTTAAGGTTTGGGGGTCCCAGCCCTTCTGGAATTTGGAGCCAATGACTGCAAAGGATTTCAGACTGTTGTCATAACTGTGCTTGACAAGTAACAGGTGATTTGATTGGTTTATGGTTGCTATGGTGGGCGGGGCAATAGTTCAAATCAAGACTGCACCAGAAAGCTGCATGGTAAGTAGCCTGGCATATCAAATCTAACTAAACTATTATAAGGATCATAAATCTATAAAAAACAAACATGCACATAAAAAAAACTGTGCATAATATCTGTCTTGATGGCATCCACCAGAAATAATGCTGTTAGTTTGGTATATGAACTTATTTTTTGTAAAATTGATGTTTTTCTTAGCGGCCCAATTTACCTTAACCCACTGAGGTAAAATGGGCCATCCTCTGTGTCACTCACACACACACATACACATGTGTGTGAGTGTGTGTGTGTATATATATGTATATATATATTTATATATGTATGTATGTGTGTATATGTATGTATGTATATATATGTGTATATGTATATATATATATTTATATATGTATGTATGTGTGTAATATATATTTATATATGTATGTATGTGTGTATATGTATATATATATATATATATATATATATGTGTATATATATATATATATATTTATATATGTATGTATATATATGTGTATATATATATATATTTATA
>JABXJD010000332.1:320000-340000 GCA_013375575.1 Percina caprodes | reverse complement strand
ACACACACACACAGCTATACATTCAGACACACACACACACACACACACACACAGACACAGGTACACACACACGGACATACATTCAGACACACACACACACACACACACACACACACACACACACACACACACACACACACACACACACACACACACACACACACACACGATGTACCACCAAGCTTATAATATACATGCATGTTTTTAAGACTAATAAAAAACAAGCAGATCTGAAACGGTGAAGCCATGTCTGAGCATCACGTGTGAAGCGTTCGGCGTCTCTTTGTT
This sequence comes from Percina caprodes, assembly GCA_013375575.1. Lineage (NCBI taxonomy): Eukaryota > Metazoa > Chordata > Actinopteri > Perciformes > Percidae > Percina > Percina caprodes. The sequence goes on along the minus strand of JABXJD010000332.1, from coordinate 339,712 downwards.
CCACGGCGTGACGGTTAATCCCAAAATAATCTGATAAATAATAAGCTGCTTGATTTGATTCGGTTGCTACGTACTCTGAATATTCATTCATTCTAATGGGCTTCAGGACCTCAATAAATGAGAAAACTCTCTTTATTGTTGCCTCTCGGAAGCCAAGGGATGGATAGTCTGTTGATTAATTAATCAATTAAGCTTTATTTAGACGCTTTAACAAGTCAAAGTGCAGAAAAAAAGATAAAAAAGCGGATTTAGAGAATAAAAAAGGAGATTTTGATGTACCTGACTCTGCTTTAGGATTATGTAATGGAGCTGGCAGTGACTACCAAGAGAGCAGCATGGCAGTCATGCAGCCTACACATTACCCCATTGCACGCTGGGAAAATATTTGTGCAGATATAGACCTGGACATGATGCATGTATTTAAAAAGCAACAAACATTATAAAAATTGTCAGAAAAATGTTGAAAAGCGCCAAAAATTACTAAACAAATCTGTAAAACTAAATAAATTTGGAAGAAGCGCCAAAAGCTACACACAAAAAATTCAAAGGCTGCAAAAACATCACAAAATTGTTCAAATAATTTGTCAATTTCTTTTTTAAAAAGTGTCAAACCTTTGAAAAATTATCGAGAAAAAGTAACAAGTTACACACAAAACTAAAAGAAACTCGGAAACGGTGACAAACGTTGAAAAAAGCAGGTAAAACATTGAAAAAGCGACAAAGCCCTTTAAAAAGGAACAAATACATATTTTCTGACCAATAAATGTTGTTATAATGTTGTATAGGCATGTTAAATGATATCAAAGTGTCAAATAATAAGATAAATGCATTTAGACATGCTAACTAGCATGCTAGTTAGCATTAACATAGGCTCAGGCTAATTACTGCTAACTAGCATGCTAGTTAGCATTAACATAGGCTAATTATGGCTAACTAACATGCTAGTTCACATTAACATAGGCACAGGCTAATTACTGCTAACTAACATTCTAGTTCACATTAACATAGGCACAGGCTAATTACTGCTAACTAGCATGCTAGTTAACATTAACATAGGCACATGCTAATTACTGCTAACTAACATGCTAGTTCACATTAACATAAGCACAGGCTAATTACTGCTGACTAACATGCTAGTTAACATTAACATAGGCACAGGTTAATTACTGCTAACTAACATGGTAGTTAACATTAACATAGGCACAGGCTAATTACTGCTAACTAACATGCTAGTTAGCATTAACATAGGCTAAGGCTAATTACTGCTAACTAACATGCAAGTTAACATTAACATAGGCAAAGGCTAATTACTGCTAACTAACATGCTAGTTAGCATTAACATAGACACAGGCTAATTACTGCTAACTAACATGCTAGTTAACATTAACATAGGCAAAGGCTAATTACTGCTAACTAACATGCTAGTTCACATTAACATAGGCACAGGCTAATTACTGCTAACTAACATGCTAGTTCACATTAACATAGGCACAGGCTAATTACTGCTAACTACCATGCTAGTTCACATTAACATAGGCACAGGCTAATTACTGCTAACTAACATGCTAGTTCACATTAACATAGACACAGGCTAATTACTGCTAACTAACATGCTAGTTCACATTAACATAGACACAGGCTAATTACTGCTAACTAACATGGTAGTTCACATTAACATAGGCACAGGCTAATTACTGCTAACTAACATGCTAGTTAACATTAACATAGACACAGGCTAATTACTGCTAACTAACATGCTAGTTCACATTAACATAGACACAGGCTAATTACTGCTAACTAACATGCTAGTTAACATTAACATAGGCACAGGCTAATTACTGCTAACTAACATGCAAGTTAACATTAACATAGGATCAGCCTAATTACTGCTAACTAACATGCTAGTTCACATTAACATAGGCACAGGCTAATTACTGCTAACTAACATGCTAGTTCACATTAACATAGGCACAGGCTAATTACTGCTAACTAACATGCTAGTTCACATTAACATAGGCACAGGCTAATTACTGCTAACTAACATGCTAGTTAACATTAACATAGGCACAGGCTAATTACTGCTAACTAACATGCAAGTTAACATTAACATAGGATCAGCCTAATTACTGCTAACTAACATGCTAGTTCACATTAACATAGGCACAGGCTAATTACTGCTAACTAACATGCTAGTTCACATTAACATAGGCACAGGCTAATTACTGCTAACTAACATGCTAGTTCACATTAACATAGGCACAGGCTAATTACTGCTAACTAACATGGTAGTTAACATTAACATAGGCAAAGGCTAATTACTGCTAACTAACATGCTAGTTAACATTAACATAGGCAAAGGCTAATAGGCTAATTACTGCTAACTAACATGCTAGTTAACATTAACATAGGCAAAGGCTAATTACTGCTAACTAACATGCTAGTTAACATTAACATAGGCACAGGCTAATTACTGCTAACTAACATGCTAGTTAACATTAACATAGGCACAGGCTAATTACTGCTAACTAACATGTTAGTTAACATTAACATAGACACAGGCTAATTACTGCTAACTAACATGCTAGTTCACATTAACATAGGCACAGGCTAATTACTGCTAACTAACATGCTAGTTCACATTAACATAGGCACAGGCTAATTACTGCTAACTAACATGCTAGTTCACATTAACATAGGCACAGGCTAATTACTGCTAACTAACATGCTAGTTCACATTAACATAGGCACAGGCTAATTACTGCTAACTAACATGCTAGTTCACATTAACATAGGCACAGGCTAATTACTGCTAACTAACATGCTAGTTCACATTAACATAGGCACAGGCTAATTACTGCTAACTAACATGTTAGTTAACATTAACATAGGCACAGGCTAATTACTGCTAACTAACATGTTAGTTAACATTAACATAGGCAAAGGCTAATTACTGCTAACTAACATGCTAGTTAACATTAACATAGGCACAGGCTAATTACTGCTGACTAACATGCTAGTTAACATTAACATAGGCACAGGCTAATTACTGCTAACTAACATGCTAGTTCACATTAACATAGGCACAGGCTAATTACTGCTAACTAACATGCTAGTTCACATTAACATAGGCTCAGGCTAATTACTGCTAACTAACATGCTAGTTCACATTAACATAGACACAGGCTAATTACTGCTAACTACCATGCTAATATTGCACTATAGTGCAACATATATTGCTTTTCAAGGACGCAGCGTCTCTTTACAGGTCCACTACGTTAGCATACTTGGCCAAAACATCAGATTCTGATTCTTAATGGATTCATCCTCCCGAAGGAGAACAACAACTTTAAGAAAACAGCCAACTTTAAGTTCCTTCGTTGCAGACGCACATCAACAGCAGTAATACAGCTCCCATAATTGCGTTTGGCTGCATTTGGCGTTTAAAAGCTCACTCTGGTCTTTATTTCTCCTCATCTGGTGCTTTGTGCCTCCGGCGTCGCCCTTCATTAACTCGCCTCCGAAGTCATCAACAAGCCACACAAGGAAATACGCCCGTTTCCAGAGACACTGAATAGACCTTAACTGCAGAAAAAAAGCACTTAAATCTGCAAAGACAAACAGGAAGTGAGCCTAAACACAGTTTAAACAGCTGCTTGTTTGTGTCTTCCTGTCGGGAGGAATCTGTTGTGTTTGTTGTGATGCTTTTTCATTACATTGATTGTGTATTCCTGCAGCTCTGATTGGCTCTCACCGCCTGACTCCACTGATGTTGTCAAGGGGAAACTGAAGAGGTCGTTCTGCTTCCTCTTCAGGGTTTCCTTTCATTCAGAGCGACGTCTGCTTTCACACGCGCGCCATCTTCTTACTTCAAAACTATCAAAGATACGTGAAGTTTGGGTATTTTTGACTGTGAGTGTCTCATTGGGACACCACACACCAAAGTCAACACACAATTTAATCGTTATCTACTACGGCAGCACAGCTTTTTGTGGAGGATGTCTCTCCCCAAGTGCAGATTTGAGTCGTGCATGCGTCACTTTGCGACAAGTAGCTAGCAGTTAGCATACAAGATGCTAACGAGAGACTTCTGTAACGTCCGAAGTAGCCTCCGAGATGCTAACGAGAGACTTCTGTAACGTCTGAAGTAGCCTCCGAGATGCTAACGAGAGACTTCTGTAGCGTCTGAAGTAGCCTCCGAGATGCTAACGAGAGACTTCTGTAACGTCCGAAGTAGCCTCCGAGATGCTAACAAGAGACTTCTGTAACGTCTGAAGTAGCCTCCGAGATGCTAACGAGAGACTTCTGTAACGTCTGAAGTAGCCTCCGAGATGCTAACGAGAGACTTCTGTAGCGTCTGAAGTAGCCTCCGAAATGCTAACGAGAGACTTCTGTAGCGTCTGAAGTAGCCTCCGAGATGCTAACGAGAGACTTCTGTAGCGTCTGAAGTAGCCTCCGAGATGCTAACGAGAGACTTCTGTAGCGTCTGAAGTAGCCTCCGAGACGCTAACGAGAGACTTCTGTAACGTCCGAAGTAGCCTCCGAGACGCTAACGAGAGACTTCTGTAACGTCTGAAGTAGCCTCCGAGATGCTAACGAGAGACTTCTGTAGCGTCTGAAGTAGCCTCCGAGATGCTAACGAGAGACTTCTGTAGCGTCTGAAGTAGCCTCCGAGATGCTAACGAGAGACTTCTGTAACGTCTGAAGTAGCCTCCGAGACGCTAACGAGAGACTTCTGTAACGTCTGAAGTAGCCTCCGAGATGCTAACGAGAGACTTCTGTAGCGTCTGAAGTAGCCTCCGAGACGCTAACGAGAGACTTCTGTAACGTCTGAAGTAGCCTCCGAGATGCTAACGAGAGACTTCTATAACGTCTGAAGTAGCCTCCGAGATGCTAACGAGAGACTTCTGTAGCGTCTGAAGTAGCCTCCGAGATGCTAACGAGAGACTTCTGTAACGTCTGAAGTAGCCTCCGAGATGCTAACGAGAGACTTCTGTAGCGTCTGAAGTACCCTCCGAGTTGCTAACGAGAGACTTCTGTAACGTCTGAAGTAGCCTCCGAGATGCTAACGAGAGACTTCTGTAACGTCTGAAGTAGCCTCCGAGATGCTAACGAGAGACTTCTGTAACGTCTGAAGTAGCCTCCGAGATGCTAACGAGAGACTTCTGTAGCGTCTGAAGTAGCCTCCGAGATGCTAACGAGAGACTTCTGTAACGTCTGAAGTAGCCTCCGAGATGCTAACGAGAGACTTCTGTAACGTCTGAAGTAGCCTCCGAGATGCTAACGAGAGACTTCTGTAGCGTCTGAAGTAGCCTCCGAGATGCTAACGAGAGACTTCTGTAACGTCTGAAGTAGCCTCCGAGATGCTAACGAGAGACTTCTGTAACGTCTGAAGTAGCCTCCGAGATGCTAACGAGAGACTTCTGTAACGTCTGAAGTAGCCTCCGAGATGCTAACGAGAGACTTCTGTAACGTCTGAAGTAGCCTCCGAGATGCTAACGAGAGACTTCTGTAGCGTCTGAAGTAGCCTCCGAGATGCTAACGCAAGACTTCTGTAGCGTCTGAAGTAGCCTCCGAGATGCTAACGAGAGACTTCTGTAGCGTCTGAAGTAGCCTCCGAGATGCTAACGAGAGACTTCTGTAACGTCTGAAGTAGCCTCCGAGATGCTAACGAGAGACTTCTATAACGTCTGAAGTAGCCTCCGAGATGCTAACGAGAGACTTCTGTAACGTCCGAAGTAGCCTCCGAGATGCTAACGAGAGACTTCTGTAACGTCCGAAGTAGCCTCCGAGATGCTAACGAGAGACTTCTGTAGCGTCCGAAGTAGCCTCCGAGATGCTAACGAGAGACTTCTGAAACGTCTGAAGTAGCCTCCGAGATGCTAACGAGAGACTTCTGTAGCGTCTGAAGTAGCCTCCGAGATGCTAACAAGAGACTTCTGTAACGTCTGAAGTAGCCTCCGAGATGCTAACGAGAGACTTCTGTAACGTCAACACAGTAAAAATGGACCTACTTAACCAAGTTGGTTAACTGCTAGCTTAGCTACAAGTTAGCATCAAAGGCTGTCAGTTGAATGGTGTTTTGAGCTAACGTTAGCATCAATCAACCATAGATAGCTACAACGGTTCTGAAATGACTGCTAGCTTAGCTACAAGATAGATATATATATATATATATATATATATATATATATATATATATATATATATATATATATATATATATATATATATAGTGTATTTATACAGATGCTTGTGTAGCATTGCTGTGGGCGTAATATCAATAAATATGTCATTATTATGTTGGTTATAAGTAAAGGTCATGAGGGCAAAAGTGTCTGAGTTTGTTTTTTAAACGTATTTAGTCCCCTTTTTAAGTTATAATGATCATTTCTTCCCAGTGTGACCCCGGACATATGAGAAGTGTTTTAGAGACGAGATTGGCTCAGCTTGTACTGCTCTGTGTGTGTCATATCAATACATATCTGGAAAATTCATGTCCCCTTTTATTGATTTATTGATTTATTTATTTGTCTTTAAGGGCCCAGAACCATTTTCAACATTTATGTGACCTCCCTGCAGCACAAATACTCTAATAGACCAGTTTGTCCTGAAAAAATGATCCATATCTTGACTGTAGATAACAGGGTCGATGAAGCTTTTATAGAAAATCAAACCAGGAGGACAAAGAATTGTAAAAATGAACCTATCAATCTAAGAAATTTCTGTTTATTAACAGTTGTATGACTGTATGTTTTCTAACAGAAATTGTCCATAGAAAGTGATTCACAGTAGTATTTGTGTTTATTTATATATCAGATTGCATTATGGGACTTTATCAGTGCTCCGTCTACATTTCCCCAGCAGGTCCCTGGATAAGGGAGCGTCAGAAGCCTCAAAAAAGCTTCAAAAGTGGAACAAAAAGCCTTGAAAATGTGTAAAAAAGCACCAAAAAGTAAATAAGAAGCGTTGAAACAAGCTTAAAAATGACTTTATCTGAGAGAACGGGAAATAACATTTGAAATGACAGAAAATGTTTCTTCAATTTTGGTTTTTAATTACGGTTAACGAGCTGCCAGACCTTTTTTTTCTGTCATTTTTACTGATTTGTAGGTCTCTGAGGGTCAAACCGGGTCAAATTTGACCCGGAGACCACACAAGGGTTAAAATAGACACCTTAGTGTTGTTTACGAGATGATGAACAGAGCCTTCGCTGCAGCAGGTTGTGCTTCAGTATATCTAATGTTTGATAAATGGGCTTTTTAAATAAGCAGCTGGCATTTTGCAGCAACTACACTAACATATGGCGTGCACGTTAATCACACGTATGTTCCTGCATCCTTTGTGCCTCCCAGCTGCCGGTGAAGTGGACTCCACTGTGTTTCACCGAGTCTCTCTCTCCACCAGCTGAATTTTAATTAGAGCTACAGTACACTCTTGAAGATCCACATTTTAATGAACAAAACCTTGAGCGTGTCGCCGCCGCCGCCGCTATCGCTCCCCTCCGATCGCACATTAGAAAAGGAAACTTAATTAAAAAGATATCACAAAAGGCTGTCGGGCTAAATTCGCCTTTTCAATTACACTGTCTTTGTAGGTCTAAAGCTCTCAATCAGCGAATATCCCACCCGCCGCCTCCTCCTGAACTCGCCATCGCAGTTTTTCTGCTGATGGTTCAATGACCAGAGATCTGCGGGTCTGAACTTCAGGCTGTTTGGTACAGCGTGACAGCAGCACCATCACGGTGTGTTTCCATGGAGCTTCACAATCAATCACAACCTGTTGTTGACGCTTTTTAAATCGATGTTTTTAACTTTTTCTGATTTTCGTCATATTTTTCAACACTTTTGGCGCTTTTTTCAATGTTACAATGACGCTTTCAACACTATGTAACACTAATTTATAGGAAATTGTACCTGATGTTTGAGTTAGAAAAGCAGAAATGAGGAATTATTGAGACTAAAATTAAAGGAATGGATGTTGGAATATGTCAACTTTTACTCAATACTATTTCAAAAACACTTCAATTTGTTTTCAAATGCTATAAAATTGATTAAGTCCAAATTGAAAATCTACACTTTTGTTGATGTTTTTAACTTTTTTTTTACGTTTTTGTCCCTTTTTTCAACACTTTTGACACTTTTATTCAATGTTTGTCACTTTTTTTGATGTTTAACACTACGTCACACTAACTTATTAACTTTAGTTTTAGTTATTTTTGGAATTTATGGTCAATAAACCTCATTTATAGGAAATTATACCTAATGTTTGAGTTAGAAAAGCAGAAATTAGGAATTATTGAGACTAAAATTAAAGGAATGGATGTTGATGATAATCACAGACTGGAATATGTCAACTTTTACTCTCAATACTATTTCAAAAACACTTCCATTTGTTTTTCAAGTACTATAAAATTGAATAAGACGCCCCAAAATTAATGAAAGATTTGTGTAATGTGGAATGAAGGAGGGCAGGAGAGGTTTCAAAAAGAGCACAGCGGAGGTAAACCGCAGGAATTTAAAATAAATGCTCGAGGCGTGTTTTTATTTTCTCTCCTCCACCAAAATACAGCAACACCAAGGGTCACACTCGATCTTCACTGGAAAGACATTTCAAGTTCATCTGACTGGTCAATGTAGGAGGAGATATCGTATATATCCTCTGGTAAAAGTGAAGGAGAAAAACAAAGGCAGGAACACACTGACAAGACCAAAGGATCTGACAAGAGACGAGGGAAGCATTAAATACACAAGGTAACGAGGTAACGAGGTAACAAGGTGTTGAGAGGGCAGGGAAGCAGGTGGAAAACATCAGGTAATCACAAGAGAGGGAAGACACAGGAAGTAGAACTAAAGACAGGACGAGACAAAAACCAGGCTTCAAAATAAAACAGGAAGCAGAACATACAGACACTCGGGGGAACACGAGACAACACGAGACCGGGGTGAACAGAACCATAAAGGGGGCAAGGAACCCAAAACAAAACCCCAAACAGATTTGTACTTGCCAAAGAGCATGTGGAATCAATCAATCATGTCATTTTGGGGAATTAAAAACAACATTGATGTAGGAAAACGGGTCAATTTGACACAAGGACAACGAAAAGTAGTGATTATTTACATGGAGTCTGGTGGAGATATGCTGCTCTATACACGCTAAAAGTAGTGATTATTTACATGGAGTCTGGTGGAGATGTGCTGCTCTATACATGTTAAAAGTAGTGATTATTTACGTGGAGTCTGGTGGAGATATGCTGCTCTATACATGCTAAAAGTAGTGATTATTTACATGGAGTCTGATGGAGATATGCTGCTCTATACACGCTAAAAGTAGTGATTATTTACATGGAGTCTGGTGGAGATATGCTGCTCTATACATGCTAAAAGTATTGATTATTTACATGGAGTCTGGTGGAGATATGCTGCTCTATACACGCTAAAAGTAGTGATTATTTACATGGAGTCTGGTGGAGATATGCTGCTCTATACACGCTAAAAGTAGTGATTATTTACATGGAGTCTGGTGGAGATATGCTGCTCTATACACGCTAAAAGTAGTGATTATTTACATGGAGTCTGATGGTTTTAGTGATGTTGATTTCGGGGCTTTTTCATCTTTAACTAACAGGTCTATCTCTGTAGGGATTCATCCCATAATGTTGTCATACACTTAGAATAATAATCCGTACAGCAAATCTAATGTTTAATCATTTTTATTTTCGTGTTGAATGTATCCTCACAGGGAATTGGAATATACACACAAATACAGATTGTTTGTCACACAATCTGTTTTTGTCTTATTTCTATTTTTGAGGCAATCATTAATAGAAATGTCTCCTTTGTTCCTTTTTAATTTACTCTGGAATGATAATTAACTAACCTATGTTTTCAAGGTCTTCACCTGAAATCCACAAAAGAAAAAGAAGAAAGCAATCATCACCTATTCAATCTATTCATCCTTCACTCAGACATTCATTTAATAGCCCTCAAGGTTTACAGCAGCACAGCCGGAGCCTCAATAGGCTGATTGATACAAGACATTCAATGGATAATTGTTTTAGGCTCTATAAAGAGCATCATGGCCCAAAATATTGGCACCCTTACATTTTTCTTTTGGTCAAATAAAACACAATGTCTTCCACATTGTGGATTTAAAACATCACTAACGGGGACGTTGTAGAGCGTCCTCTGGGGGACAGACTATGCAACGCCATCACTAACGGGGACGTTGTAGAGCGTCCTCTGGGGGACAGACTATGCAACGCCATCACTAACGGGGACGTTGTAGAGCGTCCTCTGGTGGACAGACTATGCAACGCCATCACTAACAGGGACGTTGTAGAGCGTCCTCTGGTGGACAGACTAATAAATCACTAATAAATTATTCTGATAAATGAATATAAAAAAAAAGAAATAAAATAAAAATCAGCCATTATAAATGCCGATACCGATAGATCGTGAAATGACTAAAATCGGTCGATAATATCGGCCCACCGATATATCGGTCAGGCTCTAATATATAATATTAAATATATAATATTATCTAATATATACGCCCCTTTGTCCCCCGCTCGAAAAAAAGCCTTAAAGAAAATACACTGTACCACAGTCAAGCATATATACAATGCAAAACACACACACACACACACAGACACACATACAAATAAGACTAGGAAAATAAGAACAAGCATCACACAGTTGTCTCTTTGAGTTGGTAGCAGCATATCTGACTCATAAAACCACACATTATAAATGCAGAACCACATCAAATATGGTGGTGTAGTGTGGAAGTCATAAATATACATGTAGGCCTTGTGGTTGTTGATCTGTTCCAGAGAGGATGCGTTTAAGAAGTGAGGGTTTAAAAAGGTTAAACTCTCTCCATAAAGCCATACAGTCCCATTTCAGCAACAGTCACACGCAATTTGGCCTGTTTGATACGGACCTTTCCCAGGGGCAAATTAACAAACCAAGAAGGGGCATTTTCTTTAGACGACAACAGCCACATATCTTTCCTTTTCATTTTTTTTTTGAGGTAATAAAGCACCTGCAGTGTGACATTAAAGTGATATTCTAATAAGAAGCAGAAGCAGCGGAGAGGAGATAGGAAGCTGCAGAGTGAAAGCTGATTTGTGGCGGATGCCTCGCAGCGGTGATCCCTCCGCCTCCTCTGCAGCTCGTCAGGGTTTGATGTGGTAGAGCGAGCCGAGCGGCGGCTTCAGCCTCTCTGAGAGCAAAGAGAGAGCGAGAGAGAGACACAGAAGCTCATTTCAGGGCCGACTAATTTCTCCATTATAGGTGCACAATTATCCCAGTGTGACTGCAACACTGATAGGAGGATATCAGAGAGGTAAGAAGGGCTGAGCGAGGCCTCGTTACTGACAGAGAGAGACGGAGGGAGGGAAAATGCGATTGAAGGAAGAGAGATTCATAAGTTTCTCATCTCTTAATTGCGATCAGCGAGGAGATTTTAGCAGATGAATCTGCTCAAGGACGCAAGCAGCGGCTGCTGTTTGTGGGACTCAAACACTCGGGGGGACAATGCAATCAACATACACTGACTTTAAAGGTGGGAGGTGTGTTCAGGTGCATTCTGGGTGTGCTGGTGTTACAGGGAGGTGTGTTCAGGTGCATTCTGGGCGTGCTGGTCTTACAGGGAGGTGTGTTCAGGTGCATTCTGGGTGTGCTGGTGTTACAGGGAGGTGTGTTCAGGTGCATTCTGGGCGTGCCGGTCTTACAGGGAGGTGTGTTCAGGTGCATTCTGGGCGTGCTGGTCTTACAGGGAGGTGTGTTCAGGTGCATTCTGGGCGTGCTGGTCTTACAGGGAGGTGTGTTCAGGTGCATTCTGGGCGTGCTGGTCTTACAGGGAGGTGTGTTCAGGTGCATTCTGGGTGTGCTGGTGTTACAGGGAGGTGTGTTCAGGTGCATTCTGGGCGTGCTGGTCTTACAGGGAGATGTGTTCAGGTGCATTCTGGGTGTGCTGGTGTTACAGGGAGGTGTGTTCAGGTGCATTCTGGGCGTGCCGGTCTTACAGGGAGGTGTGTTCAGGTGCATTCTGGGCGTGCTGGTCTTACAGGGAGGTGTGTTCAGGTGCATTCTGGGCGTGCTGGTCTTACAGGGAGGTGTGTTCAGGTGCATTCTGGGCGTGCTGGTCTTACAGGGAGGTGTGTTCAAGTGCATTCTGGGCGTGCTGGTCTTACAGGGAGGTGTGTTCAGGTGCATTCTGGGCGTGCTGGTCTTGCAGGGAGGTGTGTTCAGGTGCATTCTGGGCATGCTGGTCTTGCAGGAAAGTGTGTTCAGGTGCATTCTGGGCGTGCTGGTCTTACAGTGAGGTGTGTTCAGGTGCAATCTGGGCGTGCTGTCTTACAGGGAGGTGTGTTCAGGTGCATTCTGGGTGTGCTGGTGTTACAGGGAGGTGTGTTCAGGTGCATTCTGGGCGTGCTGGTCTTACAGGGAGGTGTGTTCAGGTGCATTCTGGGTGTGCTGGTGTTACAGGGAGGTGTGTTCAGGTGCATTCTGGGCGTGCTGGTCTTACAGGGAGGTGTGTTCAGGTGCATTCTGGGCGTGCTGGTCTTACAGGGAGGTGTGTTCAGGTGCAATCTGGGCGTGCTGGTCTTACAGGGAGGTGTGTTCAGGTGCATTCTGGGCGTGCTGGTCTTGCAGGAAAGTGTGTTCAGGTGCATTCTGGGCGTGCTGGTCTTACAGGGAGGTGTGTTCAGGTGCATTCTGGGTGTGCTGGTCTTACAGGGAGGTGTGTTCAGGTGCATTCTGGGCGTGTCAGTCTTACAGGGAGGTGTGTTCAGGAGCATTCTGGGCGTGCTGGTCTTACAGGGAGGTGTGTTCAGGAGCATTCTGGGCGTGCTGGTCTTACAGGGAGGTGTGTTCAGGAGCATTCTGGGCGTGCTGGTCTTACAGGGAGGTGTGTTCAGGTGCATTCTGGGCGTACTTATTTTAACAGAGAATTAGTAAAATGTTCCTAGCTCTACACATTGTGCTTGTTACACACACAACATAACAATGCAACATAGTAGGCTAATATTGGGTTTTGGTGCTTTCACAAGCAGACCAGTTTCTTCTCCAGAAACTCTCTCAATTTAATTTCCATGCTTGCTGCAGAGCTGCTGTTCTGTTCAGGGACATCGTGTTTTGTGGGTTTTCTTTGAGTCCTAAAGAAACGAGTCCTTTTGTCTCAACAGCTGAATCTTTTCACTGAACTGAAGACATCAAAGGTTTCCACTGAGAAAAAGACTGAAGTATTACACAGACGTACACACACATAGAAAAGAAAGAAAAGACAAAGTAAGGTAGCACTATGGTAATAAGATGGTAATAATGGGGTAACAGTGTGATAATAAAGAGGTAATATATAGGTAATAATTTGTAAGTACCAAAGTAATAAGATGTAATACCTCATGTCCTCATGTTGTCATCATGTTGTCTTCATGTTGTCCTCATGTTGCCCTCATGTTGTCCTCATGTTGTCCTCATGTTGTCCTCATGTTGTCTTCATGTTGCCCTCATGTTGTCCTCATGTTGCCCTCATGTTGCCCTCATGTTGCCCTCATGTTGCCCTCATGTTGTCCTCATGTTGCCCTCATGTGGTCCTCATGTTGCCTTCATGTTGTCTTCATGTTGTCCTCATGTTGTCCTCATGTTGTCTTCATGTTGCCCTCATGTTGTCCTCATGTTGCCCTCATGTTGTCCTCATGTTGTCTTCATGTTGCCCTCATGTTGTCCTCATGTTGCCCTCATGTGGTCCTCATGTTGCCTTCATGTTGTCTTCATGTTGTCCTCATGTTGTCCTCATGTTGTCTTCATGTTGCCCTCATGTTGTCCTCATGTTGCCCTCATGTTGTCCTCATGTTGTCTTCATGTTGCCCTCATGTTGCCCTCATGTTGTCCTCATGTTGTCTTCATGTTGTCTTCATGTTGCCCTCATGTTGCCCTCATGTTGCCCTCATGTTGTCCTCATGTTGTCTTCATGTTGTCTTCATGTTGCCCTCATGTTGTCTTCATGAGGGCACCTGTTTTCAGTTGTTGTGTTTTTTTTTGTTTTTTTTGGCACAAAAAACTGGGCCGTCGAAATAAGCACTAAAAATGTCAACAATAAAAATATCAACAAACTTTGGCAAAAACATCAACAAAAGAACACAACATTGAAAAAGTTACAAAAATGTCGGGAAAAAGCGATAATAATGTTGAAAAAAGTGGTTGGGGTTAGGATACGGGGCTAGGGAATGCATTATGTCAAAGATGGGTCCCCACAAAGATAGTGAGATGCACTGTGTATGTGTGTGTTTGTGTGCATGTGTCTACATGTATGTGTGTGTGTGTGTGTGTGTGTGGTCTTATTTAACTGTATTCGTGGGGTCCAAAAGCCAGGGGTTCAGTATACTTGTGGGGTCCCGGTTAGGGAATGCATAATGTCAATGATGGGTCCCCACAAAGATAGTGAGATGCACTGTGTATGTGTGTGTTTGTGTGCATGTGTCTACATGTACGTGTGTGTGTGTGTGTGTGTGTATGGTCTTGTTTAACTGTATTCGTGTGGTCCTAAAGCCAGGGGTTCAGTATACTTGTGGGGTCCCGGTTAGAGAATGCATAATGTCAATGATGAGTCCCCACAAAGATAGTGAGATGCACTGTGTATGTGTGGATGCACTGTGTATGTGTGTGTTTTTGTGCATGTGTCTACATGTGTGTGTGTGTGTGGTCTTGTTTAACTGTATTCGTGGGGTCCAAAAGCCAGGGGTTCAGTATACTTGTGGGGTCCCGGTTAGGGAATGCATAATATCAATGATGGTTCACCACAAAGATAGTGAGACGCACTACGTGTGTTTTTTTGTGTGTGTTTGTGCGTCTGTGTGTGTGTGTGTTTGTGTGTGTGTGTGTGTGTACCCCCTCCCCATCCTGACAGCCCGTGATGTCGCTCCACCAGCTGGCAGGGTCAGCCTCCCGCTCAAAGACGAACACCGAACAAGGACGAAGAGTCGAGCTGCTTTAATCTTCCCGCGTGTTATCGGCGCTCGCAGATCGGCAGCGACGGCATGGCGGCGCGCTGCAGCCGCGCGTGGACAATCCTCTCTGCAACGTACTGGATGTCAGCACGCCGGTCTGGGGATTAGTGGGTCACTGGCATTGTTTGTCAAATATTTGTTCCTGCTGTGTTGGACACCGAGTTATGATCCATAAAAAGAGAGAAAGAGATGAAGCCGATTATCTCATAAAAAAACATTGTTATTGTTGGGAAATGAAGTGCTTTTAAAGACTCTTTAATCAAAATAAGGGGAAATAAATATATTTTAAAACTAAAAAACAAAGAAATGTGCTGTAAATATTATAATTCATTAAAATTAAAATATAGTTAAGAAAATAAAACAAAAACTTATTCATATACTGAGAGGATTATGAAGTAAAAATATCATTTTGAAAACTTATTTTAACCTTTAAAGGCAGAATGTGGCATTAAATTTGAGTTTTATTGTTTTTTTACTTGTGTGTGTGTGTGTGTGTGTGTGTGTGTGAGGTAGAGTGTGTGTGTGTAGGTCTGTGTGAGGGAGTGTGTGTGAGTAAGTGTGTGGGAGTGCGTGTCTGTGTGCGTGTTTGTGCATGTATGTGTGCATATGTGTTTTTGTGCATGTGTGTCTGAGTAAGTGTGTATGTGTGTTTGTGTGTATTTGTGTGTCTGTGTGTGAGTAAGTGTGAGTGATTGAGTGTGTGTGTGTTGGTGTGTGTGTGTGTGTGGGTGTGTGTTGGTGTGTGTGTGTGTGTGGGTGTGTGTTGGTGTGTGTGTGTGTGTGTGTATGTGGGTGTGTGTTGGTGTATGTGTGTATGTGTGTGTGTTCACACACACACACACACACACACACACACACACACACTTAAACACACACACACCTGACCAACAGGAAGAAAAGCAACAACCATGCTGACTGATGAGTGTGTGGGGGTCATTCGTCACATAAAGGAACACGGTGCAGGAAGAGTGAATGTTGATTTTGTTGTTTGGGGGGGGGGGGGCAGTAGCAGTAAGAACAGGATTGGGGGAGGCAATATATATATATTTATATATAGGAAGTGGCATATTTTACCCGTGGGGTGTTTCCGCCTGTGCTCCCACTGCCGGGTTAGATATTACACGCTGTAATTCAGCTGGGGGAATAATTGACCTGTCAACGGGTTCACGCCACCAGGCCCCCCCCCCCACACACACACACACAGATCCAATATCATTACAGCTATTGTACAGTACACACATGCCACATACACACACATACACTCAATCACTCACTCACACTAACACACACACACACACACACACACATACACCAACACACACGACATGAAGACAACATGAGGACAACATGAGGACAACATGAAGACAACATGGGGACAACATGAGGGCAACATGAGGACAACATGAGGACAACATGAGGACAACATGAGGACAACATGAAGACAACATGAGGACAACATGGGGACAACATGAAGACAACATGAAGACAACATGAAGGCAACATGAGGACAACATGAAGACAACATGAAGACAACATGAGGACAACATGAGGACAACATGAGGACAACATGAAGACAACATGAGGACAACATGGGGACAACATGAAGACAACATGAAGACAACATGAAGGCAACATGAGGACAACATGAAGACAACATGAAGACAACATGAGGACAACATGAGGACAACATGAGGACAACATGAGGACAACATGAAGACAACATGAAGGCAACATGAGGACAACATGAAGACAACATGAGGACAACAGGAGGACAACATGAAGACAACATGAAGACAACATGAGGGCAACATGAGGGCAACATGAGGACAACATGGGGACAACATGAAGACAACATGAAGACAACATGAAGGCAACATGAGGACAACATGAAGACAACATGAGGACAACAGGAGGACAACATGAAGACAACATGAAGACAACATGAGGACAACATGAGGACAACATGAGGACAACATGGGAACAACATGAAGACAACATGAAGACAACATGAGGGCAACATGAGGACAACATGAGGACAACATGAGGGCAACATGAGGGCAACATGAGGGTAACATAAAGACAACATGAGGACAACATGGGGACAACATGGGGACAACATGAGGACAACATGAGGACAACATGAGGGCAACATGAGGGTAACATGAAGACAACATGAGGGTAACATGAAGACAACATGAGGACAACATGGGGACAACATGGGGACAACATGAGGGCAACATGAGGACAACATGAAGACAACATGAAGACAACATGAAGGCAACATGAGGACAACATGAAGACAACATGAGGACAACATGAAGACAACATGAAGACAACATGAAGACAACATGAGGGCAAAATGAGGACAACATGAAGACAACATGAAGACAACATGAAGACAACATGAGGGCAACATGAGGGCAACATGAAGACAACATGAAGACAACATGAAGACAACATGAGGACAACATGAAGACAACATGAAGGCAACATGAAGACAACATGAGGGCAACATGAGGACAACATGAAGACAACATGAGGACAACATGAGGACAACATGAAGACAACATGAAGACAACATGAAGACAACATGAGGGCAACATGAGGGCAACATGAAGACAACATGAAGACAACATGAAGACAACATGAGGGCAACATGAGGGCAACATGAAGACAACATGAAGACAACATGAAGACAACATGAGGACAACATGAAGGCAACATGAAGACAACATGAGGGCAACATGAGGACAACATGAAGACAACATGAGGGCAACATAAGGACAACATGAGGGCAACATGAGGGCAACATGAGGACGACATGAAGACAACATGAGGACAACATGAAGACAACATGAGGACAACATGAGGGCAACATGAGGGCAACATGAGGACAACATGGGGACAACATGAAGACAACATGAAGACAACATGATGGCAACATGAGGGCAACATGAAGGCAACATGAGGACAACATGAAGACAACATGAGGACAACATGAAGACAACATGAAGACAACATGAAGACAACATGAAGACAACATGAGGGCAACATGAGGACAACATGAAGACAACATGAAGACAACATGAGGACAACATGAAGACAACATGAGGGTTAAGATCTGAATCCTGATCTCATCAAATCTGATTTCCTTGAGAAGTTCAAGTGCTTCACATTTCTCTTTATTTAGTTAAAGATTTTCATTTTTTTTACCTCAGTTACCTCAAGGCCGGGCGAGACGAGAGACGAGAGACGAGAGACGAGAGACGAGAGACGAGAGACGAGAGACGAGAGACGAGAGACGTCTCCCTGCCAGTCAGCTGATTCAACGCCGGTCCTGCTTTTAATCCCTTCTTTAGAAAAGCTGTGTGAAAGCGCTGTGAACAGGCAGCGCTGAAAGGCTCACACACTCCAGTCGTTTCAATGCGCCCACACATTAAGCAGTGTGTGTGGATAACGAGCAGATGAAGTGGCTCCTCTATTCACTGCTAACACAAGCCCACTGAATCCACTTCAATGGGTCTCTTCCAAGGTTCAGAGTAAGGTTACGGGGCTCTGAACCTCCACCAAAGACCTGTTGCTGATGTCGAAGTTGACATCTGATATTTGTGCTCACTAAATCATTGAATACAGTTTCTAAGAAAACAGTTCATACCCTGAATTAACCTGTGAAAGGTGGATCTGAAAAGCAGATTTTAATTAGAGGGGGGTGTATGCATGGTTTCTGTGTTTCCACACTCACACACACACACAGTTGCACACTCACACACACACACACAGTTGCACACTCACACACACACACACACACAAACACATACACACATGGACACACACACACACATACACACATGGACACACACACACACACACACACACACACACACACACACAGTTGCACACACACACACACACACACACACGCACACATACACACACACACACACACAGTTGCACACTCACACACACACACACACAGTTGCACACACACACACACACACACACACACAGTTGCACACACACACACACACACACACACACACACAGTTGCACACACACACACACACACACACACACACACAGTTGCACACTCACACACACACACACACACAGTTGCACACTCACACACACACACACACACACACACAGTTGCACACACACACACACACACACAGTTGCACACACACACACAGTTGCACACACAGTTGCACACACACACACACACACACACACACACACACACACACACACACACACACACACACAGTTGCACACTCACACACACACACACAGTTGCACACACACACACACACACACACACACACAGTTGCACACACACACACACACACACACACAGTTGCACACACACACACACACACACACACACACACACAGTTGCACACACACACACACACACACAGTTGCACACTCACACACACACACACAGTTGCACACTCACACACACACACAGTTGCACACTCACACACACACACACAAACACACACACACACACACACACACAAACGCAACACGCCAGGCCCATGCATGTTCACACAGTTGCAACACATTAACGCAAACACGCGCCTACACGCACACATACACTCGAACACAAACATACACTGGACACACACACACACACACACACACACACACACACACACACACACACACACACACACACACAACATTGTCGCTGTAAAAC
>JABXJD010000332.1:302500-315000 GCA_013375575.1 Percina caprodes | reverse complement strand
ATTATAGAGCGGTCTAGACCTGCTCTACCTGTAAATTATAGAGCGGTCTAGACCTGCTCTATCTGTAAATTATAGAGCGGTCTAGACCTGCTCTATCTGTAAATTATAGAGCGGTCTAGACCTGCTCTATCTGTAAATTATAGAGCGGTCTAGACCTGCTCTATCTGTAAATTATAGAGCGGTCTAGACCTGCTCTATCTGTAGATTATAGAGCGGTCTAGACCTGCTCTATCTGTAGATTATAGAGCGGTCTAGACCTGCTCTATCTGTAAATTATAGAGCGGTCTAGACCTGCTCTATCTGTAGATTATAGAGCGGTCTAGACCTGCTCTATCTGTAAATTATAGAGCGGTCTAGACCTGCTCCATCTGTAAATTATAGAGCGGTCTAGACCTGCTCTATCTGTAAATTATAGAGCGGTCTAGACCTGCTCTATCTGTAAATTATAGAGCGGTCTAGACCTGCTCTATCTGTAAATTATAGAGCGGTCTAGACCTGTTCTATCTGTAAATTATAGAGCGGTCTAGACCTGCTCTATCTGTAGATTATAGAGCGGTCTAGACCTGCTCTATCTGTAAATTCTAGAGCGGTCTAGACCCGCTCTATCTGTAAATTGTAGAGCGGTCTAGACCCGCTCTATCTGTAAATTATAGAGCGGTCTAGACCCGCTCTATCTGTAAATTATAGAGCGGTCTAGACCTGCTCTATCTGTAAATTATAGAGCGGTCTAGACCTGCTCTATCTGTAAATTATAGAGCGGTCTAGACCTGCTCTATCTGTAGATTATAGAGCGGTCTAGACCTGCTCTATCTGTAGATTACAGAGTGGTCCAGACCTGCTCTATCTGTAGATTATAGAGCGGTCTAGACCTGCTCTATCTGTAGATTACAGAGTGGTCCAGACCTGCTCTATCTGTAGATCATAGAGCGGTCTAGACCTGCTCTATCCGTAAATTATAGAGCGGTCTAGACCTGCTCTATCTGTAAATTATAGAGCGGTCTAGACCTGCTCTATCTGTAGATTATAGAGCGGTCTAGACCTGCTCTATCTGTAGATTACAGAGCGGTCTAGACCTGCTCTATCCGTAAATTATAGAGCGGTCTAGACCTGCTCTATCTGTAGATTATAAAGCGGTCTAGACCTGCTCTATCTGTAAATTATAGAGCGGTCTAGACCTGTTCTATCTGTAAATTATAGAGCGCGCCGCCGGGCTCCATCCATCTAGAACCCGGACGTCAGCGGGACCAACCAGAAGGAGAGCGATGCTCCAGCTGCTGTGTGACAGGCATGACCGATGACGGACGAGTGGACGCTCCGAACCGCTGTCACACACACACACACACACACAAACACACCCACACACACACACACACACACACACACACACACTCAGACACACACACACACACACACACACACACATGTTTCGTCTTCTCCGGCGATGAATGGATGTCATTTGTTAGAAAAGTTGCTGAGAAGAGAACGAGAAGTTGTCCAAGTGTGAAGCACTGCAGGGATGTCTTTTCTACCTTTTAATACCTTTTTTATTTCTTTGATCCGTCAATCAAAGCAGCGCTGGAGGTAAGCCGGTGGGTTTTATACGACCCCCCCACCCCACCCCCCCCCCAGTACGTCTGAGAGCATCCCCTGGGACTAAGAAACAAACCGGGCTGGGTGCTCTCACTGTTTTGATGTAACAAAAACGCTGAATCAACATTCGCAGGACGGTTGGAAACGGGATCGGAGGCTCTGAAGCGGCAGCGTGCAGGACCCCCAAAACCCCCACCCCCGGGATCCCAGGCTGCACGCGGAGTGAAGAAAGACCATCGAGCTGTTTTCTAACCTGCAGACTTTCTGCTTTGCGTTTGAGTCACTGATGAAGACAACTCGCTCCGTTTGTTTGCTCTTCTGATGTTAAAATCCACAAAGCTGTCAGGACCCCACAAGTATACTGGACTCACACACACACACACACACACACACACACACACACACACACACACACACACACACACAGGTAAAGTATAAAGCCATTGTTCCACCTTCAGCTTGTCACGGTCTCATCACGGTTCATTGTGCGGAAGACAAAACCACGGAGCCCGTTGATCTGTGAAGCAGATCTCTGTCCCGCACGCTGCAAACACAGATCCATTGTTTGTTGAAACAATATGGCAGTGAATGATGAGCGGTGTGCAGATAGCAGCAGCGCTGATAAACAACCGTCTGCATAACAATGGCCTCGCAGTCGCAGCGGATAGAGAGAATGAAACAAATAACAAAAAAATCCTCAGTTCACTCCCAGCAGCAAAGTTTCTGAGGAGAAATCAGCAGTCAGAGTGCAACATTATAATTAACTGAATACTCCGAGGCCATAAAATCCCCATTCTCAACCTCTGTGAAAAATAATTGCGGTCTTATTTTCAGCCTTAATTAAGTGGCTAAGGCTTCTTACAAGTGTAAAAAATTAATCCCCTTTCTAAATCCTATATAATTTAATGTGAGAGAAATCAAATAAATAAGCGGCTCTTCTGTGAGAGGGTTTGATACGGGTGATTAGGTGAGCGCGGCGTGAAGAAGCCCATTAAGGATTGTATGGTGTCATTGCAGCAGCTCGGGGCGGCGGCCCTAATCCACTCGTCAACCCGCCGCCGCCGCTAACGCTAACGCTAACGCTCGCCATTTTCTCTCCGACTGCAGCAGCCGAAGAGATGAGCAGCCATTGATTGATTTTTATCCCGTTAAGGAGATGGGAGGCAGATAAATGCAGAGGTAATGAGAGGCAATTAACAGCCGTGATAAGCGTTATTATGGAGTGAAAGTGTCCTGATGTCAGCGCGGCGGCGGCGGCGGCGGCACGGAGAGGAGGACAGCTCAAAGGGACGAGGATAATGACTCTGAAAGTTAGATAGAGGACAGACTCAGTGAACTCTGTCTGTGAGGACATTTCCTCTAACCCTCATGTTACCCTCATGTTACCCTCATGTTACCCTCATGTTGTCTTTATGGTGTCTTCATGTTGTCCTCGTGTTGTCTTCATGTTGCCCTCATGTTGTCCTCATGGTGTCTTCATGTTGTCCTCGTGTTGCCTTCATGTTGCCCTCATGTTGTCTTCATGTTGCCCTCATGTTGTCCTCATGGTGTCTTCATGTTGTCCTCATGGTGTCTTCATGTTGTCCTCATGTTGTCTTCATGTTGCCTTCATGTTGCCTTCATGTTGCCCTCATGTTGTCTTCATGTTGCCCTCATGTTGTCCTCATGTTGCCTTCATGTTGTCCTCATGGTGTCTTCATGTTGTCCTCATGCCGTCTCATGTTGTCCTCATGTTGTCTTCATGTTGCCCTCATGTTGTCTTCATGTTGTCTTCATGTTGCCCTCATGGTGTCTTCATGTTGTCCTCATGTTGTCTTCATGTTGCCCTCATGTTGTCTTCATGTTGTCTTCATGTTGCCCTCATGTTGTCTTCATGTTGTCTTCATGTTGCCCTCATGTTGTCTTCATGTTGCCCTCATGTTGTCCTCATGGTGTCTTCATGTTGTCCTCATGTTGTCTTCATGTTGCCTTCATGTTGCCTTCATGTTGCCCTCATGTTGTCTTCATGTTGCCCTCATGTTGTCCTCATGTTGTCTTCATGTTGTCCTCATGTTGTCTTCATGTTGCCTTCATGTTGCCTTCATGTTGCCCTCATGTTGTCCTCATGTTGCCTTCATGTTGTCCTCATGGTGTCTTCATGTTGTCCTCATGCCGTCTCATGTTGTCCTCATGTTGTCTTCATGTTGCCCTCATGTTGTCTTCATGTTGTCTTCATGTTGCCCTCATGGTGTCTTCATGTTGTCCTCATGTTGTCTTCATGTTGCCCTCATGTTGTCTTCATGTTGTCTTCATGTTGCCCTCATGTTGTCTTCATGTTGTCTTCATGTTGCCCTCATGTTGTCTTCATGTTGCCTTCATGTTGTCCTCATGTTGTCTTCATGTTGCCCTCATGTTGTCCTCATGGTGTCTTCATGTTGTCCTCATGTTGCCTTCATGTTGTCCTCATGTTGCCTTCATGTTGTCTTCATGTTGTCCTCATGTTGCCTTCATGTTGTCCTCATGTTGTCCTCATGGTGTCTTCATGTTGTCCTCATGGTGTCTTCATGTTGTCTTCATGTTGCCCTCATGGTGTCTTCATGTTGTCCTCATGTTGTCTTCATGTTGCCCTCATGTTGTCCTCATGGTGTCTTCATGTTGTCCTCATGTTGCCTTCATGTTGTCCTCATGTTGCCTTCATGTTGCCTTCATGTTGTCCTCATGTTGTCCTCATGGTGTCTTCATGTTGTCCTCATTGTGTCTTCATGTTGTCTTCATGTTGCCCTCATGGTGTCTTCATGTTGTCCTCATGTTGTCTTCATGTTGCCCTCATGTTGTCTTCATGTTGCCTTCATGTTGTCCTCATGTTGTCCTCATGGTGTCTTCATGTTGTCCTCATGGTGTCTTCATGTTGTCCTCATGTTGTCTTCATGTTGCCCTCATGTTGTCTTCATGTTGTCCTCATGCCGTCTCATGTTGCCCTCATGTTGTCTTCATGTTGCCCTCATGTTGTCTTCATGTTGCCCTCATGGTGTCTTCATGTTGTCCTCATGTTGTCTTCATGTTGCCCTCATGTTGTCTTCATGTTGTCTTCATGTTGCCCTCATGTTGTCTTCATGTTGTCTTCATGTTGCCCTCATGTTGTCTTCATGTTGCCTTCATGTTGTCCTCATGTTGTCTTCATGTTGCCCTCATGTTGTCCTCATGGTGTCTTCATGTTGTCCTCATGTTGCCTTCATGTTGTCCTCATGTTGCCTTCATGTTGTCTTCATGTTGTCCTCATGTTGCCTTCATGTTGTCCTCATGTTGTCCTCATGGTGTCTTCATGTTGTCCTCATGGTGTCTTCATGTTGTCTTCATGTTGCCCTCATGGTGTCTTCATGTTGTCCTCATGTTGTCTTCATGTTGCCCTCATGTTGTCCTCATGGTGTCTTCATGTTGTCCTCATGTTGCCTTCATGTTGTCCTCATGTTGCCTTCATGTTGCCTTCATGTTGTCCTCATGTTGTCCTCATGGTGTCTTCATGTTGTCCTCATTGTGTCTTCATGTTGTCTTCATGTTGCCCTCATGGTGTCTTCATGTTGTCCTCATGTTGTCTTCATGTTGCCCTCATGTTGTCTTCATGTTGCCTTCATGTTGTCCTCATGTTGTCCTCATGGTGTCTTCATGTTGTCCTCATGGTGTCTTCATGTTGTCCTCATGTTGTCTTCATGTTGCCCTCATGTTGTCTTCATGTTGTCCTCATGCCGTCTCATGTTGTCTTCATGTTGCCTTCATGTTGTCCTCATGTTGTCCTCATGGTGTCTTCATGTTGCCCTCATGGTGTCTTCATGTTGTCCTCATGTTGTCTTCATGTTGCCCTCATGTTGTCTTCATGTTGTCTTCATGTTGCCCTCATGTTGTCTTCATGTTGTCTTCATGTTGCCCTCATGTTGTCTTCATGTTGCCCTCATGTTGTCCTCATGGTGTCTTCATGTTGTCCTCATGTTGTCTTCATGTTGCCTTCATGTTGCCTTCATGTTGCCCTCATGTTGTCTTCATGTTGCCCTCATGTTGTCCTCATGTTGTCTTCATGTTGTCCTCATGTTGTCTTCATGTTGCCTTCATGTTGCCTTCATGTTGCCCTCATGTTGTCCT
Organism: Percina caprodes; assembly: GCA_013375575.1. Taxonomy (NCBI): domain Eukaryota; kingdom Metazoa; phylum Chordata; class Actinopteri; order Perciformes; family Percidae; genus Percina; species Percina caprodes. The sequence continues at coordinate 309,297 of JABXJD010000332.1, read as the reverse complement.
CATGTTGCCTTCATGTTGTCCTCATGGTGTCTTCATGTTGTCCTCATGCCGTCTCATGTTGTCCTCATGTTGTCTTCATGTTGCCCTCATGTTGTCTTCATGTTGTCTTCATGTTGCCCTCATGGTGTCTTCATGTTGTCCTCATGTTGTCTTCATGTTGCCCTCATGTTGTCTTCATGTTGTCTTCATGTTGCCCTCATGTTGTCTTCATGTTGTCTTCATGTTGCCCTCATGTTGTCTTCATGTTGCCTTCATGTTGTCCTCATGTTGTCTTCATGTTGCCCTCATGTTGTCCTCATGGTGTCTTCATGTTGTCCTCATGTTGCCTTCATGTTGTCCTCATGTTGCCTTCATGTTGTCTTCATGTTGCCTTCATGTTGTCCTCATGTTGTCTTCATGTTGCCCTCATGTTGTCCTCATGTTGTCCTCATGGTGTCTTCATGTTGTCCTCATGGTGTCTTCATGTTGTCTTCATGTTGCCCTCATGGTGTCTTCATGTTGTCCTCATGTTGTCTTCATGTTGCCCTCATGTTGTCCTCATGGTGTCTTCATGTTGTCCTCATGTTGCCTTCATGTTGTCCTCATGTTGCCTTCATGTTGCCTTCATGTTGTCCTCATGTTGTCCTCATGGTGTCTTCATGTTGTCCTCATTGTGTCTTCATGTTGTCTTCATGTTGCCCTCATGGTGTCTTCATGTTGTCCTCATGTTGTCTTCATGTTGCCCTCATGTTGTCTTCATGTTGCCTTCATGTTGTCCTCATGTTGTCCTCATGGTGTCTTCATGTTGTCCTCATGGTGTCTTCATGTTGTCCTCATGTTGTCTTCATGTTGTCCTCATGTTGTCTTCATGTTGCCCTCATGTTGTCCTCATGTTGTCTTCATGTTGTCCTCATGTTGTCTTCATGTTGCCCTCATGTTGTCTTCATGTTGCCCTCATGTTGTCTTCATGTTGCCCTCATGTTGTCCTCATGGTGTCTTCATGTTGTCCTCATGTTGTCCTCATGTTGCCTTCATGTTGTCCTCATGGTGTCTTCATGTTGTCCTCATGTCGTCTCATGTTGTCCTCATGGTGTCCTCATGTCGCCCTCATGTTGTCCCCATGTTGTCCCCATGTTGTCCTCATGTTGCCCTCATATTGTCCTCATGTTGTCTTCATATTGTCCTCATGTTGTCCTCATGTTGTCCTCATGTTGCCCTCATATTGTCCTCATGTTGCCCTCATGTTGTCCTCATATTGTCCTCATGTTGTCTTCATATTGTCCTCATGTTGTCCTCATGTTGTCCTCATGTTGCCCTCATATTGTCCTCATGTTGCCCTCATGTTGTCCTCATATTGTCCTCATGTTGTCTTCATATTGTCCTCATGTTGTCCTCATGTTGTCCTCATGTTGCCCTCATATTGTCCTCATGTTGCCCTCATGTTGTCCCCATGTTGTCCTCATGTTGTCTTCATGTTGTCCTACATCAATGTCCTTTTTAATTCCCCAAAATAACATGATGAGTGGTCTAGACCTGCTCTATCTGTAAATTATCTCGAGATAACTGTTATGAATTGATACTATAAATAAATTTAAAATCTGTATTTTTACGGGTTTCTGGATAATTCTTTTTAAATATACAACCAATATATGAAATATTGGATTTTTAAATTGCCAAATATTTGCATTAATGTCGGCCTAAAAAAAAATGTATTCATTGGTCGGGCTGTACCATCTACGGTCGGGCTGTACCATCTACGGTCGGGCTGTACCATCTACGGTCGGGCTGTACCATCTACGGTGGGCTGTACCATCTACGGTCGGGCTGTACCATCTACGTACGTACTGTTGCTGCTGTCATCTGATTCCCTCGGGAGAGGAAACGAGCGAACGATTTAAAAGAATTTTGAACACAAGCTCCTCAAAACGAAGGCTGGAGAAACCTCAGAAACGTAGATCAGACGGTTAAAAGTCTGATCAGAAGTCTGATGAGCCGGGAACGGCAGAATAACAACGTTTTGATCTGGCATATGAAATCAAAAAGGTGGGCAATAAATAAAGACAGGGTGTCTTCATACAATACGAGAGAGGAATCACATTGTCGTCCCATCTTTGACGTTTAGGACGTCTCCTTTAATGCGTTCAGTCCGGTTCCAGATGTTAGCGCTTAAATGTGAATAAATGAATAAATCAGGTGTTTCTTTGAGGTAGAACACGTCTGTGACAAGACAGGAGAAGTGGAAATGGCAGCTTTAATTGGCACATGCGACTGTTTTTGTTCCGGATTGGCAGCGAGGGCCCGATGGAGTAGAAATGGTTTGACGTGATGATGAGTGGATGGGAAGGCAGCAGCAGTCGGACGGGAGATCAGCCCGTTGCTGTTGGGTCCATTACTGCAGCAGGTAGGAGACAAACTGCAGCGCTCAGGGGACCAAAACCCTCCAAAGCGGTCTGGTTCATGGTCCTGGTTTTCGCTCGACGGTCTGGCTGCAGCGTGTACGTGTGACGACTAGTCTGCAGATCACACGCCTTCCATTTACAGCAGCTTGAATGAGTTTACACCCCCCATAATAAAGTTGATTAAAAAGAGGAATAAAAAAACATCTTTTGGATATTGATCTTAATGCCTTAATACAAAAAATTTAGGAAAATCCGACCTTTAAGGACAGTAATTTTCGTAATAAGAAAAACTTCAAAAAGCGTAGAAAAAAGGATAAAAACATCTGCAAAAAGTGAGAAAAATGTCAAGAAAGCGACAAAAGTGTTGACTAAAGACAATTAAAGTGTTGATTTTCATTTCATACCCAGAAAAAGTTATTGTTGTTGTTATTGTTGTTGTTGTTGTTGTTGTTGTTTTTGTTGTTGTTGTTGTGTTGTTGTTGTTGTTGTTGTTGTTGTTGTTGTTGTTGTTGTTTTTGTTGTTGTTGTTGTTGTTGTTGTTGTCATACTGTCTTTTTCTCTCTCTATTCTGTATTTTTCTTGCTGAAAACTGCTGCTGGAAATGTCAATTTCCTTGCGGGATTCATCCCAAAAGGATTAATGAAGACATCTAAAATAAATACACACACACACACACACACACACACACACACACACACACACACACATTTACTCTGGGATGTTATTTACAGAAACCCAACAGTCCTCCAAGAGCAAGCACTAGGGCACAGAGGCAGAACCCTGGGTCAGGGTGGGGGGGCATCTGCCTCGACCGGTTGGGGGGGGTGGAATTACATGTGTGTGTGGATGTGAATTACATCCACACACACACACACACACACACACACACACACACACACACACACACACACACACACACACACACACACACACACACACACACACACACCAGCTTTCTCCGACATTTGTTGTCACTTTTAGACATTTTCTAACTTTTCCCAAAGTTCTTTCTCACTTTTTACAAAGTTTCTAATCTGATCTATATATATATATATATATATATATATATATATATATATATATATATATATATATATATATATATATATATATACGTATGTATACACACACATGACAGATTTGGCGGCAAAATCCTTGCAGCTTGATGGCAGTAACGTTAGCAGTAATGTTAGCGTAGCATTATGGATGGCGACATGATTGAAAATGAAGAAAACGTGAGCGTGACATATTATTATTATTATTATTATTATTATTATTATTATTATTATTATTAATATTAGCTTCCATGTTCAAAGATTTGCTAGCTCTCAGTTCATCTTCTCATGTACCTTTACACTTTAAGTACATTTCCAAGCCTGTACTTTGTTACTTTTACTTGAGTAAAGAAGTTAAATCAGTACTTATACCAGAGTGTTTTTTAACAGAAGTACCTGTACTTCTACTTGAGTACGGAAGTGAGTACTTTTTCCATCAAAATGTTGCCGTCAGCAACGCTGAGACACATTAACGTGAGAAAAAAGGGTCGAATAAAGCTGTAAGAACCCTTTTAAGTTCATTTCCTGTCCTTTGGACTAAGTTAAAATGTGAGGTGATATATAAAAAAAAGCGTTTGTGCAAAATTGAGCTTTACAAATAAAGTGAAAATTGAACATGAACACCTCATATCTGCAAAAACAACAACAACAACAGCCTTTTTTGTTGAGGTGTTTTGCTGGAAGCAGGAAACACAGCCGCTATTTTCTCTGATATGTATTTTGGAAGTGATACAGGGAGAAATGAGTTGGTGTCAGAAAACTGATTCAACGCTGAAACAACAACAACAACAACTGGGATTTTCACTTCATGGAGGAGGGTGGGGGGGTGGTGGTGGTGGGGGGGGGAGGCGCAGGTGTGCGTGTATGTTTTCACTCCTATTTTGTTTTTCTGTTCGGATGCTTTATATGTTTTTTCCCGCAGCCGAGTCTGACTCAAGGTGATAAACATGGAAATAAAAACCTGCCGTTTTTCATTTCCTGTCCATGAGACGCTCTCTTCTCTCTCACTTCTGAAAACCAAGGGCACGTCACAATGGTCCCGCCGCTCAAAGTGTGTCTGACATCCCACTAATGGCTAGAAAGCATTCATTATCCTCCACTAAAAACTTCTAATGAGGGAGTTTGAAATAAAAAGGTAATTCATGCACAGGGAGATCTTTTCAAGGTTTTCTCCGCCTCAATCAGCACTCTGTCAATTAAAAGAAGTCTCATTAAAAGCTGCAGCGGGTAAAAAGTTCCTGCTGATGTTGTGAAAGACAACCTGAAAGGATGTGTGCACAGGAAACCCCCCACACACACACACGGTATAAATACACACTTTTAACATGTCTTACGTCTCATTTTGTGCCTCGCAAGATTGACGAGTGTCTGAACTCTCGCTATGTCTCTGGAAAATATCTGAAAAAGTATTAAATACTTGAAAAGTGACGTGGTAACTTTGAAAAAAGCGACAAATGTCACATCTTTAGTTGAAAAACAAGTTTACATGAAGAGGAAAAATGTTCTGGATAGTTCTGGGTCCCTGCAGTTCTCCTTAGTACCCCTTGGGGGACACGTACCCCCTGCCGTCCTCCATAGGATCCCTAGGGGGACACGTACCCCCTGCAGTCCTCCATAGTACCCTTAGGGGGACACGTACCCCCTGCAGTCCTCCATAGTACCCTTAGGGGGACACGTACCCCCTGCCGTCCTCCATAGTACCCCTAGGGGGACACGTACCCCCTGCAGTCCTCCATAGTACCCTTAGGGGGACACGTACCCCCTGCAGTCCTCCATAGTACCCTTAGGGGGACACGTACCCCCTGCAGTCCTCCATAGTACCCCTAGGTGGACACATACCCCCTGCAGTCCTCCATAGTACCCCTAGGTGGACACATACCCCCTGCAGTAGCAGGATGTTACAGAGCAGGATGTAGCATGGCACCGCAGAGCGTAGCAGGGTGTAGCATGGCACCGCAGAGGGTAGTAGGGTGTAGCATGGTACCGCAGAGCGTAGCAGGGTGTTACAGGGTACAGTCAGACAGACAGTCAGTCAGACACAGCCTACAGTCAGACAGTCACACATACAGTCAGTCGACCAGACAGTCCGACTGACAGTTGATGTCCAGGGAGCAGCAGCCGTTCTGTCCTCCAGCTCCTCTCAGGTTATTTCACGCGACGGTCTCAGCGGGGAGCAGCACGCCTCAGAGCCAAACTCTACCTACTGCTGGATGAATTCCCAGCTCTGAAAATATCACATTTCCTGTGTGCAGAGATGGAAATCAGCTTCTAACCCAGAGCAAAAATATGATGAATTGCTCCCTGCCTGAGTCCAGGCATGAGGCTAATAAGCCCGACTGGAGGAGTTTCTCTTTTCAAGCTATTCAGCTCTGCTCGTGTATGTGCAAATACATTTTATGTATGCACTACATTAGAAATATCCACAGAAAATTGAATTTGGATAGTTACATGTGTAAGTAGCAGGCTCGTTTCAGATGAGGCTGAATGAGAGCAGCAAGAAGAAGAAAAAGAGGAAAAACGTCTTTGATACGGTGAACAAATAGCCGCCTGACGGCTCCCGTTCTTCTCTCTCCTCTTTGGTTTTTAATGCAAAGTCTCAAATGCTAAAGTCAGGGAATCTTTTCATTAGTTTTGGGCTCAGACATGCTGAAATAAATGCACCTTTTTCCCCCCCTCCGTTGTAATGTGTGTTAAATATTTCAGAGATTTTGGTGCCTTTTTATATCGAGAAAGACAGAAGGAGACGGAGGGCAGGCAGAGCTGGAGAACGCTGGAGAACGCTGAGGCGAGAAGCTCTTCTGCTCGGCTGAATATTTTCCTCATTGTGTAGCGAGACAGTGGATAATGTAGTAGCAAAGCCGCAGCGCTGCATGTTTGCTGCTGCATGTTCGCTGCTGCATGTTCACTGCATGTTCGCTGCTGCATGTTCACTGCATGTTCGCTGCATGTCCGCTGCTGCATGTTCGCTGGTGCATGTTCACTGCATGTTCGCTGCTGCATGTTCGCTGCTGCATGTTCGCTGCATGTTCGCTGCTGCATGTTCGCTGCATGTTTGCTGCTGCATGTCCGCTGCCGCATGTTCGCTGCATGTTCGCTGCATGTTTGCTGCTGCATGTCCGCTGCCGCATGTTCACTGCATGTTCGCTGCTGCATGTTCGCTGCTGCATGTTTGCTGCTGCTGCTGCTGCTGATGATGATGATGATGATGAAGTTCCAGGCCTCCTGAGGACAGATTGCACCGAAGAAGACAGTGCCGCCGGTGTTACGGCTTGAGGAAAGGAGGACCAAAACGCAGAGAAGAGGCAGGCGGGCGAAGTGTAACTAGGATTTATTCCCAAAAATGAAAGTCCAAACTGACACAGGG
>JABXJD010000332.1:282500-290000 GCA_013375575.1 Percina caprodes | reverse complement strand
ACAGACAGTCAGACAGACAGTCAGAGAGACAGTCAGACAGACAGTCAGACACAGTCAGACATTCAGTCAGACACAGTCAGACACAGTCAGACAGACAGTCAGACAGACAGTCAGACACAGTCAGACACAGTCAGACACAGTCAGACACAGACAGACAGACAGACAGTCAGTCAGACAGACAACCAGTCAGACAGACAGTCAGAGAGACAGTCAGAAAGACAGTCAGACACAGTCAGACAGACAGTCAGACAGACAGTCAGAGAGACAGTCAGACACAGTCAGACAGACAGTCAGACACAGTCAGACACAGTCAGACAGACAGTCAGACAGACAGTCAGTCAGAGAGACAGTCAGACACAGTCAGACACAGTCAGACACAGTCAGACAGACAGTCAGACAGACAGTCAGAGAGACAGTCAGACAGACAACCAGTCAGACAGACACTCAGAGAGACAGTCAGAGAGACAGTCAGACACAGTCAGACACAGTCAGACACAGACAGACAGACAGTCAGTCAGTCAGACAGACAGTCAGAGAGACAGTCAGAGAGACAGTCAGACACAGTCAGACACAGTCAGACACAGACAGACAGACAGTCAGTCAGTCAGACAGACAACCAGTCAGACAGACAGTCAGAGAGACAGTCAGAGAGACAGTCAGACACAGTCATACAGACAAACAGACAGACAGACAGACAGACAGACAGTCAGACAGACAGTCAGAGAGACAGTCAGACAGTCAGTCAGACAGACAGTCAGACAGACAGTCAGACAGACAGTCAGACACAGTCAGACAGACATGTGTTAGCTGGAAGAGGCCATTTAATCATGTTTCAGCAGCAGTTGGTGGCGAGCGAGCAGCAGATGCCTCGCCATCCGACGGCCATTAATCCTCCCACCGCTCGTCTGCCGGCGGCCCTGAGCCTGCGCCATCACCACGGCGACGGGCGGCGGGAACACACGGACGAGGTGAAGGTGGGACGCAGTTGCAGGGATGGCCGCTCCACCGGAGGGTGTCTCCCTCCGTCTCCCCCCTGCTCGCCGGCCGTCTGCTTTCCTCGGCTCGGAGGACCAGCTGGGTTCCTCTGTCTTCATAATGTCTCCACACTGTGTGTGTGTGTGTGTGCGTGTGTGTGTGTGTGTGTGTGTGTGTGTGTGTTTATACATATTAGTGTGCGGCCCTGTTTACTGTACCCTGTATTTTAGGAAATGGAGTACTTACTTTCATGATTTTACATTCTGTTGACTTTTTTAAGTCTCGTGTTGTCTGAAAAATTGAAAATCAACATTTTTGTTGACGATTTTTATTGATGTTTTTAAATATTTCTTATGATTTTGTCCCTTTTTTCGACACTTTTGACACTTTTTTTCAATGTTTGTCACTTTTTTTGACATTTCACAATACGTAACACTAACTTATTAACTTTAGTTTTACAGTTATTTTTGGAATTTATGGTCAATAAACCTCATTTATAGGAAATTATACCTAATGTTTGAGTTAGAAAAGCAGAAATTAGGAATTATTGAGACTAAATGAAGAAGTTAAGGAGAAAACACAAGACTTTCACCAGGAAACAGGTGTTCATGTCCTGGAGAAGTTAAGGAGAAAACACAAGACTTTCACCAGGAAACAGGTGTTCATGTCCTGGAGAAGTTAAGGAGAAAACACAAGACTTTCACCAGGAAACAGGTGTTCATGTCCTGGAGAAGTTAAGGAGAAAACACAAGACTTTCACCAGGAAACAGGTGTTCATGTCCTGGAGAAGTTAAGGAGAAAACACAAGACTTTCACCAGGAAACTGGTGTTCATGTCCTGGAGAAGTTAAGGAGAAAACACAAGACTTTCACCAGGAAACAGGTGTTCATGTCCTGGAGAAGTTAAGGAGAAAACACAAGACTTTCACTAGGAAACAGGTGTTCATGTCCTGGAGAAGTTAAGGAGAAAACACAAGACTTTCACCAGGAAACAGGTGTTCATGTCCTGGAGAAGTTAAGGAGAAAACACAAGACTTTCACCAGGAAACAGGTGTTCATGTCCTGGAGAAGTTAAGGAGAAAACACAAGACTTTCACCAGGAAACAGGTGTTCATGTCCTGGAGAAGTTAAGGAGAAAACACAAGACTTTCACCAGGAAACAGGTGTTCATGTCCTGGAGAAGTTAAGGAGAAAACACAAGACTTTCACCAGGAAACAGGTGTTCATGTCCTGGAGAAGTTAACTCAAGCGTGACTGGTCATTTCGTAGATCATATAGATTGCCGTGCATAATTTCTACGAACGAAATCATACAAACCCTCTCCGTACTAGACTCACAGACACCTACATTTAACTGTAAAGACCAAAGTACTGTCAACCAGTCAGGCTTTTTCATTGTTTAGCATGGCATAGTTGTATAGTTGTATTATGGTCACGCTACTCTCTGGATGTAGACGGTAGTTGCATTATTTTGTGTTGACGACTGCTGTAGTTTGTCAATGACTGTCATGTTAGTCCTGTAAGTAAAGAATATGTACTTAACTACCTAACGTAAAGATTAACCTGATGCATTATTAAAAATATGTGAGGGTTGCTTCTTGCTTGTACAATTTGTACCGGACGAGCCCCCAATCGGGTTGCGTCCGTTCGGTGGGACTGGGGACAACAACGCGACAATCCCCCCAACACTGACAGCAGGGAAGACAAACACATACAACAGGCTACTATTGAATTGAAAAGGTAATTATATCTGGACCTTATGAATCCGGTTTAATAGGTTACGAAATTCATTGGTGATACCCAGCCCTGTATGAAACGTTGCTGTTTTGTACAAACAATCACAAAAATTTGGAGGTTTTTTAACCCTTGTATATTATTCGCGTCAAATTGACCCATTTCTAATTTTTACAGGTAGAAAATTTTAATTTTTTATTTTTTTTCTACCTGAAATCAGCACCTTACCTTATTTCCTGATAAACATGTATTCCTGACTCAGAACATTATTCTGGATATGACACTTATGTTGTTTCCATAGTGATTTTTAACATGAATTATAACCTGATGACTAAAAACGAACCCCACTTCCATCTTTAATAGTGTTCTAGTAGAGACTGATTCATTCCCTGAACATAGATGTTATCTCAGCTGCTGGAAATGGAGATAAAGACAATATTTGTTAATAGAAAATTTTAATTGAGAATTGTTTTTAAAACCCCAAATAAGTCCCGGGTCAGTTTGACCCGAGGGACACGAGAGGGTTTAATGCTCTGTAATCAATGTGACAGAGCTTGTGTTTGGGAGACAATGTCTTCCTCCTCCTCCTCTTCCTCCTTCTAGTACCTGAGATCTCTCTGTAAGGGCAGATTTGTGTTGGAGCCAGCAGTTAGCATCCTGTGGCTCAGCTGGAGGCTAATTGTGTCCTGGCAGCAGCGGGGCTTCTGGCTCCTTTACATACTGTCAGCCAGGTGATGCATGTTCTGCAGGGCAGCGATGTAATGGGATGCAGAACAAGCCTGCGTACGGAGGCCTGCAACGCCGCTAAGACAAATATACACAGCCAATCATGTCGGATGTCATTAGCAGCAGAGGTGGAAATCTGCCTGCAAACTTCTACATGTATACATGTATTCATTCAACAATTCAGTGGCGGAGAGAAGCAGCTGCTGTCTGACTGGTGCTGTTAATTCACTTCATGGATGCCAGGGAACAGACACCATCCAGGAGGTCAGAATGAAGCATGCTGGGACATTTTGTATCGAGTTTTAGGCTGTGTTCACGCCTCACCTGAGTGGTGGGGTTTAATGAACTCTGGTGTGTTCGTCCATCCAGTCCGGTTCATTTAGCCCAGGCGAGGTCCATCTGGGCGAGGACAAACAGAGGCCTGATAAATTAAGCTCTGAATTGGACAAATGTTCCCGTGTCGGCCCAGGACTGCTGCTGACATCTTCATTATTGCTTTTATTCACTACTGTTCATGTTGTTGCAGATGTTACCACAATGCAAAGCAGGAGTAGAAAGTAGTTTTGTTTTGAGCGTTTTTTAAGCTAAGACACAAGAAGATTAAATTCACAGTGGGTGTGAGAGATAAAAGCAGCCGGCGTTGTGTCTGAACGCATTCATTGAACGACAGTTCATGAACTCGTTCATACGTGAACTGAACGTACTGTATTTCAATCAGGAGAGACATGTCTGCAGAAAAGCACATACAATTTACTGTAAAGCTCAAATAAAATGTACAAAGTCTTTGGCGATTAGACTCCATCGCTATATGAATATTTCCTATATGTATATATAGGAATAGAGAACCATCAGAGACCCCCCAGATGGAATCTGGACACCGGTGGTGGCGACAAAGGAGAAATCTTATTTTTCTCTGCAAACTTTGCTTTCAAAAAGAAAATCGGCACATTGAACTGAAGCACCCGGCTAACCTCTCAAGGTATGTGCATGAAAATCAGAAATCAAAAGACAGTCAAAACAGATGAAAACTGACGCATAGTTTCAGTGTTAAAACTGATAAAATAATTGCTGTGCGTGGTTCTATGTGAGCGGTGGCAATCATTCAGCTCACGGAAACAGCAAAAAGAACTACACTCTGAGAAATAAATCGTAAAATGACAGAAAAAATTAATTAATTTAATTAATCGTAATTAAAAACCAAAATTGAAGAAACATTTTCTGTTATTTCAGTCTTTGTGGGGGCCAGCCCACAAAGACTTGTCTTTTTGGGAAACACGGACATTCATTTTTCATCAGACCAAACAACTAATCCATCAATCCAGAAAATAATCCACAAATTAATCGTCAAAAAAATACATATTTACATTTTACAGAACATATTTACCCTCGAAGGAGTTATATAAAGATCCATTTCCAGGGACGTAAAACGCTGTTTGTGTGGTCAAAAGTCTAAAAAAAGATTGATAAATACTTAATAATAGTAATAATAATAATAATAATAATAATAATAATAATAATAATAATAACAATACATTTTATTTGTAATGCACTTTACATTTAAGACAAACCTCAAAGTGCTACAGGTGAGATCATAAAAGCAAGATAAAAACATCAGTATGAAATATATATAAATAGTGCAACGACATTATTGTGCAAGGTTAAAACTCATACGATCTGCTAAAAAGAAATGTTTTTAGTCCTTTATAGGTCTCAGTAGTTTGTGGACTTGGCCTGAATCAGGCAGGAAACCAGAACTAGGATCTAAAAAGTAAGTCTTGATCAATGAAGACGTCTTTATTACAAACAACTGCTGCATAAATGAACATGTGTGTTTTTTAAAGACTCAATTACCCAGCAATCTCATTGGCTGTTAATCCCTGAAGATCTATTCATTCAGTTTAGGATGAGAGAGCCGAGAATCGATACTGAACTATAGAAGACCGGCCCGCTCCCATTCAGCTGAGAGTGGGGGGGTGAGCACTTATTTCACTGTGTGTGTGTGTGTGTGTGTCTGTGTGTGTGTTCATGCCTAAATCGCCATATAGAACCTCACATAGAAAAAAGAAATTACAACATTATCAGACAAATATATATATTTTTTTCTATTACATCTTTGTTGGGAGTTCAACATGCTCACGGCATGAAAGGACTACTAGCCGTAGTGGTCCCCTAAAACTGTATCTGAAGTCTCTTTATATAGACCTTAGTGGTCCCCTAAAACTGTATCTGAAGTCTCTTTTATATAGACCTTAGTGGTCCCCTAAAACTGTATCTGAAGTCTCTTTTATATAGACCTTAGTGGTCCCCTAAAACTGTATCTGAAGTCTCTTTTATATAGACCTTAGTGGTCCCCTAAAACTGTATCTGAAGTCTCTTTTATATAGACCTTAGTGGTCCCTAATACTGTATCTGAAGTCTCTTTATATAGACCTTAGTGGTCCCTAATACTGTATCTGAAGTCTCTTTTATATAGACCTTAGTGGTCCCCTAATACTGTATCAGAAGTCTCTTTTATATAGACCTTAGTGGTCCCTAATACTGTAGCCTATCTGAAGACTCTTTTATATAGACCTTAGTGGTCCCTAATACTGTATCTGAAGTCTCTTTATATAGACCTTAGTGGTCCCTAATACTGTATCTGAAGTCTCTTTATATAGACCTTAGTGGTCCCTAATACTGTATCTGAGTCTCTTTATATAGACCTTAGTGGTCCCTAATACTGTATCTGAAGTCTCTTTATATAGACCTTAGTGGTCCCCTAATACTGGATCTGAAGTCTCTTTATATAGACCTTAGTGGTCCCTAATACTGGATCTGAAGTCTCTTTATATAGACCTTAGTGGTCCCCTAATACTGTATCTGAAGTCTCTTTATATAGACCTTAGTGGTCCCTAATACTGTATCTGAAGTTTCTTTATATAGACCTTAGTGGTCCCTAATACTGGATCTGAAGTCTTTTTATATAGACCTTAGTGGTCCCTAATACTGGATCTGAAGTTTCTTTATATAGACCTTAGTGGTCCCTAATACTGGATCTGAAGTCTTTTTATATAGACCTTAGTGGTCCCTAATACTGGATCTGAAGTCTCTTTCCCAAACTTCAGCCTCGGTGCAGACACAAGAGCCAGTCCCACAATGAGCTTTCCTTTTCTGAGTCTGTAGCTTTTGAGGTGGGGGGGGGGTTACATTTTCATGCTATGGGACCTTTAACGGGTCCTTGGCTATAAAGCACGTAGAAGACCCCTCGTATAAAGGATCTTTCTTAATACTCAGAAACAGGTTCCAAAATCTGTTAAAAATAGTCATCCCCAAAGATATTTTACACAACAACATTAACCTCGTGTTGTCCTTCCGGGTCAAAAAGGGACACAAATTTTGACATTTTCGTCCCTTTTTAAGACTTTTTTTTTTCAGTTTCACTACCACCACCTTAATAGTTTTATACTTTTTGGAATCCATGGTCAATAACCCTCATTTATATAGAATTATACCTAATATTAACCCTCATTTATATAGAATTATACCTGATATTAACCCTCATTTATATAGAATTATACCTGATATTAACCCTCATTTATATAGAATTATACCTGATATTAACCCTCATTTATATAGAATTATACCTAATATTAACCCTCATTTATATAGAATTATACCTAATATTAACCTCATTTATATAGAATTATACCTAATATTAACCCTCATTTATATAGAATTATACCTGATATTAACCCTCATTTATATAGAATTATACCTAATATTAACCCTCATTTATATAGAATTATACCTGATATTAACCCTCATTTATATAGAATTATACCTGATATTAACCCTCATTTATATAGAATTATACCTAATATTAACCCTCATTTATATAGAATTATACCTAATATTAACCCTCATTTATATAGAATTATACCTAATATTAACCCTCATTTATATAGAATTATACCTGATATTAACCCTCATTTATATAGAATTATACCTGATATTAACCCTCATTTATATAGAATTATACCTGATATTAACCCTCATTTATATAGAATTATACCTGATATTAACCCTCA
>JABXJD010000332.1:250000-277500 GCA_013375575.1 Percina caprodes | reverse complement strand
GTGATTTCTACTGTAATACTCGGACTACTATGATTTCTACTGCAATTCTTGGCCTACTGTGATTTCTACTGCAATACTTGGCCTACTGCAATTTCTACCTAGACTACTGTGATTTCTACTTAGACTACTTTGATTTCTTTACTGTAATACTTGGACTACTGTGATGTTGTCATCGCGACATGGTTGTAATGTACTTTAAAGCATCCTACTGTAAAATCATATCCAGTAATGTTACTGTGGATTCTAAAGTAATAACTGGAGATTTCAGATATTATTAACAGTGTAGCGTCCATTCAGTCTCATTGGAGGACAAAGAGTGGGACAAAGAGTGGGACATGGTGTAAAACCTGGTCTACAAAGGTCCCCCTGCTGTAGTTGAGAGTTTGAGAGCTAGAACATTGACTGTAATTCAAGGTTTTTTCCTTCTGTCGTCTCTCCGTTGGGTTTCTTCCAGCTGCCAGTTTTCATCCTCTTTCATTACGCCGTCCCATTATTCCCTAATTTCCGAGCCTTCGCTCTCCAGGCACCTTTTGCACAAAGCAGCCAGCGGTTAATGTCCGGGACTATCCCACCATCCCGCTCTGAGTGTCGTCTGGGCGTCTTCTCTTTGCTTTGCTTTTTTTTTGGTTCTTCAGAGGAAATGAGAGGAGACAAAAGCAGAAGCCGTCCCTCGTCTCCTCGGTCTCCTCGGCCCTCGTCTCCTCGGTCTCCTCGGCCCTCGTCTCCTCGGTCTCCTCGGCCCTCGTCTCCTCGGCTCCTCGGCCCTCGTCTCCTCGGTCTCCTCGGCTCCTCGGCCCTCGTCTCCTCGGCCCTCGGTCTCCTCGGCCCTCGTCTCCTCGGTCTCCTCGGTCTCCTCGTCCCTCGTCTCCTCGGTCTCCTCAACCCTCGTCTCCTCGTCCCTCGTCTCCTCGGCCCTCGTCGTCAAGGGAGTAATGGGAGTGGGTGTCTTCCTGCAGCACTCGCTTCCTCCTCTTCCTTCTCTCTCGTGTTTGATTCACTCGCTCCGCCACGGACAGGAAGCAGCAGGTGGTCAGCATTGGGATCCAGTGTGGGAGTCAAAACTACATTTTAGCATAGCATAGCATAGCATAGCATAGCATAGATAGATATTGATCCTATAAAATGGGAAATTATAGTGTTCCAGCAGCAAAATCAGTCACACAGCACAGAATATACATATAATGAAATACTAGGAAACAATATACATACATACAATATACATGAAATGATACTAGGATACAATACAAGAACAATATTTGAATATATATACAAGTTGGGAATACAAAAAGGTATAAATAAAGAGGGACAAGCTGCTGATTGGCCGGCAGGTTTCAGGTGTTTCAGGTTGACCACCGTTCTGAGTCTACATTCACGTGGTCGTGGCCTATAGGACTGCAGATTACCATGGCAACAAGACTCATGCATCATGGCGCTAATGAGCATAATGCACAATAACTAATAAGCCTTCTGCCTCCATGGACTGCTTTATGTGTTCCTCAGGACCAAACGAGCCTGACGAGACGACTTAATTGCCCGATTATTTTTATAACTTCGTTGTTCTTGTTGACATTATGTTCATGCATCTTTATTTACGACCACTCTCATAACACCAGGGGCCGTACTCGCCAAAACCTCCGAACTTGCAGATCCTGTCTTAACTGTTTGGTAAGCATGGTGATAGAGAGACTCAAGGGGGCATTAAATAATTAAATTAACAGTTCCTAAGTCGATGTTCCTAACCTAGCTGAAGGATAGGAACATCATCTTATACCTCATGTTGCCCTCATGTTATCCCCATGTTGTCCTCATGTTGTCCTCATGTTGTCCTATATCAATGTTCTTTTTAATTCCCCAAAATAACATGATTGATTCCACACAACGCTCTTTGCCAAGTACAAATCTCTACTTTCATTAATTTTGGGGCGTCTTATTCAATTTTATAGCATTTGAAACCAAATTGAAGTGTTTTTGAAATAGTATTGAGAGTAAAAGTTGACATATTCCAGTCTGTGATTATCATCAACATCCATTCCTTTAATTTTAGTCTCAATAATTCCTAATTTCTGCTTTTCTAACTCAAACATTAGGTATAATTTCCTATAAATGAGCTTTATTGACCATAAATTCCAAAAATAACTGTAAAACTAAAGTTAATAAGTTAGTGTTACGTAGTGTTGAACATCAAAAAGTGTCTAACCCTCGTGTTGTCTTCCCGTAAAAATTTGTTCTTTAAAACTTGATATTTTCAGCGTGCAGCTCAAAGGTTGTTGTTGTTCCCGCTGTTAGCGCCTGGCTCAAAGCCAGCACCAAAAAGGGAGGTCTCACACAGATAACGTACCCAAAAAGTAGTTCATTCAACTAAATACCCATATAACATAACATAACATAACCCAACATACAGGGAACAGCGGGGCGTGTAAGTATAGAAGACATCCGTCGGGTTGGCCATGCATGGACCAGTGAATGAATGAATGAAGTGTGTTGCAAGGTGCAACCAACAAAGAACAAAATGGTGGCTGCTCCAGTGGGACCAGCTGAGAGAGAATAGGCTCGTTGGAGATGAGCCAGGTCTGAGCAGAATCGATCACCGACCATAGACCGTTCTATGATCCAGACTTGCTCTGACGTCATGCACACGTGGGCAACGGGAATCTCACGAGAGCAAGGCGGCCGCAGGTCTGAGACGCAGGCGGCGCAGTTGCTTTTCACCGACTGCAAGAGCCAGGCGGACCCAGAGCATGCTGGGAAACGCCGGCTTCTCAGCTGATTTAACAGCTGATTGGTTCACAATCGACTCAACATGATGACGTTTCATATAAACTTTATTGATTTTGAATCGGAGGGATTTTAGTTGCATTTTTAGTTGCTATTTGTCTGATTTAAAGGCTTATTCTTTCCAGAACACACGTTGTGTGGCTGATAGTGATGTTAAGAAGTCAGAGAGACTAAATCTGTTCAGATCACTGATCATCTCCAGTCTGTTAATTAAAATCAGCAACAGATCTCATGTAGAACATTCTGTGATCTACTCTGTCATAATTAAAACAACTACAGAGTGTGTACCAACTGATATGTGGGTCTGATTATATTTTGTTAAATCGGAATCGCACCACAGTGTTTTTGTCACTTCCTGTCCAGTCTGAAGGCGGCTGGAATCGGATGGAAACTGTCCGACTTTACCGCAGCTTTTTGTCCCCCCCCCCGCTGCTGCCGCCTGCTCTCGTCCACTTTACAGGTGAGGCACAGTTCATCTCCAACGAGCCTAATGAGACTCCCAGAAGGGCCGAGGCCTTTATGCTTTCTGTAGGCCACGCCCATTTGGCCAGGTACACCTCCAGGTACGACCCTCCCAACTCACCACCCCCGCCCACAAAAAAAAAGGCCGGCAGATTGGGAAGGGCCGTCTCCCAGACAGAGGAAGGTGAGGGCCGAGCCCGGCATGCATTATCCTGGAAATGTGGAAATGTCCGTCCATTGATCCTAACGAACACATTAATAACGTTTCAGTTGGGATTATTGAGGTGAAAGCTGCTCTGCGTCAACTCAGCTGGTTTTGTATTTTACACTGTGGTTATTAATAACACTATTAGTCCTCCACAGAAGCCTGCCACTTTTGACCTACAGTCATTTTCTGCCCCCCCCCTCCCCCGTGCTTCGACGTCACCTTGCAGGACCTGCATCATCTAAGTAAGAATTTAAATCCATGGAGCGTTTACGCGTTCTCCTGCGAGGCATCCTCCACATCATACAGGAGCTAATTGCCGCAGACATTTGTCATTATTATCTTTCTCTTTTCACCGACTCCTTCTTCTTCTGAAGCCCCCCCCCCCCATCCCCTCCCCTCTCACACTCACACAGTCTAATCCTCGGCGTTATTATCGGCACATTTTCATTATCTTGGAGAGGCTCGGCGCTCACTGTGCTTTGATGAGTTTATGAACAGTGGCACCTCTAATCGGAGGGAAGATGCTCTCGAGAACGCAGTGATCGGCGCACATCACAGCGCCAGGAGCCAGGGGGACGGCCTGATGTAATTTTTACATCTGTAATAATAATCTGGGAAGTCTTTAATGCGATTCAAAGGCAGCCTTGTCAAAAATAATATTGTGGAGTTTATATGAGGTGAGGGAGCGTGCAGAGAGGGGCGGCTAGCTGCTGGAGAAATGTACATTTGCTTGATTGGAAGTGTGCTGGCGGTAATTGAGGGCTTTGTTGTTGCCTTGTCCACAAATGGATTTCTCATTATGGAGACTGCAGCAGCATGTTCTCTGCAGTAAATGGTTGCCATAGGAGCGGTAATAACATTTAATGCAGGATGACCTTCCGCTGGTCGCTCACACATTTGAAAAGCTGCCAGAGCACACATGCATTTACACCGCCGATATTAATACATAAATATCTGTACACATGAAGAATAAACACTGGCGTTTCTTCTTTGAGGGGGACAAACAACACTTTTTAACCCTCATGTTGTTCCTGGGGTCAAATATGACTCGTTTTCAGTTTTTTCATCACCAAATAAATGGGCCTTCGAAATGAGCTGAAAATGTCAGCATTTGAAATATCAAATAATTTTGGAAAAGACATTAAAAAAAACACCCACAGCATTGAAAAAGTGACAAAAAATGTCAGAAAAAGCGATAAAAACCTTTTTTCATGATTGATGGGAAGACAACACAAGGGTTAAATGCCATAAAAGCCAAATCACAACATTTTAGATTTCACTTTGACTCCTTCATCCTTTCACTCTCCCGCAAAATGAACACTTTCCATTTGAATGCTTAACCCTCTTGTTGTCTCCCGGGTCAAAAACAGACAAAAATTTGACATTTTCGTCCCTTTTTCATACTTTTTTTTTGCCTTATAAAGTTTCTATATCAGAAATTTGGGTTTCTTTCAAACTAATTGTCCATAAAGTAACGAGGACGGTTCCCAACGACGCTCCTCACACGTTACATTAATCATCAGGTCAACACTTTCATTGGATTTGGGTGTAGAAAAAACATTTGGTAAAAGACCTTTAACCCTTATGTTGTCCTCTCGGGTCAAAAACAGACAAAAATTGGACATTTTTGTCCCTTTTTCAGAGTTTTTTGTAGTTTCCACCACCACCACCTTACTAGTTTTATACTTTCTGGAATTCATGGTCAATAACTCTCATTTATATAGAATTATACCTAATATTAGAGTTAAAAAAGCAGAAATTATGAATTATTTTGACTAATAGTTAAGATCAGAGGAATGAAAGAGCATTGGAAGGAATCAATCATGTTATTTTGGGGAATTAAAGAGGACAACATGAGGGCAACATGAGGGCAACATGAGGGCAACATGAAGACAACATGAGGGCAACATGAGGGCAACATGAGGGCAACATGAGGACAACATGAAGACAACATGAAGACAACATGAAGACAACATGAAGACAACATGAGGGTTAAATGGGATTGGGATGGCACAAGATGACATGTTACCGTGGCGACGTTTAATAACAAAGATGTTGCAGACACATGCCGGTTTGGGTATTTGGGCGAGAGAGAGAGAGCTCTCGTTGAAATCTATAATTCACGTCTTCGCTGTTTGTCCCAACGAGCCGCCGTAGCGTGTCCCCCCCCCCCCCTCTCACAATCACAGAACAAACGAATGAGGACGAGTGGCTCCCTGTGTCTTGCTATCGTCCCTCCGGTCCGGTCCTCCTCCTGTTGTTGTTGTTCTGTAGCCGGGTGCAGCTGTTGGCGCTGACTGCTGGTTGGCCGACCACAGTAATTAAGCACCAATTAGCCCACCTTCAGAGCGTTATCAGCGAGCTCAGACAGCCCGCTGCTGGGGCAACATGCAGTAATTACCCAGCGGCCCCTCAGCGGGACAATGGCGCCGCCGTGAGACGCTACTTACCCACACTCGGGTGATCTTCTTACCGCCATCACACTGTTGAAGCACGCGGACTCCTCAGGAAACGAGCTCCTTGATCCTCTCGGCTCTCTGGTTGCTCTCTTTTTAGTTACAGTACAACCTGCACAATAGCTTCATTTACATATTGATCATACTATTTAACCCTCATGTTGTCCTTGGGTCAAATTGACCCATTTTCAGTCACAAAAGATGGGCAATTAAAATAAGCGCTGAAAATGTCATCATTAAAAATGTCAAAAACATAAAAAAAAAAAAAACACCCACAACATTGAAAAAGTGACAAAAATGTTGGGAAAAGTGATTTTTTTCATGGTTGACGGGAAGACAACACGAGGGTTAAGCAGTTGCACATTTCAACTCTCTTAAAGTAATGACGGCCACTCGTTTCTCTTCTCTTAGCTGATTGGTTCTTGCCATAATATGAATTCTACCAGTCGTCCAATAGGCTGTCGGCTGTGTATTAACCTGACTTCTGCTCAACACAACTGATGGTCCCAACTCCATCAATAAGGCAAGAAAGTCCACTAATTAACCCTGACGAGGCCCACCTGGGGGTGACCATTTTAGTTGACTACCTAATGAATCTGTATCCATCTTGTTTGACCCCCCCCAACCAACCTCCCAATGCCGATTTTTGGGGCTACCGTCTGTCTCTTAATGCAACGTCATCTTCTCCCTGACTTTACTTTGTTTTCCTTGTTTTCCGCGGTGGTAACGGTTCGTGATCATTTCACGGCTTCATGTGCGACCCGGCTGGCCCCCACCGAGAGAAAGCAAAGAGGCGTTCAGGCGCTCTGAGCCACCGGTGACCGAGGTCGGCCCCTGACAGCCAGGCGGCGTCTGTTTATGGAAGCTTCGCCCTCCGACCCTGCAGATTGCATGGTTTCTGGGAGTGATTATCTGCCAATGGAGAAGCTCTACACCCCCCGGCCCCCGTCAGCCTGGAGGAGAGACAGAGGCTGACAGACGGGGTCGACCCCGGCTGCTGAAATGATGCAGTCCTGGAGAGATAATTGGCAAGCGGCGGGGTCATGTTTGATGGGAACACACTTTGCAAATGTATCTGGGGGCAGCTGCAGTGTCGCAGTCAAACACTGTATTTAGAGCCTGCTTTCTTTGCTCTTCCTCTTCTCTCCGCGGAGGATTCTCTCTGCCGAGGTCTGATATGTGCAAGCAGAACAAATCCCCCCCGCTTTCATTATGACAGCACTTTCCACCACACTGGCTGAAGATGTAATTCAGTCCACATTAGAGGGCGTATGGTCAGTACTGCCAAGCACACACATAGAAATACAACAGAAATAATACAGCTAGAGCAGCAATATAACACATAAGGAAAAAAAACCTCAGGTACTGATTGGGATATTATTATTATTATTATTATTATTATTATTACTACTACTAAGCCTGCAGCTGTTGAGATGTTATAATGAAAGTCATAATAACGCGTCACTCCTTTTAGGAGATGCCACTATTACCGTAACGTATGGCTAACAAAGACATAATCATGTTTTTCAGACGGCATGTGGACAACAGTAAGGAGCATGTCTCACACCAACCCTGTCTCCTTAAAACGTCCTCCGGGGTCCCGAGACCCGTCCTGCCCTCAAACACGTTAACTAAACAAGTCTCTCTCTGTGTCTCTCTGTCTCTCTCTGTGTCTGTCTGTCTGTCTCTCTCTCTGTGTCTCTCTGTGTCTGTCTGTCTCTCTCTCTCTCTGTGTCTCTCTGTGTCTGTCTGTCTCTCTCTGTGTCTCTCTGTGTCTGTCTGTCTCTCTGTCTCTCTCTACCTCTGTCTTTCTCTCTCTGTCCGTCTGTCTGTCTGTCTCTCTCTTTCTTTCTCCCTCTCAGTCTCTCTCTCTCTCTTTGTCTCTCCCCGTGACATGAACAAAAACAGAAGGGGTACCACAACAACAACAACAACGTCCTTTATAGCCGACATTCCCATTAAAGGGTTTCTAATTGAGAGGTGTAAGCAACCCAATGAAAGGCAGAAATGTGAAGAAAATCAAGAAAATAAAAGTCCATGCTGTATTTGTCCCTTTAAATCTCCAGCTCCTGTCCTCCGCTCCTGTTTCAGCTGCTTCTGCCGCCTGTTAAATATCTTATCTCACCATTTCCATTCCCACTCAGTGGTTTCCATTGAAGTAGGGAATCCATTCCCACACTGTGGTATTGTGTCATTGTGCAAGATGAATATAAATTGCATCAATTTCCAGTGATAAATGCAGAGACATTGTGCTGTGAATGCAACATTAGTGAATAATTGGGAGGAAATGTCAGGGACACATTACAATATGCAACAGTATACTAATGTGTTTATGTCTCGGTATGCTGTCGGCGGCTGGCTGCTGTATCAGACGGACGTGTGATACCGAAATACCTCCACGATATCTGGAGAAGATTTCCTGCTGGAGACGGACATCATTAGGCGGAAAACATCCTCCCATCGCGTCAAAAAGCGCCGGTTGGTCCGATGCCTTCGGCGTTTGTTATAGACTCAAAAAGTCTCCTTTAGCGTCAGATTTAGACGCCGTTGGTCGTCCCTTTGACGCTCTGGGTCGGGACGTACGTCGGACCCTCCTGTTGTCCTCGGGTCACATTTGACCCCCTTTTCACCCTCGGGTCGTCTTCCTGTCGAAATTGAAAAATCAACACTTGTTGATGCTTTTTTTTTTTTCCTCGATGTTTCTAATTTTTTTGACGTTTTCAACACGTAACACTAACTTATTAACTCTAGTTTTACAGTTATTGTTGGAATTTATGGTCAATAAATCTCATTTATAGGAAATTATACCTAATGTTTGAGTTAGAAAAGCAGAAATTAGGAATTATTTCATATTCTCTGCAGCAACGTGTCAGGATGTCGTTTCACACGTTAATCTGAGCGCCACTGGAACTGTGTTTCTCACGTCTGCGTGGGAGTAAAGAGTGAAAACCCTTAACGGCAACGCAATTAACACAGCAACGAGGGAGGAAACGTCTCTGCTGGGGGGGGTTGGGAGGGTAGAAGACTTTACATTAAAATGGTTTACCAGGCTGCACACCTGCTCCATAATGTCCACAAGGGGGATGCTCCGTCTCATGGAAATATGAAAAATAGATGGAAATATTCCAGATGTCTTGCTCTACATCGTACACTACGGAGCCCCCTGGGGTCAGCTGAGGAAACGAAAATCAACCCTTGTGTTGTCTTCCCGTCAAAATCCCAGACCCGACATCTGGATGAGGGTCTGGCTGGTCAGCGTCAGGATTGTGAGGCTTGGACCCAAATGCAGGAAGGCGAGGAGTGTGCAACAGTTTGAAATACACAATAATAAAGAGACTTACAAGCTAGGACGCAGACCAGGTAAGAAATCCAGTCAACAGGAACACGGGAGGACACGGGGGAGAAACTCCAGGAACACAAATACACCGAGAAATCCAAGAAGACAGAATGACAGCAAAACCCGGGACAGCACGACGAAAGACAAAAGACAAAACGACGATCCACCAACAACAGCCACAGACAGCAGAAGGACTAAATCCACAAGGAAAGGAGAGCTAACAAGGGGCAGGTGACCAGGTGAAAGACATCAGACAATTACAAAGGCGGGAAAACCAAAAGACTGGAAGTAAAACAAGACAACACGTAAGGGAACAGAGAGACTTCAAAATAAAACAGGAAACACCAACTACAACAGAAACTTGACAAAACCAGGACATCAGGCTACATGTGTGTCTGAAATAAAGTGGAATTGAGTGCCATCTCTTTTAGTAATGAAGCTAGTTGTTGTAGGAAGTTCTCTGAAACGTCCCAGGAGTGGACAGTTGGACATTATGTCCTCCCTGATCCAGGTCCGCCTGTGCCGAGCTTTCTGCTCCGTCTCTCTTCAGCTGTGCACTCGGAGGGATTAAAACCATTAACACAATTTATATCAAACATTCACCATCAGGTCAATTATCTCCCTTATCCCACCCCCACTCCCCCTCTTTCTTCTCCCGTCCCCCCGTCCCCCGTCCCTACCTGCGTCCACAGATTATCTAATTGAGGCCGTGGCTGTGGGCTGAGGATCACTGCCGCTCGGATGCTTCTGAACGCAGCCCCATCACGGCTTCATTAGAATAAGATGGATTGACAGTGCAGAGGAGACACATGAAAGACATGTTGATGAAGTAAAAGAGGGGGGGAGCTGCGGGGAGGGTGCTGGTGGTGGGTGTCTGTGGGTCAGATCAGCGTTGATTGGGCCGGGGGTCAGCGGAGAGCATCGGCCAACAGTCCTCCATTCATCAGTCCGGGGAAGCGGTACAGCATAGTATTGCAACATTTTCAGTGGCAATACTGTAAATACTAATTCTGGGCTTGCTGGTCTTACAGGGAGGTGCGTTCAGGTGCATTCTGGGCGTGCTGGTCTTACAGGGAGGTGCGTTCAGGTGCATTCTGGGCGTGCTGGTCTTACAGGGAGGTGTGTTCAGGTGCATTCTGGGCGTGCTGGTCTTACAGGGAGGTGTGTTCAGGTGCATTCTGGGCGTGCTGGTCTTACAGGGAGGTGTGTTCAGGTGCATTCTGGGAGTGTCGGTCTTACAGGGAGGTGTGTTCAGGTGCATTCAGGGCGTGCTGGTCTTACAGGGAGGTGTGTTCAGGTGCATTCTGGGCTTGCTGGTCTTACAGGGAGGTGCGTTCAGGTGCATTCTGGGCGTGCTGGTCTTACAGGGAGGTGTGTTCAGGTGCATTCTGGGCTTGCTGGTCTTACAGGGAGGTGTGTTCAGGTGCATTCTGGGCGTGCTGGTCTTACAGGGAGGTGTGTTCAGGTGCATTCTGGGAGTGTCGGTCTTACAGGGAGGTGTGTTCAGGTGCATTCAGGGCGTGCTGGTCTTACAGGGAGGTGTGTTCAGGTGCATTCTGGGCGTGCTGGTCTTACAGGGAGGTGTGTTCAGGTGCATTCTGGGCGTGCTGGTCTTACAGGGAGGTGTGTACAGGTGCATTCTGGGCGTGCTGGTCTTACAGGGAGGTGTGTTCAGGTGCATTCTGGGCGTGTCGGTCTTACAGGGAGGTGTGTTCAGGTGCATTCTGGGTGTGCTGGTCTTACAGGGAGGTGTGTTCAGGAGCATTCTGGGCATGCTGGTCTTACAGGGAGGTGTGTTCAGGAGCATTCTGGGCGTGCTGGTCTTACAGGGAGGTGTGTTCAGGTGCATTCTGGGCGTGCTGGTCTTACAGGGAGGTGTGTTCAGGTGCATTCTGGGCGTGCTGGTCTTACAGGGAGGTGTGTTCAGGTGCATTCTGGGCGTGCTGGTCTTACAGGGAGGTGTGTTCAGGTGCATTCTGGGCGTGCTGGTCTTACAGGGAGGTGTGTTCAGGAGCATTCTGGGCGTGCTGGTCTTACAGGGAGGTGTGTACAGGTGCATTCTGGGCGTGCTGGTCTTACAGGGAGGTGTGTTCAGGTGCATTCTGGGCGTGTCGGTCTTACAGGGAGGTGTGTTCAGGTGCATTCTGGGTGTGCTGGTCTTACAGGGAGGTGTGTTCAGGAGCATTCTGGGCGTGTCGGTCTTACAGGGAGGTGTGTTCAGGTGCATTCTGGGCGTGCTGGTCTTACAGGGAGGTGTGTTCAGGTGCATTCTGGGTGTGCTGGTCTTACAGGGAGGTGTGTTCAGGAGCATTCTGGGCGTGCTGGTCTTACAGGGAGGTGTGTTCAGGAGCATTCTGGGCGTGCTGGTCTTACAGGGAGGTGTGTCCAGGTGCATTCTGGGCGTGCTGGTCTTACAGGGAGGTGTGTTCAGGAGCATTCTGGGCGTGCTGGTCTTACAGGGAGGTGTGTTCAGGAGCATTCTGGGCGTGCTGGTCTTACAGGGAGGTGTGTCCAGTACTAGCAGGGTTGGTGGTTTGATCCCTGTCTTTGAGCAAGACTCATCACCCCAAAGCTGTTCTAGATTAATAGGTGCTTTATAGCGTCAGTCCATTTACCATGGGTGGGGGTGGGGTTTTGGGGGAATGGGGGGGGGCAGCAAATGAAATGAACCAAATGAAAGAGAAGAGATCTGTGAGCCACTCATTAAAATTAAAGTGCTCATTAAAACTAATTGCCAATTTAAGGAATCTAGAGAATCTATCCGGCTCCCTTCCCACATGCGATCTCACGCCTGTCAATCACAGAAACAGACCACCTCCATATAGATACACACACTATGCTTGTTACACACACAGTAGTAGTAGTTAGTAGTTTTTTTTAACATGTGAGACATTAAAATAAAAGTTATATACACCTGCATTCATGCATATAATTACAATGACAGATAAATAAGTTAATGTACTTCTCAGCACAATCTCCCAAAATGATTGAAAGTCATTCAAACAAAAAATTCCCATGTTCAAAAATGAGTCGTAAGAAGTTCATAAACATCTATTACTCAAAAGAATTCATAATTTCTGCTTTTTTAACTCAAATATTAGGTATAATTTTATATAAATGAGGGTTATTGACCATGGATTTTAAAAAGTAGTAAAACTAGTAAGATGGTGTTGGTGGAGACTACAAAGAAAATGGCGGAAAAAGCGATGAAAATGTCAAATGTCGAAAAATTGGTAAAAAAGTGTCAATTTTTTGACGTGTGAGGACAACACAAGGGTTAAAAAAAAGATCTGTGGTGTCATATTATGTTTTTCAAACTCTGAGATGAACCAATACGATATCAGGGGTGGGGGGGGTGGGGGGTGGGGGTGTTTTGGTCCTTCTCATCCTTCCTTTTTTCCTTCCTTCCTTTCCATCCTTCCTTCTTTTCTCCATCCCTCCTAAAAAAGGCCGGCATCCAAAGTTACCAGGAGGATGAAAAGGAGGAGAGCAGGGAGGGTGGGGGGGGGCTTTAGCATCCGCAGCAGAGTCATTCATTTTAGCAGAGTTCCTCCAGGCAAATTACACACACACACACACACACACACACACACACACACACACACACACACACATATACACACACACACACACACACACACGGAATATCAATATATCAATAGCATGTGAAACACCTTGGATGTAACTTTCAGCCAAAACAAGCTGCCGGCTGATTGTGAACAAGCATTCAAGCTTGTGTCAGCGAGGTCAACGTGCACTAAAGAACGGGCGGAGACATGTTCGCCGCCGGCGCCGCCGCCGCCATCGCACATCACCCCCCCAACGCATCATCACCCCCCAACGCATCATCACCGGGGCGACGGCTCGCCGAAGCTCAAAACAGCCTCGATTGACGCAGAAACCACCGGACCGCTGGTGTTTCTGATCTACTGTGCAGGGCCGACGGAGGCTCGTGATGGAGACGTGTGCAGCCGCGGGTCCTGATACACGCTGGGGACATCAGCAACCCCCTGACCCCCCCACAGCAACACAAGCTCACACACTGGGGGGATATTACTGCAACTTCTTAAAGGAAATTCTTGGAAACCATTTTTTTTTTTGGGTGACTCACTGACCCTTTCTCTAGTAAGAAATACTAGAGACTTCAGATACAGTATTAGGGGACCACTAAGGTCTATATAAAGAGACTTCAGATACAGTATTAGGGACCACTAAGGTCTATATAAAAGAGACTTCAGATACAGTATTAGGGACCACTAAGGTCTATATAAAGAGACTTCAGATACAGTATTAGGGGACCACTAAGGTCTATATAAAGAGACTTCAGATACAGTATTAGGGGACCACTAAGGTCTATATAAAGAGACTTCAGATACAGTATTAGGGGACAACTAAGGTCTATATAAAAGAGACTTCAGATACAGTATTAGGGACCACTAAGGTCTATATAAAGAGACTTCAGATACAGTATTAGGGGACCACTAAGGTCTATATAAAAGAGACTTCAGATACAGTATTAGGGGACCACTAAGGTCTATATAAAAGAGACTTCAGATACAGTATTAGGGACCACTAAGGTCTATATAAAGAGACTTCAGATACAGTATTAGGGACCACTAAGGTCTATATAAAGAGACTTCAGATACAGTATTAGGGACCACTAAGGTCTATATAAAAGAGACTTCAGATACAGTATTAGGGGACCACTAAGGTCTATATAAAAGAGACTTCAGATACAGTATTAGGAGACCACTAAGGTCTATATAAAAGAGACTTCAGATACAGTATTAGGGACCACTAAGGTCTATATAAAAGAGACTTCAGATACAGTATTAGGGGACCACTAAGGTCTATATAAAGAGACTTCAGATACAGTATTAGGGGACCACTAAGGTCTATATAAAGAGACTTCAGATACAGTATTAGGGACCACTAAGGTCTATATAAAGAGACTTCAGATACAGTATTAGGGGACCACTAAGGTCTATATAAAAGAGACTTCAGATACAGTATTAGGGGACCACTAAGGTCTATATAAAAGAGACTTCAGATACAGTATTAGGGACCACTAAGGTCTATATAAAAGAGACTTCAGATACAGTATTAGGGGACCACTAAGGTCTATATAAAGAGACTTCAGATACAGTATTAGGGGACCACTAAGGTCTATATAAAGAGACTTCAGATACAGTATTAGGGACCACTAAGGTCTATATAAAAGAGACTTCAGATACAGTATTAGGGACCACTAAGGTCTATATAAAAGAGACTTCAGATTCAGTATTAGGGGACCACTAAGGTCTATATAAAGAGACTTCAGATACAGTATTAGGGACCACTAAGGTCTATATAAAAGAGACTTCAGATACAGTATTAGGGACCACTAAGGTCTATATAAAAGAGACTTCATATACAGTATTAGGGGACCACTAAGGTCTATATAAAATAGACTTCAGATACAGTATTAGGGACCACTAAGGTCTATATAAAAGAGACTTCAGATCCAGTATTCGGGACCACTAAGGTCTATATAAAGAGACTTCAGATACAGTATTAGGGACCACTAAGGTCTATATAAAGAGACTTCAGATACAGTATTAGGGACCACTAAGGTCTATATAAAGAGACTTCAGATACAGTATTAGGGACCACTAAGGTCTATATAAAGAGACTTCAGATACAGTATTAGGGGACCACTAGGGTCTATATAAAAGAGACTTCAGATACAGTATTAGGGACCACTAAGGTCTATATAAAGAGACTTCAGATACAGTATTAGGGACCACTAAGGTCTATATAAAGAGACTTCAGATACAGTATTAGGGGACCACTAAGGTCTATATAAAGAGACTTCAGATACAGTATTAGGGGACAACTAAGGTCTATATAAAAGAGACTTCAGATACAGTATTAGGGACCACTAAGGTCTATATAAAGAGACTTCAGATACAGTATTAGGGGACCACTAAGGTCTATATAAAAGAGACTTCAGATACAGTATTAGGGGACCACTAAGGTCTATATAAAAGAGACTTCAGATACAGTATTAGGGACCACTAAGGTCTATATAAAGAGACTTCAGATACAGTATTAGGGACCACTAAGGTCTATATAAAGAGACTTCAGATACAGTATTAGGGACCACTAAGGTCTATATAAAAGAGACTTCAGATACAGTATTAGGGGACCACTAAGGTCTATATAAAAGAGACTTCAGATACAGTATTAGGAGACCACTAAGGTCTATATAAAAGAGACTTCAGATACAGTATTAGGGACCACTAAGGTCTATATAAAAGAGACTTCAGATACAGTATTAGGGGACCACTAAGGTCTATATAAAGAGACTTCAGATACAGTATTAGGGGACCACTAAGGTCTATATAAAGAGACTTCAGATACAGTATTAGGGACCACTAAGGTCTATATAAAGAGACTTCAGATACAGTATTAGGGACCACTAAGGTCTATATAAAGAGACTTCAGATACAGTATTAGGGGACCACTAAGGTCTATATAAAAGAGACTTCAGATACAGTATTAGGGACCACTAAGGTCTATATAAAAGAGACTTCAGATACAGTATTAGGGGACCACTAAGGTCTATATAAAGAGACTTCAGATACAGTATTAGGGGACCACTAAGGTCTATATAAAGAGACTTCAGATACAGTATTAGGGACCACTAAGGTCTATATAAAAGAGACTTCAGATACAGTATTAGGGACCACTAAGGTCTATATAAAAGAGACTTCAGATACAGTATTAGGGACCACTAAGGTCTATATAAAGAGACTTCAGATACAGTATTAGGGACCATTAAGGTCTATATAAAAGAGACTTCAGATACAGTATTAGGGACCACTAAGGTCTATATAAAAGAGACTTCAGATACAGTATTAGGGACCACTAAGGTCTATATAAAAGAGACTTCAGATACAGTATTAGGGGACCACTAAGGTCTATATAAAGAGACTTCAGATACAGTATTAGGGACCACTAAGGTCTATATAAAGAGACTTCAGATACAGTATTAGGGACCACTAAGGTCTATATAAAGAGAATTCAGATACAGTATTAGGGACCACTAAGGTCTATATAAAAGAGACTTCAGATACAGTATTAGGGACCACTAAGGTCTATATAAAGAGACTTCAGATACAGTATTAGGGGACCACTAAGGTCTATATAAAATAGACTTCAGATACAGTATTAGGGACCACTAAGGTCTATATAAAAGAGACTTCAGATCCAGTATTCGGGACCACTAAGGTCTATATAAAGAGACTTCAGATACAGTATTAGGGACCACTAAGGTCTATATAAAGAGACTTCAGATACAGTATTAGGGACCACTAAGGTCTATATAAAGAGACTTCAGATACAGTATTAGGGACCACTAAGGTCTATATAAAGAGACTTCAGATACAGTATTAGGGACCACTAGGTCTATATAAAAGAGACTTCAGATACAGTATTAGGGACCACTAAGGTCTATATAAAGAGACTTCAGATACAGTATTAGGGACCACTAAGGTCTATATAAAGAGACTTCAGATACAGTATTAGGGGACCACTAAGGTCTATATAAAGAGACTTCAGATACAGTATTAGGGACCACTAAGGTCTATATAAAGAGACTTCAGATACAGTATTAGGGGACCACTAAGGTCTATATAAAGAGACTTCAGATACAGTATTAGGGGACCACTAAGGTCTATATAAAGAGACTTCAGATACAGTATTAGGGACCACTAAGGTCTATATAAAGAGATCTTATTGTGCCAATCCAACCTTTTCTGATATCTGAGTCTTCTTTTATTCATTTAAAGGGTGCTATACAAATAGTTATTATTATTATGATTATTATTATTGTAATTATTACACACTATAAGGTTATTTGTTATCTTCTCTGAGCTATATGCTCTCTAAATGCTGACTGACTGCATTGGACGCGTTCTCCTTCCATGGGATCAAAGATGGCGTCTGTGTTCAGTCTCCACTGAGAGATGTAGTTTATTGGAGCTTTTGTGCTGGAAACAAGAACTGCATTCTGGGAAACAAGTCAGCAAAAACCTCATTCATGGCACGCACACGCATTCACACACCCGGCAGTCCTAATAGGCTCGGAGCGATATTAACATGTGTGTTTTGGGATCTTAATTACTCGTCGGTGTGTGAGGACGTACGATTTATAACGAGCTCCCGGCAGCCCGCTTACCTCGGTGCGCTCTCGTTAAATTGGGCGATTACTCACTCGGCCGGGTAAACATGACACGCAATAATTGGCGCTTGCAGATTTTACTTATTATTATGATGTATCGATCCGTCTGGCCCCTCCGCGCACGCCGTCCGCGACGCAGATCTATAAGCTGCTTCCTGTTTGTTAGGGTGGAGAAAGGTCAGCGGGGGCTGAATGCTGCCGGGCGAGTCACATTTCTATTTTGTTTCACACATTTCACACTAAAGGTGTCTGATTAACCCTTGTGTAACATGTCACATAACAATTACAATATATTGTACATTGGGTAAAATTACTACTATTAAAGTTAAATATGAGAAAAGTTACGTTAAAGTTGTTTTGTTTGTTGTGTTGTGCTCCCTCTCGCTGAATAAAATAGATAGCCTTGCTTGGGAGTTGGAAAAGTGTATATATATATATATATATATATACTTTATTAATCCCACAAGGGGAAATTACAATTTACCCTCTGTTGTTATTACACACAGGCCACACTTCAGTTGGGGGTCCGGTGCCTTGCTCAAGAACACCTTGGCAGTGCCCAGGAAGTGAACTGGCACCTCTCCAGCTACCAGTCCACCACCATACTTTGGTCCGAATGGGGACTTGAACCGCAACCCTCCGGTTCCCAGCCCAACTCCCTCCGAACTGAGCTACTGCCCCCCCCATATGTCACCCTATATATATATATACATTCACATTCACAACTGGAGACAATAATTAACTCATTTTTCTGCCTATGTCTGAACGATGGGATTCAATCCAACAACTTAATATCTTATCCCTCACGTTGTCCTCGGGTAAAAGTTGACCCATTTTCAAAGAAATTTGGGTTTCTCTCAACCAAATTGTCCAAAAAATAGCACGGCTTGCTGGTGAGCTCTGTTCCTGCTGTTGTATTTTTGTTGTTTCTATCCCCTCCCCGTCCTTCCTATCTGCGTATTTTTGATCTCTAACACGTTATGTTGCGTCTCGGTTCCCGCAGACATTGGGACGTAACGGTTGCACAGCCTTAAAGGTGCTCTAAGCGATGTTGGGTGACGCCTCAGCAGCTGGGAGAAGCACCTGTCGGCAGGTATGGTGACATTTTATTACATTATGTGTCTCTTAGCTGACGCCTTCATCCAAAGTGACTTACAATTAGAAAGAAAAACAGATTTCACAGCCGTTATTTGCAGAGCACCCCCCCCCCCCGGCCACCTACTTGTGTTTCAGCTGTAGGAGGAACCAGGGTGATGTCCTTCCTGCTGATGGATGGGACGTCCCGCTCCTGGTTTTGACAGGTAGACTGATATTCCTGTTCCACCCGATCACCGCAGACCGTCACGGAGCAGGACGCGGCTGTGGGAGATGAATGCAGCGGTGGCGAGAGCCGGGACAGGTGGCAGCTTCGATTAAATGTTAAATGATGGGGGGGGGGGCTGGCTCACCTGTCACAGCCCCCCCGTCGCCCTCACAGCCGTCCCCAGAAACGCCAGAAGGGATCGCCGGACCGGCTGATTCATGGTCCGGCTGGCAGGAGGCTCTCTAAACTATTTAAGGATAAAGTGTCGTCGTTGTTAGAACCGATCTGCCACTGTAACGATAGATAGATAGATAGATAGATAGATAGATAGATAGATAGATAGATAGATAGATAGATAGATAGATAGATAGATAGATAGATAGATAGATAGATAGATAGATAGATAGATAGATAGATAGATAGATAGATAGATAGATAGATAGATAGATAGATAGATAGATAGATAGATAGATAGATAGATAGATAGGTAGATAGATAGATAGATAGATAGATAGATAGATAGATAGGTAGATAGATAGATAGATAGATAGATAGATAGATAGATAGGTAGATAGATAGATAGATAGATAGATAGATAGATAGATAGGTAGATAGATAGATAGATAGATAGATAGATAGATAGATAGATAGATAGATAGATAGATAGATAGATAGATAGATAGATAGATAGATAGGTAGATAGATAGATAGATAGATAGATAGATAGATAGATAGATAGATAGATAGATAGATAGGTAGATAGATAGATAGATAGATAGATAGGTAGATAGATAGATAGATAGATAGATAGATAGATAGATAGATAGATAGGTAGATAGATAGATAGATAGATAGATAGATAGATAGATAGATAGATAGATAGGTAGATAGATAGATAGATAGATAGATAGATAGATAGATAGATAGGTAGATAGATAGATAGATAGATAGATAGATAGATAGATAGATAGATAGATAGATAGATAGATAGGTAGATAGATAGATAGATAGATAGATAGGTAGATAGATAGATAGATAGATAGATAGATAGATAGATAGATAGATAGATAGATATAGAGAGAGAGAGATAGATAGATAGATAGATAGATAGATAGATAGATAGATAGATAGATAGATAGATAGATAGATAGATAGATATAGAGAGAGAGATAGATAGATAGATAGATAGATAGATAGATAGATAGATAGATAGATAGATAGATAGATAGATAGATAGATGGATAGATAAAAGATAGATAGATATTATAGTGTTCCAGCAGCAAAATCAGCTGCACATAATGCAGCATATACACATAATTAAATACTAGGATACAATATACATGATATAATAATAATAGGATAAAATACAAGAACTAATATTTGAATATATACAAGATGGGAATACAACAATGTTCAACTGCTTATGTGGCGAACCTTATCATGTCGTCCTCGGGTCAAATCTGACCCCTTTAATAAATGTCTATATCTGAAATATGAGTTTCTTTTTAACCAAATTACCATAAAATGGATTCTTCCAACGCTCTTTCATTCCTCTGATCTTAACTATTAGTCACAATAATTCATAATTTCTGCGTTTTTAACTTAATATTAGGTATAATTCTATATAAATGAGGGTTATTGACCATGAATTGCAGACACGCACTCACGCACGCACACACAAACACACACACAAATTATTTGTTCTGGCTTGGGAGTGGGAAGAGTGTGTGTGTGTGTGTGTGTGTGTGTGTGTGTGAGTGTGTGTGTGTGTGTGTGTGTGTGGGGGGGGTTACCCCCAGACATTGGGACTTACAGCCTTAAAGGTGCTCTAAGCGATGTTGGGTGACGTTCCTTCTTGTTGACGTTCAAAGCATTGTCAAACGGAGGCTAGCTCGCCCCTCCCTCCTCCTCCCCCCTTATTATATATTGTATTATATTGTGTTTTTTACAGTGTGTTCTGGGGACAGACAGCTAGCAGATAGTGAGGAGATGTTTTTTACAGTGTGTTCAGGGGACAGGCAGCTAGCAGATAGTGAGGAGATGTTTTTTACAGTGTGTTCAGGGGACAGGCAGCTAGCAGATAGTGAGGAGATGTTTTTTACAGTGTGTTCAGGGACAGGCAGCTAGCAGATAGAGATGTTTTTACAGTGTGTTCAGGGGACAGGCAGGAGATATTTTTACAGTGTGTTCACAGGCAGCTAGCAGATAGTGAGATGTTTTTACAGTGTGTTCAGGGGACAGGCAGCTAGCAGATAGTGAGGAGATATTTTTACAGTGTTCCCGTGTACAGCGCTCTGTGCTGATCCTGCTGGCACCACACTGGGAGCTGTCCATAGTGCTGACTGTCTCCACAGCTGGGTTTCAACAAATAACTTCTTCTTTAAATCATTGGCTTCACTCTTTCCTATCACACACACACACACACACACACATATCTACTGTATATATATACAAACAGCCCTGTCAGTGTTTTCTGTTTGTTGATAATTCAATACAAGTTTTTAAAGACTTGTTTGTCCATAATATCCCTCTACACACACACACACACACACACACACACACACACACACACACACACACACACACACACACACACACTGTTTGCTAGATGTTGAATCTCCACCTCAGACTGACCGTCAGTTAAATGGTTAGAAAGCCTTTTGCACCACAAACTTTTTCTGCAGGGCCCCCGCTTTTTTCAGTAAAAATACACCCACCCACACACACACACACACACACACACACACACACACACATAAATGAGTGAGTGAAGATCTACACTAAAACCAACAGCTGTCTCTGTGGTCGCGTCCCGCTGGACGGATTAGGCGTAGGAAGGAGGCTGGGGAACTTCTCCGTCGTGGACATAAAAGCAAGAGAGGGAGGGGGCGAAGGCGGGGGTGGGGGGGTGGGGTGGGGAGATGAAGAGCCGCCGCCCACGCCATTGGCGAGGATGTTACGGCCCCCGTGAAGACTCGGCCACCCACCCCTCTCCTCCACCGCTGCCCTGCGCCGCCGAGGGCCGGAGGACGAGATGGCTTTTCAAAAAGCTCCTTCATGTCAGCTAGCTCACATCAAAGAGCAGCTGAAAGGCATGCTGGGAAAGCAAGAAGGAATTCAACACACACACACACACACACACACACACACATGTACACACGTGCAAATACACATTTATATTCAAAATGTAACAAATACAAACAATACACTGAGACATGGAACAAAAAAAAACACAGAGCTGGGAGGGAGGGAGACAACACAACACACACACACACACACACACACACACACACACACACACACACACAATGGACAGACACAAACAGACACACACACACACACACACACACGGATCTCTGCAGGGTAAATCCAGACAGCTAGCTAGACTATCTGTCCAATCAGAGTTCCTGTTAACAACCAGGGTTACATGGTAGAAATGTTGTCTCCTTTTAGTCTCCTTTTGGTCTCCTTTTAGTCTCCTTTTAGTCTCCTTTTGGTCTCCTTTTGGTTTCATTTTGGTCTCCTTTTGGTCTCCTTTTGGTCTCCTTTTAATCTCCTTTTGGTCTCCTTTTAATCTCCTTTTGGTCTCCTTTTGGTCTCCTTTTAATCTCCTTTTGGTCTCCTTTTAGTCTCCTTTTGGTCTCCTTTTAATCTCCTTTTGGTCTCCTTTTTGTCTCCTTTTAGTCTCCTTTTTGTCTCCTTTTAGTCTCCTTTTAGTCTCCTTTTAGTCTCCTTTTGGTCTCCTTTTAATCTCATTTTGGTCTCCTTTTGGTCTCCTTTTAATCTCCTTTTGGTCTCCTTTTGGTCCCCTTTTGGTCTCCTTTTAGTCTCCTTTTGATCGTCTTTTGGTCTCCTTTTCATCGCCTTTTTGTCTCCTTTTCGTCTCCTTTTTGTCTCCTTTTTGTCTCCTTTTCGTCCTTTTTGTCTCCTTTTCGATAGTTAATAAGCAACCAATATGCATCTTCAACTGTGCAGAAGATTAAAAACAATCCCGCAAAAATCCGAGCGGTCAACATGATCATTCATGGCCCAAACAGGTAAAAGTGATTCTACTGTATTTGCCTTTTGTGTAATGTATATAAAAACAGTTTTAAATGAAAATATAGACTCTTTTAGGAAAAGTCAGGATCCAGCAGGATTGGATTTATTTATCCTGCTAAGTTAAGTTAAGTTAAGTTAAGTTAAGTTAATACATAAATAAACATATATATTAATATATAAATTAATTAATATAATGATTCCTCAGAAAAACAAAGACTTAAGTTAAGTTGAGACGTGAACTTCAGCGACGCATTGGTTATCTCCTCGCATGACTGTGTGTGTAATTACGACAGGAAGTCAGTCAACAGAGATTTAAAGCTAATGAGAAGACAAATGAACCGGGTGAACCCCCCGCTTTCTCCCCCTCCATCCCTAAGCATAATCAAAACATGCAGGAATGCCGACTCATTACCCACATATAATTACCAACTCATACTTATGTGTAATGGGAAACTTTGGTGAGTCTTTTTTTCTTTCTAAACCATATTCAGCATCCATTTTGATTTCTCTCTCTCTCTTTCTCTATCCCTCCCCCCTCGCTCTCTCTCTTTCTCTCCCTCTCTCTCTCTCCCCTCTCTCTGCCGCTTTCTTTCTCTATCTCGCCCCCTCTCTCACTCTCTCTTTCTCTCCCCTCTCTCTCTCTCTGTCTCTTTCTTTCTCTCTCTCTCTCTTTCTCTCTCTATCTCTCTCTTTCTCTATCTCTCCCCCTCTCTCGCTCTCTCTCTCTCCCTCTCTCTCTCTCTCTTTCTCTCTTCCCCCTATCTCTCTCTTTCTCTCCCTTTCTCTCCCTCCCCCTCTCTCTATCTCTCATTCTTGCTCTCTCCACTCTCCCTCTCTCTCTCTCTCTTTCTCTCTCTCTTTCTCTCTCCCCCTCTCTCTCT
The DNA here is from genome assembly GCA_013375575.1 of Percina caprodes. Taxonomy (NCBI): domain Eukaryota; kingdom Metazoa; phylum Chordata; class Actinopteri; order Perciformes; family Percidae; genus Percina; species Percina caprodes. The sequence goes on along the minus strand of JABXJD010000332.1, from coordinate 253,813 downwards.
CTCTTTCTCTCCCTTTCTCTCCCTCCCCCTCTCTCTATCTCTTATTCTCGCTCTCTTCCCTCTCTCTCCCCCCCCCCCTCTCTCTCTCCCCCTCTCTCTTTCTCTCTCTCTCCCTCTCTATCTCTCTCTCCCTCCCTCTCTCTCCCCTCCCCTCTCTCTCTCCCCCTATCCCTTTCTCTCCCCTCTCCCCCCTCTCTCTCTCTCCCTCCCTCTCTCTCCCCTCTCCACCCTCTCTCTCTCTCCCTCCCTCTCTCCCTCCCTCCCTCTCTCCCCCCTCTCTCTCTCTTTCTCTCCCTTTCTCTCCCTCCCCTCTCTCTATCTCTCATTCTCTCTCTCCCTCTCTCCCCCTCCCCCTCTCTCCCCCTCTCTCTCTCCCCCTCCCCCCCCTCTGTATTGTATTCTGCCATCAGTCTAATAATACATAATTGCATTTTAAAGAGGCGATAGATTATGAATCCTCATAATGAGATACCGCTGCCTTCTCATTCACGGCTGTAAATCTCTGCCAGCGTACTGTGTATCCGTGGTAACGCTCGTTCACAGCTGGATTCATTCATTCAAATCCACAGAACCTGACGTATAAATCAAGGTAATTCATTATTTCATCATATTGTGTCACGTGTGTCCACAAAAGCCTGATTGTGGTTAAAAATCAAGTACAAATCTCTACTTTCATTAATTTTGGGGCGTCTTATTCAATTTTATAGCATTTGAAACCAAATTGAAGTGTTTTTGAAATAGTATTGAGAGTAAAAGTTGACATATTCCAGTCTGTGATTATCATCAACATCCATTCCTTTAATTTTAGTCTCAATAATTCCTAATTTCTGCTTTTCTAACTCAACATTTGGTATAATTTCGTCTCCTTTTATTCGCCTTGTAGTTGTTTTTCGTTGCCTTTTCGTCCGGATGTCCGTCCTGCGGCTGATTTCTGAGGACTCTGGTTACCTGGTCCTCAGATCTCTGCAGGGTAAATCCAGACCGCCAGCTAGACTATCTGTCCAATCAGAGTCTCTGTTGACGACTAAAACTACTCCAGAACGCACACATGTTCCACCAAAACATCTTCCTTCCTGAGGCTGTTTTGCAGCGGCACCGTGGCTCCGTCCGACGCTTAGCAACGGCCAAGACCATTGTGATTGGTTTAAAGAAATACAAACAACCCAGAGCGTTTTCCTCTCCTATCCCAGAATGCATCTGTGGCATAACCTGCACTGTGGAGACAGAGCTGTTAATTCAAGATTAGATTTGATAAGAAACAGGTCTGCAGGTCTTACACTCTCTGGTCCTTCTGAACCATCAGCAGACACCCTTCAGGCCTCGTTCTGGATCAAATCACTGTGCTGCAATAATATCAGTATAATGTGTTTCAATGTGACGCTTAAGGCCCCGGAGCCCCCTCTGGCTGTGACAAACCAGCAGGTATGATCACAGGTGGCATCCCAGAAGCCCCTGCAGGCACAGTGTGGCTGTAATGTGGTTTTTGCAGCATTACTGGATATTGAAAACCCAACATGTGGTACATGGTGTGCTTCCTGTAAAGTACCAAAGATGGCCATTTACCCCTCGGAGGTACCCATTGACCTGCGTTGATGTAGAGGAAGTGGATTTCTCAAAAGCAGGTTGGGTGGGGGTAAGTTGATTTGTGTAGCAGGATTGATTACAGTGTAATGTCTGTTTCTCTGCCGAACGCATTAATGTCTCGAGCTCCTCAAGTGGCTCAGCTTCCAGACAAGCACTTGTGTATTGATTTATTGCATTGTCTCGGTCTAATTACTGGGGAGGAGGCGGCAAATGAAGGCAAGTAGGAAGAAGCTGCTCCGAGAACAGATTTCAGTTTGATTCAGGTGAAACCACAACGGGGAGAAGGTTTTCAGTGTTTTTCAGTCCGTTCTGAAGGGTAACGGACGGGAAAAAACTGAAAAACCTGAAAAAAACTGAAATCTGGTCGCAAAGATTACGCAGCCTTACGGATAGATAGCTACTGGACGGCCAGCGCAGTCACATGGTGCCTAGAGACGCGTAGGTGGGTGAGAGTCCGATGTTTCTGTCTCTCCGGAAAGTCGTCAACAAGCAGCTAATTACACGCTGATGCTAATGCGATTTAGCACAGTTCAGGATTAGCTGCCCACAGCTTTCTGCTCACAGATGCACCGTCATGGATGAGCTGCTTTGATGGACGCGTGGAGCAAGAACTGGAGACTCTGGACATGTTGTGTGTTGTATGTTCATGTATAACACACACACACACACACACACACACACACACACACACACACACACACACACTTTTCTCAGTAATCTGCTTCCAGCCAGCTGTGAGTCAAACGTTATAATCCCTCCTCCATCATCCCTCCTCACTGGATTATCATCTTCCCTCACAGCAGCTATTGATTATTTTTGGACTGATCTCTGAGGAGCTAGCCTTCCCGGGAGCCGTGCAGCTGAAGGAAGGAAGGACATCTCACTCCTCTAAAACACACGTTTCCTCTCTCCTCGCATGATTATAGCCCTTAACCCTCATATTGTCCTCATATTGTCCTCATGTTGTCCTCATGTTATCCTCATATTGTCCTCATGTTGTCCTCATGTTGTCCTCATGTTGTCCTCATGTTGTCTTCATGATGTCCTCATGTTGTCCTCATGTTGTCCTCATGTTGTCCTCATGTTGTCTTCATGATGTCCTCATGTTGCCCTCATGTTGCCCTCATGTTGTCCTCATGTTGTCCTCATGTTGTCTTCATGTTGCCTTCATGTTGTCCTCATGTTGTCCTCATGTTGTCCTCATGTTGCCCTCATGTTGTCTTCATGTTGTCTTCATGTTGTCCTCATGTTGTCCTCATGTTGCCCTCATGTTGTCTTCATGTTGCCCTCATGTTGTCCTCATGTTGTCCTCATGTTGTCCCCATGTTGTCCTCATGTTGTCCCCATGTTGCCCTCATGTTGTCTTCATGTTGTCCTCATGTTGTCCTCATGTTGTCCTCATGTTGCCCTCATGTTGTCCTCATGTTGCCCTCATGTTGTCTTCATGTTGTCTTCATGTTGTCTTCATGTTGTCTTCATGTTGCCCTCATGTTGTCTTCATGTTGTCTTCATGTCGTCCTCATGTCGTCCTCATGTCGTCCTCATGTCGCCCTCATGTTGTCCTCATGTTGTCTTCATGTCGTCCTCATGTTGTCCTCATGTCGCCCTCATGTTGTCCTCATGTTGTCTTCATGTCGTCCTCATGTTGTCCCCATGTCGTCCTCATGTTGTTTTCATGTTGTCCTCATGTTGTCCCCATGTTGTCCCCATGTTGTCCCCATGTTGTCCCCATATTGTCCTCATGTTGTCCTCATGTTGTCCTCATGTTGTCCTCATGTTGTCCTATATCAATGTTCTTTTTAATTCCCCAAAATAACATGATTGATTCCACACAACGCTCTTTGCCAAGTACAAATCTCTACTTTCATTAATTTTGGGGCGTCTTATTCAATTTTATAGCATTTGAAACCAAATTGAAGTGTTTTTGAAATAGTATTGAGAGTAAAAGTTGACATATTCCAGTCTGTGATTATCATCAACATCCATTCCTTTAATTTTAGTCTCAATAATTCCTAATTTCTGCTTTTCTAACTCAATCATTAGGTATAATTTCCTATAAATGAGGTTTATTGACCATAAATTCCAAAAATAACTGTAAAACTAAAGTTAACAAGTTAGTGTTACGTAGTGTCACAAACATTGACAAAAAGTGTCAAAAGTGTTGAAAAAAGGGACAAAAACGTAAGAAAAAGTTAAAAACATCGATAAAAAGCGTCAACAAAAGTGTTG
>JABXJD010000332.1:192500-247500 GCA_013375575.1 Percina caprodes | reverse complement strand
CCTCCACATATACACAGTCACCTGCACATACACACATTCACCTGCACATATACACAGTCACCTGCACATATACACAGTCACCTGCACATATACACAGTCACCTGCACATACACACATTCACCTGCACATATACACAGTCACCTGCACATACACACATTCACCTGCACATATACACAGTCACCTGCACATATACACAGTCACCTGCACATATACACAGTCACCTCCACATATACACAGTCACCTGCACATATACACAGTCACCTGCACATATACACAGTCACCTCCACATATACACAGTCACCTGCACATATACACAGTCACCTGCACATACACACATTCACCTGCACATATACACAGTCACCTGCACATATACACATTCACCTGCACATATACACAGTCACCTCCACATATACACAGTCACCTGCACATATACACAGTCACCTCCACATATACACAGTCACCTCCACATATACACAGTCACCTGCACATATACACAGTCACCTGCACATATACACAGTCACCTGCACATATACACAGTCACCTCCACATATACACAGTCACCTGCACATATACACAGTCACCTGCACATATACACAGTCACCTGCACATATACACAGTCACCTCCACATATACACAGTCACCTGCACATATACACAGTCACCTGCACATATACACAGTCACCTGCACATATACACAGTCACCTGCACATATACACAGTCACCTGCACATATACACAGTCACCTGCACATATACACAGTCACCTGCACATATACACAGTCACCTCCACATATACACAGTCACCTGCACATATACACAGTCACCTCCACATATACACAGTCACCTGCACATATACACAGTCACCTGCACATATACACAGTCACCTCCACATATACACAGTCACCTGCACATATACACAGTCACCTGCACATATACACAGTCACCTCCACATATACACAGTCACCTGCACATATACACAGTCACCTGCACATATACACAGTCACCTGCACATATACACAGTCACCTGCACATATACACAGTCACCTCCACATATACACAGTCACCTGCACATATACACAGTCACCTCCACATATACACAGTCACCTGCACATATACACATTCACCTGCACATATACACAGTCACCTCCACATATACACAGTCACCTGCACATATACACAGTCACCTCCACATATACACAGTCACCTGCACATATACACAGTCACCTCCACATATACACAGTCACCTGCACATATACACAGTCACCTCCACATATACACAGTCACCTGCACATATACACAGTCACCTCCACATATACACATTCACCTGCACATATACACAGTCACCTGCACATATACACAGTCACCTCCACATATACACAGTCACCTGCACATATACACAGTCACCTGCACATATACACATTCACCTGCACATATACACAGTCACCTGCACATATACACAGTCACCTGCACATATACACAGTCACCTCCACATATACACATTCACCTGCACATATACACAGTCACCTGCACATATACACAGTCACCTCCACATATACACAGTCACCTGCACATATACACAGTCACCTGCACATATACACAGTCACCTGCACATATACACAGTCACCTGCACATATACACATTCACCTGCACATATACACAGTCACCTGCACATATACACAGTCACCTGCACATATACACAGTCACCTGCACATATACACAGTCACCTGCACATATACACAGTCACCTGCACATATACACAGTCACCTCCACATATACACAGTCACCTGCACATATACACAGTCACCTGCACATATACACAGTCACCTGCACATATACACAGTCACCTGCACATATACACATTCACCTGCACATATACACAGTCACCTCCACATATACACAGTCACCTGCACATATACACAGTCATCTGCACATACACACATTCACCTGCACATATACACAGTCACCTGCACATATACACATTCACCTGCACATATACACAGTCACCTGCACATATACAGTCACCTGCACATATACACAGTCACCTGCACATATACACAGTCACCTGCACATATACACAGTCACCTGCACATATACACAGTCACCTGCACATATACACATTCACCTGCACATATACACATTCACCTGCACATATACACAGTCACCTGCACATATACACAGTCACCTGCACATATACACAGTCACCTCCACATATACACAGTCACCTCCACATATACACAGTCACCTGCACATACACACAGTCACCTGCACATACACACATTCACCTGCACATATACACAGTCACCTGCACATATACACAGTCACCTCCACATATACACAGTCACCTGCACATATACACATTCACCTGCACATATACACAGTCACCTCCACATATACACAGTCACCTGCACATATACACAGTCACCTCCACATATACACAGTCACCTGCACATATACACAGTCACCTGCACATTTACACATTCACCTGCACATATACACATTCACCTGCACATATACACAGTCACCTGCACATATACACAGTCACCTCCACATATACACAGTCACCTGCACATATACACAGTCACCTGCACATATACACAGTCACCTGCACATTTACACATTCACCTGCACATATACACATTCACCTGCACATATACACAGTCACCTCCACATATACACAGTCACCTGCACATATACACAGTCACCTGCACATTTACACATTCACCTGCACATATACACATTCACCTGCACATATACACAGTCACCTGCACATATACACAGTCACCTCCACATATACACAGTCACCTGCACATATACACAGTCACCTGCACATATACACAGTCACCTGCACATATACACAGTCACCTGCACATATACACAGTCACCTGCACATATACACATTCACCTGCACATATACACAGTCACCTCCACATATACACAGTCACCTGCACATATACACAGTCACCTCCACATATACACAGTCACCTGCACATATACACAGTCACCTCCACATATACACTTCAACGAGAAACAAATTATTATTATTGTCAATCACCTGCACATTCACACATACAGTTGAGCGAGATTTCATTGCAAGGCTCCGAAAATCTCACTCAACTGTATATGTGAATATGCAGTTGAATGACAATAAAGTATGTCTCACTATTTAGGTGTCAAACTGAGACAGGAAAGACGTAGACTTAGACTTAGACAGACTTTATTGTCATTCAACTGCACATTCACATCTACAGTTAAGTGAGATTTTCGGAGCCTTGCAACGAGATCTTGCTCAACTGTAAATGTGAATAGCGGTCTTGAAATAAAATCTTGAGTCCTCTTTATCTGAGACCGAGACAAGACCGAGGATTAATGCGTCCGATCCCGAGACAAGTCTGGAATCCAAGACTGATCTCGACCTTCATCACTGCACCGTCCTCCAGGTCTGTTAATGACAAGCTCGATAGGCCCTAACCCTCGTGTTGTCTTCCCGTCAAAATCGAAAATCAACACTTTTTATCGATGTTTTTGTCACTTTTTTCAACACTTTTGATGCTTCTTTTCAATGTTTCTCACTTTTTTGACGTTTAACACTACGTAACACTAACTTATTAACTTTAGTTTTACATTATTATTGGAATTTATGGTCAATAAACCTCATTTATAGGAAATTATACCTAATGTTTGAGTTAGAAAAGCAGAAATTAGGAATTATTAAGACTAAAATTAAAGGAATGGATGTTGATGATAATCACAGACTGGAATATGTCAACTTTTACTCTCAATACTATTTCAAAAACACTTCAATTTGGTTTCAAATGCTATAAAATTGAATAAGACGCCCCAAAATTAATGAAAGTAGAGATTTGTACTTGGCAAAGAGCGTTGTGTGGAATCAATCATGTTATTTTGGGGAATTAAAAAGAACATTGATATGGGACAACATGAGGACAACATGAGGACAACATGAGGGCCACATGAGGACAACATGAGGACAACATGAGGACAACATGAGGGCAACATGAGGACAACATGAGGACAACATGAGGACAGCATGAGGACAACATGAGGACAACATGAGGGCCACATGAGGACAACATGAGGACAACATGAGGACAACATGAAGACAACATGAGGACAACATGGGGACAACATGGGGACAACATGAAGACAACATGAGGACAACATGAGGACAACATGAAGACAATATGAGGACAACATGAGGACAACATGAGAACAACATGAAGACAACATGAGGACAACATGAGGACAATATGAGGACAACATGAAGACAACATGAGGACAACATGAGGACACCATGAGGACAACATGAAGACAACATGAAGACAACATGAGGACAACATGAGGGCAACATGAAGACAACATGAGGGCAACATGAGGGCAACATGAAGACAACATGAAGACAACATGAGGACAACATGAGGACAACATGAGGACAACATGAGGGCAACATGAAGACAACATGAGGGCAACATGAGGACAACATGAGGACAACATGAGGGCAACATGAAGACAACATGAGGACAACATGAGGGCAACATAAAGACAACATGAAGGCAACATGAAGACAACATGAAGACAACATGGAGACAACATGAGGACAACATGAGGGCAACATGAAGACAATATGAGGACAACATGAGGACAATATGAGGACAACATGAAGACAACATGAGGACAACATGAGGACACCATGAGGACAACATGAAGACAACATGAAGACAACATGAGGACAACATGAGGGCAACATGAAGACAACATGAGGGCAACATGAGGGCAACATGAAGACAACATGAAGACAACATGAGGACAACATGAGGACAACATGAGGACAACATGAGGGCAACATGAAGACAACATGAGGGCAACATGAGGACAACATGAAGACAACATGAGGGCAACATGAGGACAACATGAGGACAACATGAGGGCAACATGAGGGTTAATAATCCACCATGTGCTCATTCTTATCTTGGAAACAACATAAGTGTCATATCCAGAATAATGTTCTGAGTCAGGAATACATGTTTATCACAGGAAATAAGGTAAGAACGCTGATTTCAGGTAGAAAAAAACGTAACTTGGATCATTTTTCATCTTGTAAAAATCTGAAATGGGTCAATTTGACCCGAATACCATACAAGGGTTAAAGCTCCACACAAGAAAACAATATGCAGAGTTGGACGTATTCTTTGTTAATCAACATTACACAATCATTAGATCCATGGCTGTTATAAAATGTATTGATCAGAGCTTTTAGTACCGTACCTGTGTATATGCAGTTGGTTGCGGCCCAGCTGTGGTACTGAAATGAGGACAAAGAGGCTCCTGACAGCTGTGGGCATGTTCACTTTCTATCCAGACTCGTATTACCAGGCTGCATCTGCTCGTTTGGGTGTTTGGGTGTTCACATTTTTACATCTCGGACCGATCTGCTGGACGCTGGAAGCATTTTTCCTCTCAACATTCTTCCATCTACGGCGGTGTAATTAATCTAGCTGACAGGTGTCTGCGGCGCAGGTACAAACAGCCAAATAATGGGCTCTGTTCGGGATGTGATGGCTCCCGCTGCGCAGAAAACAGAAAAAGAAAAGAAGGATCAGCAGGTGTTTGCTAAAAATGAAGCAGAGTGGAATCAGCAGTTTGGTTCATTCAGCAGCAGCAGAGGGAGGTTTCTACTGATTATTCTTATCCTGCCTGGGCTTTATTTAGCAGCACAGCTGAGGCCGGGTTCACTCTCCCAGTGGAGCATCTGGCTGCTGGTGGCACAGCGTTAGGACGGTGGTAACCCTCATGTTGTCCTCGTGTTGTCCTCATGTGGTCTTCATGTAGTCCTCATGTTGTCCTCATGTGGTCTTCATGTTGTCCTCATGTTGTCCTCATGTGGTCCTCATGTTGTCCTCATGTTGTCCTCATGTTGTCCTCATGTTGTCGTCATGTGGTCTTCATGTTGTCATCATGTTGTCCTCATGTTGTCCTCATGTTGTCCTCATGTTGTCTTAATGTAGTCCTCATGTTGTCCTCATGTGGTCTTAATGTAGTCCTCATGTTGTCCTCATGTGGTCTTCATGTTGTCCTCATGTTGTCCTCATGTGGTCTTCATGTAGTCCTCATGTTGTCCTCATGTTGTCCTCATGTTGTCCTTATGTTGTCTTAATGTAGTCCTCATGTTGTCCTCGTGTTGTCCTCATGTTGTCCTCATGTTGTCCTTGTGTTGTCCTCATGTTGTCCTCATGTTGCTCTCATGTTGTCCTCATGTTGTCCTCATGTTGCCCTCATGTTGTCCTCATGTTGCCCTCATGTTGTCCTCGTGTTGTCCTCATGTTGTCCTCATGTTGTCCTCATGTGGTCCTCATGTTGTCCTCATGTTGCCCTCATGTGGTCCTCATGTTGTCCTCATGTTGCCCTCATGTTGTCCTCATGTTGTCCCTGTGTTATCATTGTGTTGTCCTCATGTTGTCCTCATGTCGTCTTCATGTCGTCCTCATGGTATCTTCATGTTGTCTTCATGTCGTCTTCATGTCGTCCTCATGTTGTCTTCATGTCATCTTCATGTCATCTTCATGTTGTCCTCATGTTGTCTTCATGTTGTCTTCATGTCGTCCTCATGTTGTCTTCATGTGGTCTTCATGTCGTCCTCATGTTGTCCTCATGTTGTCCTATATCAATGTTCTTTTTAATTCCCCAAAATAACATCATTGATTCCACACAACGCTCTTTGCCAAGTACAAATCTCTACTTTCTACACTTTCAATGATTTTCAATCATTAAAAGTCATAGTATAGATATCGGGTAGGGGTTGGTTAGTTGTATAGACTCTTATTTTGAAGGAAAAAGAACTGTAAGAAAGCAGCTTTAACCTGCTAACCTCAATTATTCAGTGAGCACATGAGGAAATCTACGGCTCCGGTGAGAAACTGCTGCTTGATAACGCCATGGACATGTACACCGCTACGTACAGCTGATGTATAACTCCTCTATGGACTAAAGAGAAGCTCCATCAACACTTTATGGGGCGAATTAAGACGAGTGTGTGTGCATAAGCTGCTAACTCGGGTCAGAGGGAGTCAGCAGAGACCTGAGCAGCAGCAGCAGCAGCTGTAAAGATAGTTTATGGAGGAATTAGAGCTGATCACCATTAACCTGAAGTCCAACACAGAGCGATAAAAGACTGCAGAGAACCTGCTCGGAAGGGGTTCAACGGCCACTCAGCTCCTGGGAATCCTGACGGAGCGATGAGGAGGACAACATGAAGGTTGTGAAGTTAACCAACGCCATGTGATGTAGATTTAACCGCAGAGGGAGATGGGGGGTGGATGGGTCATAGAGCACAGGACATGAACCCAGGAGACCGGGGTCCATGTCCCGTGTCTTAAACCCAACTGTCCTCTTCTTCTTCTCCTAAACCCAACTGTACTCTTCTTCTTCTCCTAAACCCAACTGTCCTCTTCTTCTTCTCTTAAACCCAACTGTCCTCTTCTTCTTCTCCTAAACCCAACTGTCCTCTTCTTCTTCTCTTAAACCCAACTGTCCTCTTCTTCTTCTCTTAAACCAAACTGTCCTCTTCTTCTTCTCTTAAACCCAACTGTCCCGTTCTTCTTCTCTTAAACCCAACTGTCCCATTCTTCTTCTCCTAAACCCAACCGTCCCGTTCGTCCCGAGACAAACAACAACACTTTAACACATCAGAATCCAGGATAACGAAGGTCAAAAGCAAAAAGGTGCGTCTTTAGCAGCGATTTAACCGTTTGTAGGGTCTGTGCAGTTTTAATATGCATGGGGGTTGTTCCATAGGGTGGGGCACCCACTGCATGGGGGGGTGGTTCCATAGGGTGGGGGCACCCACTACATAGGGGGGTTGTTCCATGGGGTGGGGCGCCCACTGCATAGGGGGTTGTTCCATGGGGTGGGCGCCCACTGCATAGGGGGTTGTTCCATGGGGTGGGGGCGCCCACTGCAAATGCTCTATAACCCTTATTTTTTAGCTTTGATCTCGGGACATCCGAGAGCAGCTGATTGGTTGACCTCAGCGTTCTGACTGGAGAATATTGGCATAAGAGATCAGCCAGATAAGGTGGCGCCAGACCATTTAAGGCCTTAAAAACAAGCAATAAAATTTTAAAATCTATCCCATAACGGACGGGTAGCCAGTGGAGGGCGGCCAAGACTGGCGTTAAGTGTTCACGCTTTTTTGTTTAAGTTAAATTAAAAATTACCAACAGGCAGGGTATGTTCTTTGTCTGACTTTGGTTTCATTTCCTGCATTTCCAGAAAAACGAAGCCCAGTGTCTGTAAAAGAAGGCCTGGCTGTTAATTTCCACTGACACTGTATCGGGGTTGTTGGTTGCAGGCGCTCAGGCCTGCAACGACCGGGCCTCACACAATGACGAAGTGACATTTTAACGCGCTGGATAGATCCAAATGGCTAATGTTTCATTAGCGGCCTGCCATCGGCTGCAGGTGAAAGCTGCCCTCCCCCTCCTCTAGCAGCACTCTGTGCAGAAATAAATGAAGGTATTAACATTAAGCACCGCTCTCATCGAGGCACCGGGGCCCTCAGCGCCCACCGGTATGTCCCATACAGCCAGGGGAATCAAACCATACCTCAGTTACAGCTGTAGTGGGTTCACATTTGACGATGAAGCTGAGATGATGTCGGCTCGGTGCTGATATCAGATCGGCTGCATGGGGGAGGGGGAGAGAACAAAACCAAAAGGATTGAAGGATGAGTGTGAACATAGACAAAGTCTCTCAGTCAGGACTCACACACACCGCTGCTTTTTCTAACAAGTTCTAACAATCCAGCATCATAACGCAATATTTTCAGTGGCAATACTGCATCAATACACAGACGCCACGTATGGATCTCTTATTATATATATTATATAAGTGTTGGTCAGTTTGTCCCATTTTGCAGCAATAACATTGAAGTGATATGTCATTTAAAATTGGGAAAAGGTTATAAATTGTGATATATCACAGATATCAAATTTTACCGTTTACAAAAAGTTTCTATACCAGAACTATGACAAAAGAACGTTGAAAAAAGAGATAAATGTTAAAAAAAAGCAGGAAAAACAACATTTTTTTAAACGCTGAAAAAGTGACCAAAAAACCCGGAAAAATATGTTTTTTTTACAGCGTGTTCAGGGGACAGGCAGCTAGCAGATAGTGAGATGTTTTTTACAGTGTGTTCAGGGGACAGGCAGCTAGCAGATAGTGAGATGTTTTTTACAGTGTGTTCAGGGGACAGGCAGCTAGCAGATAGTGAGGAGATGTTTTTTACAGTGTGTTCAGGGGACAGGCAGCTAGCAGATAGTGAGATGTTTTTTACAGTGTGTTCAGGGGACAGGCAGCTAGCAGATAGTGAGATGTTTTTTACAGTGTGTTCAGGGGACAGGCAGCTAGCAGATAGTGAGGAGATGTTTTTACAGTGTGTTCTGGGGACAGGCAGCTAGCAGATAGTGAGATGTTTTTACAGTGTGTTCAGGGGACAGGCAGCTAGCAGATAGTGAGATGTTTTTACAGTGTGTTCAGGGGACAGGCAGCTAGCAGATAGTGAGGAGATGTTTTTACAGTGTGTTCAGGGGACAGGCAGCTAGCAGATAGTGAGATGTTTTTTACAGTGTGTTCAGGGGACAGGCAGCTAGCAGATAGTGAGGAGATGTTTTTACAGTGTGTTCTGGGGACAGGCAGCTAGCAGATAGTGAGGAGATGTTTTTTACAGTGTGTTCAGGGGACAGGCAGCTAGCAGATAGTGAGGAGATGTTTTTTACAGTGTGTTCAGGGGACCGGCAGCTAGCAGATAGTGAGGAGTTGTTTTTTACAGTGTGTTCAGGGGACAGGCAGCTAGCAGATAGTGAGATGTTTTTTACAGTGTGTTCAGGGGACAGGCAGCTAGCAGATAGTGAGATGTTTTTTACAGTGTGTTCAGGGCACAGGCAGCTAGCAGATAGTGAGGAGATGTTTTTTTACAGTGTGTTCTGGGGACAGGCAGCTAGCAGATAGTGAGGAGATGTTTTTTACAGTGTGTTCAGGGGACAGGCAGCTAGCAGATAGAGATGAGATGTTTTTTACAGTGTGTTCAGGGGACAGGCAGCTAGCAGATAGTGAGGAGATGTTTTTTACAGTGTGTTCAGGGGACAGGCAGCTAGCAGATAGTGAGGAGATGTTTTTTACAGTGTGTTCAGGGGACAGGCAGCTAGCAGATAGTGAGGAGATGTTTTTTACAGTGTGTTCTGGGGACAGGCAGCTAGCAGATAGTGAGGAGATGTTTTTTACAGTGTGTTCAGGCGACAGGCAGCTAGCAGATAGTGAGATGTTTTTTACAGTGTGTTCAGGGGACAGGCAGCTAGCAGATAGTGAGGAGATGTTTTTACAGTGTGTTCAGGGGACAGGCAGCTAGCAGATAGTGAGGAGATGTTTTTACAGTGTGTTCTGGGGACAGGCAGCTAGCAGATAGTGAGGAGATGTTTTTACAGTGTGTTCTGGGGACAGGCAGCTAGCAGATAGTGAGGAGATGTTTTTACAGTGTGTTCAGGGGACAGGCAGCTAGCAGATAGTGAGGAGATGTTTTTACAGTGTGTTCAGGGGACAGGCAGCTAGCAGATAGTGAGGAGATGTTTTTACAGTGTGTTCAGGGGACAGGCAGCTAGCAGATAGTGAGGAGATGTTTTTACAGTGTGTTCAGGGGACAGGCAGCTAGCAGATAGTGAGATGTTTTTACAGTGTGTTCAGGGGACAGGCAGCTAGCAGATAGTGAGATGTTTTTACAGTGTGTTCAGGGGACAGGCAGCTAGCAGATAGTGAGGAGATGTTTTTACAGTGTGTTCAGGGGACAGGCAGCTAGCAGATAGTGAGATGTTTTTTACAGTGTGTTCAGGGGACAGGCAGCTAGCAGATAGTGAGATGTTTTTTACAGTGTGTTCAGGGGACAGGCAGCTAGCAGATAGTGAGGAGATGTTTTTTACAGTGTGTTCAGGGGACAGGCAGCTAGCAGATAGTGAGATGTTTTTTACAGTGTGTTCTGGGGACAGGCAGCTAGCAGATAGTGAGGAGATGTTTTTTACAGTGTGTTCTGGGGATAGGCAGCTAGCAGATAGTGAGGAGATGTTTTTTACAGTGTGTTCTGGGGACAAGCAGCTAGCAGATAGTGAGCAGAACTTTGCTGTATGTGACAAAAAAAAACGCGTGACATCGCTTAGAGCACCTTTAATGTATGCATTTGTGAAGAAAATCAGGTTACATCATATTCCAAAGAGACTCCTACTCTCTAAAATATGATATCCAGTACATATCGTGCTCCATGATTTGCCAAAAAAAAGGTAATTTGTTATATAAATGTAATAATTTACCTTTAAACCCAGTGGTGCAGTTGGATAAAGGGTTGAGTGAGTGGGAGCTTCCAGATGTGAGCAGCGTCCGACTCCGTCTGCTGACGGAGGCCTTCATGTGTTGTGAATCTCACGCTGGTGCTGCAGATGCCTTTTGTTGTTGCCTCTTAACTCGGCACACCAGGAGCCTGACACTTAACAATCTGGAGCTCATAATGTGCGGCGAGGAGGAGCACGAGTCTCCCAGCATGCACTCTGTGCTCTGTGTTCGGTCCGTGCCCTGGAGCGACGGGATAACGATTCATAAAAAGACTTGTGTCGAGGTTGTATTTTTTTTTTCATCAGCACTCCTTCTACAGAAGTGAACTCCAGCTCCTGATAATGTGTCAGTTAGGTTTCTCTTCGCTCGGTTGCATGTTTCTTTCAGACTTTTAAAGGCGTCAAGGAAGTTGTTTTTTAAGTGCGATGGCAGGAAGAAGAAAAATAAAACATGTCCAGAGTTGCAGCTGGATTGCTGAATAAGTCAGAAATGTTGATTACGGCTGGCTGTATTCTGCAACATGATGGAAACGATCTCTTTGGTGTCTCTCCACATTTTTCTCCGGGCAGCCTGACACGACACGACGCTTTGTAACAGCGCAGATGTGCTGAGGTTTGAGTCGCTTTTAACGCACCCTGACACAGAGAAAAGAAAGAAAATGAAAAATTAAAAGAAGTGTCCTGGCTCTGAGAAGTTGATGACGTGTTCAGCTCGCCTGTCTGGGAGAATGGCAGCTACGAATTTCAAGCTGTCGAGCTGTTCTTTGACAGCGAGTCACAACTCTCCGAGAGGCCGGTTTGATTTCCTGAGACTTCAGATCACATCCCGCCACCTTGGCACTTACAGGTGTTATCTCCTGTTTGGCTGCAGTCAGATAAAACGAGAGCAAGAATATAATATAATATAAAATATACCAAAACATGGCAACAACAGCTCCTACGCTGCAAAAAAAGGGAGTCTAAAAACAAGAAAAAACACTAAATCTGAGGGGAAATGTACTCAAAACGAGAGAAATCAGCAAGATCCTTTGATTTAAGATTATTGTGTAAATAAGAAATTCACTCTTAAAACAAGGGTCCCACAACCCAATGGTCCCACGGCCCAATGGTCCCACGGCCCTATGGTCCCACGGCCCTATGGTCCCACGGCCCTATGGTCCCACGGCCCTGGCCCAATGGTCCCACGGCCCTATGGTCCCACATCCCAATGGTCCCACGGCCCTATGGTCCCACGGCCCCATGGTCCCACGGCCCTGGCCCAATGGTCCCACGGCCCCATGGTCCCACGGCCCTGGCCCAATGGTCCCACGGCCCTATGGTCCCACATCCCAATGGTCCCACGGCCCTATGGTCACACGGCCCTATGGTCCCACAGCCCTATGGTCCCATAGCCCTATGTCCCCACAGGCCAATGGTCCCACGGCCCTATGGTCCCACGGCCCCATGGTCCCACGGCCCCATGGTCCCACGGCCCCATGGTCCCACGGCCCTGGCCCAATGGTCCCACGGCCCCATGGTCCCACGGCCCTGGCCCAATGGTCCCACGGCCCTATGGTCCCACATCCCAATGGTCCCACGGCCCTATGGTCACACGGCCCTATGGTCCCACAGCCCTATGGTCCCATAGCCCTATGTCCCCACAGGCCAATGGTCCCACGACCCAATGGTCGCACGACCTTATGGTCCCACGGCTCTATGGTCCCACAACCCAATTTTGGGCACATTTAGGGAAAGAAAATCAATATCAAATCAATATCAATGTGGGAACTGCGGGAACTTATGGTCTAATTGTCATTGTAAAAACAATCTTTAAAATGTAGGAACATAGGGCTGTAGGCACATAGGCATGCTTCCCCCCCCTCCAGTAATATCACAACCTCTTGAACAGTAAGTGGCCATGATGTACTTCCTGGTGCCTTATAGAGAAAGCACAAGACTCAACATAATCAACATAAGTCCATAATAATTTTTGTTCTGTGTCACCGTTACATTTCCTGTGAGCCTTTATTGCTTAAGCCGTGAAGATTTTACTAAGAGCACTCTGTCGGAGGAGTCTTTTCTCCTTCTTAATGGTTTCAACAGCATTTTTACTGTGATGTTTATTTTAATAGAGAAAAGTATGCAGAGATCCTCTCTGGTAAATGCTGCAGTTACATAACACAAAGTAACGCTGTTTAAGACTCCTCACTTCTGACATTAATTCACTTGTATACAGAAAGCTGTGTAATAGGCTCTTATAGACTCCCCGAGAACAGTCTCGTCCATGACAGACATTAATCCATAAATTTGTACAGTATGTAATTTTACGCTTCAGAGTCATTCCATGTCTCTCTGACTTTCTAACAGATAAACAGAAGCGAACGCTGCTTTTCCCCGAGCTTAGGAAAGTTGGAGTCGAAGCCGTTTGTGGATCCAAATTTAAATCCAAGACTTTATTTCTGACATAAAGAGAGATATGAGTGGAGGGAAGATTAGGGATTTTCCCTTGTTGGTAATTAAAGGATCTCATTACTCTTAGGATCAGATTAGGCCAAGGACTTCCCACACCACTTCTGGGAATCTACTGCATCCTGCTACTGTCAAACTGGGACACAAACAGCAATCGGATGCATCTCAGCCGCTACAGAGCGGAAGAATATGCTGAGCTGGCTTCAATCTGCAGCTAAACGATGATTTCAATGAAAAGTTTTTAAGACACAGAGACCCAGAGCTGTATCTCCCCGTGTCATGTTGTATTGGGTCCATTAACCCTCCTGTTGTCCTCGGGTCAAATTGGACCCATTTTCTAAAAGTTTCTGTATCAGAAATTTGGGTTTCTATCAACCAAAATGTCCAAAAAAATAACGTGGATGGTTCTCTACAACGTTCTTTACAAGTAAAATAAAGGATCTGTTCACTACTTTCATTGACTATGGATGTTTTATTCAATTGCATAACACTTGAACAAAAAATGATAAGAGAAGTTTGAAAAAAGTCCCAAAAACGACAGAAAAAGTTTAAAAAGTTGGGGGAAAAAAAACAACAAAAACGTCAAAAAAGTGCAGAAAAAAACATCAGAAAATGTGACGTAAAAGGTTTTTTTTTTATTTGGACCGAGAAAAAACAAAAGTTGCATAATGGGCGGGAGGACAACACGAGGGTTAAAATAAAGTGACAAACAAATTTGAGAAAAGTGCCAAAAAATGTTGAATAAAATCTACATAACCATTGAGAAAAGTGTAGAAAAAGAACAAAATTTGTTGCATGGTCGACGGGAAGACAACACGAGGGATAAAGCTGCAATCCACAGCGTTACTGCTGTGATTTACTATAGTCCTTACCTTAGTGGGGGGGGGGGGGCTTCAGAGAGAAAATGGTGAAGCGGCAGAAGCCAAGATAGTCGTATTTAGTTCCTCGTATGGGTCAACACCCACGTCTTTAACTCTCTGAAGTGTTGCATATCAACATGTTCAGAACAAACTCAGCCCTCCATACGGTGATGCCCACATTTATTCTGCTATTTGGTGCCAAATCGTAGATGTCGCCTCTTCAAAAATCCTCAAATCTCTTTTGAAATCAAACCTTAAAGTGTAACTCTCGCCAAAATGCCGATCGATCTCGAATGCGGATGAACGGACTCCATAGGAGGAAATATTCTTATATGAGGTTCCTTTTTCAATTACTACTAAGGTCAATATTGTTTTTTTAACCAACAACAAAACAACAAATTATCCGTCCATTTATATGGAACTAGGCTTTAGGAGCTTTCCATCTTTCCTCTCCTCCCTGTTACGTTGCATTTGACTATTTTTGACTAGCAAGATGGCGGCGAGCGTAACCAAAGACTGCTAAAGTAAGTCGTTCCCATTCCCCTACTGTTGTGATTCTTACACTTTAGTAAACCCAATTCAAGCACCAAAACAATTCATCCATATGAATATGCTATGCATTCACAATAGATATGAACAATTTTCATCATTTGGGCCCAATTACCACTTTACACAATGCTCTGTCAGATTGTGACCTCTATAACAGAGCTGAGACTGTTCTGAAAAGTTTGATATACATGGTATCATGCTAGTCATGACCGAAAGAACCAGATCCAGGGTACAGGCAGCCGAAATGGGTCTCCTCAGGAGGGTGGGGTGGGGGGAAGGGGTTCTTCCTTAGAGATAGGGTGAGAAGCTCAGTCCTCCGCCTCGGGGTCCCCCAGTCGGAGCTGGTTGATGTGGCTCGGGAAAGGGAAGTCTGGGGTCCCCTGCTGGAGCTGCTGGCCCCGAGACCAGAGACCGGATAAGCGGATGAAGATGGATGGTATCATGCTATGTGCAAGTACCTTTTTAAAGGCAAATTTAAAAAACTTCTATTATAAAATCTAGAAAAACCTGAGGGGGTTAAAGAGTTTATGACTTGTGTAAAGTATCTATCTATCTATCTATCTATCTATCTATCTATCTATCTATCTATCTATCTATCTATCTATCTATCTATCTATCTATCTATCTATCTATCTATCTATCTATCTATCTATGTTGTTCCTACAAATCATTCACATTGATTTATAAATGTAATTTTTGTTTCTTTAGGCTCTTCAGTAATGCCCTGATGGCAAAGTTCAACATGAAGGGGGAGGGGAGAAGGTATTTATAGAGCAATACACGGTAAACCAATACGTTGACCAAGGGAAGACAATTAGCTCTCGCCAACCTCAAAACAATTACCTTCCCTGTTGACATTCAAAATACAATGCCATAGCTACCCAACGTTGTTGAGTTTTGTATTCCTCCAGTATTGGTAGTGGATGCACACTGCTTGCAAACATGGGGGCTCGGTATATGATTGGAGATTACCTTTGCATATTTCTAATAATTTGTTTTCCTACTTGTGCAGATGGAGTCATGAAATGTGAAGTCACAGCCACAGAGGGCTTCATAGAGATGTATGCATGCACCACAAAGACGTGGAGGTGGAGGACACACACCTGTCACTCAGGACTGATTATCCATTGTGGAGAATCCTTTGAATCCTTTGTGTTCAATGGTTCTGGTCGGATTTTACCTCAAAGCACATTCAGTTTAGCATTTTTATTTTATATTTTTATTGTGTGTGTTTTACGGACAAGCAAGGTGGGTTGTGTGATTGTGATTTTCATTTTAATCCATCAGTTCGGCAGACAAAGGTAAAGCATAAGTGCCGGTGATTAACAAAAATAAAGAAGAATAAAGACATAAATGACTGTAACTGTAGTCCCATTGTTTTCCCCAGAAGGTGGATTACCTGTTTCCTGTAACAGTTAATGTTCCTGTAGCTTCGTCTGGCTCATGGCAGCAGGTTTTAACTGGAAATGGATTACACCTTTGCGTGGCCAGTTATCTGCTGCTGATACAAAGGAAAATAAATGGAAAGTGTATGGCACCTTCTGAAATGGGACGCATTGAGTACAGAAGCAGCAGAAAAACCACGTCTGAAATGAGTTTAACCCTCATGTTGTCCTCGGGTCAAATTGACCCATTATTCCTACATCAGTGTTCTTTAACTACCTAGTTGTAATTACCCAAAACATCATGACTGATTCCACAAAACTTTGTTTAATTTTGGGGTGTCTTATTAAATTTTATAGCATTTGAAACCAAATTGAAGTGTTTTTGAAATAGTATTGAGAGTAAAAGTTGACATATTCCAGTCTGTGATTATCCATCAACATCCATTCCTTTAATTGTAGTCAAAATAATTCCTAATTTCTGATTTTCTTACTCAAACATTAGGTATAATTTCCGATAAATGAGGTTTATTGACCATAAATTCCAAAAATAACTGTACAACTAAAGTTAATTGTGTTATGTAGTGTTGAAAATGTCAAAAAAGTGACAAACATTGAAAAAAAGGGTCAAAAGTGTTGCAAAAAGGGACAAAAATGTAAGAAAAAGTTAAAAACATCGATGAAAAGCATCACCAAACGTGTTCAATTTAAATTTTGACAGAAAGACAACACAAGGGTTAAATGTGACGTAGAAAAGACGTCCACAGTGACCACATTTGGACTGTAATTAGCCCTCATACACAGGTCCTCGTTGTGGTTTGGGATTTTCTTGTGGATCATTTTTCCCTTTTGGCCCTCTTTGTGTTTGTGTCTTGTCTTGTATTGTTGGTCCTGTCTTGTGTTCCCCTCGGTGTCTGTATGGTCTGTTTCCTGTTTTATTTTGAAGTCTGGTTTTTGTCTCGTCTTGCATCTAGTTCTACTTCCTGTGTCTTCCCTCTCCTGTGATTACCTGATGTCTTCCACCTGGTCCCCTGCCCTCTCGTTACCTAATCACCTGGCGTATGTAATGTCTGTGCTTCCCTTGTCTTTTGTCAGATGGTCAGATGGTGTTATGGTCTTTGTTTTGTTTATTTGATGAATGTTCTTATTGTTGTTGTTATTATTATTGTTATTTTGCTGTCTTCATACTGTCTTTTTTATCTATTTTTATTTATTTTTTCTGACTAAAACTGCTGCTGGAATTTTCAATTTTATCGCCGGAGTCATCCCAAAAGGATTAATAAGTCTAAGACTAAGTCTAAGATCCTTTTGTCCTGCGAGTGTGTCCTGCCTGTTTACCCAGTCGGGTCCTCCAGTCGTCCAGCTCAGTGTTCCCTACCGTTCTCCCGTCGTATTCTTTCCAGTGAGTTTCCAGCCCTTGTGCTCCGGTTTTTGTGTTTTTCCCTGGCTCCCTGATAGTCTGTCGTGTTATTTGAACTCTTTTGCTGCCCTTTTTGTACAATCCACCTTCTGAAGCTCCTGCCTGCTGCTCTGCGTTTGGGTCCTCCTTCTGCTACCACAACCTTCCTGTCGACATCAACATATGAAGTTAATTTGCTAACTTGGGTCCGGGAACAGGGCCACGCCTAAACCACCCCTCCAACCACCAGACCAACCCTACATCTACCGCGCTGCAGCCAGGATTGTGTCTCTGATTGGTTGACCCCCCTCCTCACTCCCTTTCCCTCTCCTCCATCCATCTTCCCCCTCTTCCCTTCCTGTTGCACACCTCTCATGTCTCATCTAGGTACCGTCTGGGGGTCTGGGAACTGTTCAGGCGAAAACTGCTTCTGAGACTGGACCCCCACCCTGAGTCTCCTCCACCCGGTCATCCCACATCCTCCCAGACCGGCCATCAGACCCCATCCACATCAATTCATCTATCTGCACATTCATAATGTTCATTAAATCTTTAATGAACACATGGTTGTGGCACGGTCCATGTTAGTGAATGGATGTTCGGTGGATGTTGGAAAAAAGACGTCATCTGGCGTCCCAGTCTGCACCTTCAGGGGAGCAAAACCGGACGTGCAAATACAACGTAGAAAAGAAACACAAGGATTTACCTGCAAGTAGATGTGGATGTAGTGACGTCTGCTTCTAACCAGGAAGTAAAAAAAGGTAGTAGGTCAACTGCCATTTTTCTACACTCAGTGCAGCAGTAACCGGGTTATGGTCTGACCCCGTTATGCCAGTTCTCCCTGTATACATGAGTGGAGAACAATAGGAAGAAAGACTGGAGTAAGTCTACCTCTGGCACAGTAGATGTAGCAGTAGACACAGTAGACTTGCCAGAATACGTTTTGTTTTCTTCCGTTTTCACCTTTTTCAAATTTTTATTATAGTGTCAAATCATAACAGAAGTTATCTCAGGGCACTAGTAGGTCTAGACCATCTTATAATGTACAGAGACCCAACCGGTCTCCTGAGAGCAAGCATTTGGTGCGACAGCGGCGAGGAAAAACGTCCTTTTAAAAGACAGAAACGTCCGACACAACCTAGCTCTTGCTGGGCAGCGGCAGCCACCTCCACATGTGCGTAGTACCGAATTACAATGAATACAGAAATATGATTCATAATTATTATAGCAGTGGGTAAAATGAAATGACATAATGAACAGTGGCAATTATAGTAACAGATTTTGCC
The DNA here is from genome assembly GCA_013375575.1 of Percina caprodes. Taxonomy (NCBI): domain Eukaryota; kingdom Metazoa; phylum Chordata; class Actinopteri; order Perciformes; family Percidae; genus Percina; species Percina caprodes. Next base: position 228,192 of record JABXJD010000332.1, on the reverse strand, counting down.
CTCATGTTGTCCTCATGTTGTCCTCATGATGTCCTCATGATGTCCTCATGTTGTCCTCATGTTGTCTTCATGTTGTCCTCATGTTGTCCTCATGTTGTCTTCATGTTGCCCTCATGTTGCCCTCATGTTGTCCTCATGTTGTCCTCATGTTGTCCTCATGTTGTCCTCATGTTGCCCTCATGTTGTCCTCATGTTGTCCTCATGTTGTCTTCATGTTGTCTTCATGTTGTCCTCATGTTGCCCTCATGTTGCCCTCATGTTGTCCTCATGATGTCTTCATGAAGTCCTCATGAAGTCCTCATGTTGTCCTCATGTTGTCCTCATGTTGTCTTCATGTTGCCCTCATGTCTTCATGTTGTCTTCATGTTGTCCTCATGTTGCCTTCATGTTGTCTTCATGTTGTCCTCATGTTGTCCTCATGTTGCCCTCATGTTGTCCTCATGTTGTCCTCATGTTGTCCTCATGTTGTCCTCATGTTGTCTTCATGTTGTCTTCATGTTGTCCTCATGTTGTCCTCATGTTGTCCTATATCAATGTTCTTTTTAATTCCCCAAAATAACATGATTGATTCCACACAACGCTCTTTGCCAAGTACAAATCTCTACTTTCATTAATTTTGGGGCGTCTTATTCAATTTTATAGCATTTGAAACCAAATTGAAGTGTTTTGAAATAGTATTGAGAGTAAAAGTTGACATATTCCAGTCTGTGATTATCATCAACATCCATTCCTTTAATTTTAGTCTCAATAATTCCTAATTTCTGCTTTTCTAACTCAAACATTAGGTATAATTTCCTATAAATGAGGTTTATTGACCATAAATTCCAAAAATAACTGTAAAACTAAAGTGACAAACGGGACAAAAACGTCAACAAAAGTGTTGATTTTTGAATTGTGACGGGAAGACAACACAAGGGTTAAAACTTATTAATAATTCTAATAATAATAATAATAGCAGCAGCATTGGGCGTAGAGCCGGACAACAGCAGCAGCTGCAGCCACGATCCAGGTGCAACCACTATCCGAGGAAATCTGTGAGGCTTGAAAGCACAAAGGAAGAAGCTGAGTTAGTAACATGCAATAATTTGACATTTATCAGCCAAAGAAAATGTAGAATAATCACAACCATTCCTCTTGGCTCTGCAGAGTTAGCTGGGTTTTAGGTTTTGTGTATTTCTTTAAAAAAACCTCTAAGCAGTACCTACAGTAAATGGCCTGACAGCTGGATTTACAGAAGCTTATACACTTTACTGCTGCCAACATATTTTCTCATCAGGGTTAGATGACAGCTGGATTTTTCCATAAAAACCTAGACGGGTGCAGCTTTAACAAACTGGCAAAGCTCAAAAAATGAAGTTGGAGCTGCTTAGCTTGCCTTCACATTCTCTGTGAACGCAGGTTCAACCAAACAGCTGCCAAGCTGGTGTGGCGCAGCATCGGAGGCCAGCTTTTCCATTAGCGCTGGATGTTAGTGAGGCGTAGCCGACGGCAACCGATGCTGTTGGCATCGGCAGGTGTACACTCGCTGTTTCTCCCGCACACAGGAAAACAAGAAATGCAACAGGGAGTAATGTGGAACAGATTTGACGAGTCTGCAGCCAGCCACTTCACTCTGCCAACCACAGTGGCGACAAATGGGAGAGAAATTAAGAAAGACAAGAGGAGATGATAGGAAAGGAATGAGCTAACCGGGCAGAGGCTTTAATGTATGCCAAGACAAGAAGAGATACTCATGTTTAGATTGTTAACATGAAAAATGACATCTACCTCTCTTGGATGCAGGCGCTAATTAAAGCCAGGCACTAGAGATCAATACCAGCCTCTCTCATATGGCTAGAAAGGGCCGAGAGGGAGGGAGAGAGAGAGAGAGAGAGAGAGACAGAGCTGAATGTCTACCTTAGTTTGTCAAATTTCCACTTGCTTTACAGCACAATGCCAAGCAGAGGCACAAACAGCCTGCGTTTTATTAAATAACATTAACCCTTGTGTTGTCCTTCTGGGTCAAAAACAGACAAAAAATTGACATTTTTGTCCCTTTTTCAGACTTTTTGTTAGTTTTCACCAACACCACCTTACTAGTTTTACTACTTTTTGGAAGTCATGGTCAATAACCCTCATTTATATAGAATTAGACTTAATATTTGAGTTAAAAAAGCAGAAATTATGAATTATTTTGACTAATAGTTAAGATCAGAGGAATGAAAGTGATCAGAATCCAATCCATTTTTTGTTAAAAAATATATATTCTTAATTTTATTAATGTCCAGATTTTTACAAAAACACTCCTCGGTCTTCCAAAATATCCTCACTGTCTCAAAATGTCCACACTCTCCAAAAGATGGTAGAAGAGCATTTGACATCGACGTTGCTAAAATAAGATAAAATCCGCAAATGTGGTAAGCTTATTTTTCAGGAATGGTTTTACACAATTTTATTGAGTTGTTTCACATTTCATCCAAAACATCCTGATATGAGAGCAGATGATTTTTTTAAAATAACGCGTTTTCAAACCGTGATCCCGGTGAAGAAGGCGGAGCCTCTGCAGCCCCACGGGCCGATCTACGGCGAAGGCAGTGTTGAAGATGGCCGCGAATTAGCTGCCGTGTCTGCAGGCTGTCAGCGGGCGGCGCCGCCGTGCACTCGGGCTCGCCCGCTGGCGTGATCGTGGCTCCGGTGCTTCCATTACCCCGAGGTCTGCAGCTGCCGCTCTGTCCAATTAGTGTTACGTATGAGCTCCGTCTCACCATGTTGGTCCCTGGCCGGTCGGCCCTGAGCTGGGGGGGGAGGACGCAGCCACCAGATCTTCAGGGAACTTATTGAAGAAGTCAGCCAGGAACGTTGAATCTTTGAAGATAGCTTTTGTTCCCCAGTAAGAGACACCTCAGAGGCATGATGGACTCAGAGTGGAGACGTGTTGTTTTCAGTCCGTTGGCTGAAGAGTATCTACACAATGGCTTGTTTCATCAGAAACCAGCTTCGATCTATTAACCCTCATGTTGTCCCCATGGTGTCCTCATGTTGCCCTCATGTTGTCCTCATGATGTCCTCATGTTGCCCTCATGTTGTCCTCATGTTGTCCTCATGTTGCCCTCATGTTGTCCTCATGATGTCCTCATGTTGCCCTCATGTTGTCCTCATGATGTCCTCATGTTGTTCTCATGTTACCCTCATGTTACCCTCATGTTGCCTTCATGTTGCCTTCATGTTGCCCTCATGTTGTCCTCATGTTGTCCTCATGTTGCCCTCATGTTGTCCTCATGATGTCCTCATGTTGCCCTCATGTTGTCCTCATGTTGTCCTCATGATGTCCTCATGTTGTCCTCATGTTGTCCTCATGTTGTCCTCATGTTGTCCTATATCAATGTTAATTCCCCAAAATAACATGATTGATTCTACACAACGCTCTTTGCCAAGTACAAATCTCTACTTTCATTAATTTTGGGGCGTCTTATTCAATTTTATAGCATTTAAAAACCAAATTGACGTGTTTTGAAATAGTATTGAGAGTAAAAGTTGACATATTCCAGTCTGTGATTATCATCAACATCCATTCCTTTAATTTTAGTCTCAATAATTCCTAATTTCTGCTTTTCTAACTCAAACATTAGGTATAATTTCCTATAAATGAGGTTTATTGACCAAGTAAAAATACAGTAATTTACTGTACTATTTACAGTACTATAGTGGCTATATTGTGATTTGTTTTTTTTTACTGTAATACTTAGACTACTGTGATGTTGTCATGGCGACAAAGTTGTGATCTAAAGTAATAACTGGAGATTTCACATTATTGGTGAAAAATCTGACTCTCTTTCAAGAAGTGAAACATTTCAGCAGCACTCAACAAGAATAAAGAAATATATAACTATATAGCCCCCCCCCACCATGATAAAACCGGGGCTTTTTTTTCTTTTAAAGTTTTGATGCTTTTTCCGACATTTGTCGCCTTTTCCAAAGTTTTTGGCGCATGAAACTTTTTTTTTTTTTTTTTGCAACCCATATTTCTAGACATTTTGAAAACAGGTTGAATTTGACCCAAAGACAACACCCGAGTTAAAACCCATTATAAGAGGAATTTCTTTTGGGGGTTACCCAGACAGAACGATATATGAATAATTCAAATCCTCAGAAGTAAATGACTGGCGTTGCAGCAGAATACTGTGGGAGGATAAAGTGTAATTATAGGAACTGCCAAGGTGTGTCTGAGGCATATGGCGATGGTTCTTGTTGGGTGACTGTTGTTTTTTCCGCTGGGTTTCAGGGAAGAAGGACGCCCGTCTTTGTTCTGGGATTTGTGACGACAGTATGTGATTACTGCTGTTTTATTTATGGCTGCCTGTTTTTCTTATTTTCCAGCTTCCTTGTTTTTCTCCCCCACAGAGGATTTCGGGTGCTGCCAAAGGCTCTGTCCCGGTCATGTATCATTTAAAAGGTGCCAGTCAATAAATTATATGAGTAAATGATTCATTCAGGCACTAAGTGCAAGCAAACACAGTGTAAGCTGCCTGTCCGTGTCCATGTACTTCCTCTTTAATTCATCAGCCCGTTTCTCACTCAAGACTCTCAGGACTTCTGTGGATACACTGTAAAAAAAAAAAAAAAAGAATGAAAAAAAACTCCATTTCATCAATCAAATCTACTTGATTTAAGCATCATTTCTTCTTTTAAATATTACTTTTTGGAGCTTTTCTACCTTTAAAATGGACAGAACAGCTAGGTGAGAGTGAGGGTGGAGACATAATAATAATAATAATAAATTTTATTTATAATGCCCTTTACATTTCAAATGAAATCTCAAAGTGCTACAGTAGCAGGGAGTTAAAAAATTTTCCCAGAACACAACAAAATCAACAAATAACAATAAAACACTATAAAACTAAAATTAAAACTATGACTATTAAAAGGCCTTTTTAAATAGGAATGTCTTTAGGTCCTTCTTAAAGATCTCCACAGTTTGTGGGGCCCTTAGGGTCTCTGGGACTGCAGTCCAGATCCGTGGAGCGACTGCCTGGAAGGCCCTGTCTCCCATAGTAGAGAGTTTAGGCCTTGGTTGGTGCAGGCAGTAGGTAGAGATGGAGGAGCGGAGGTTTCGTGAGGTGGTGTGTGGGGGGAGGACTTCACTGAGGTAGGCAGGGGCAGTTCCATGTATGCACTGGTGGGTAAGGAGGCAGATTTTGTACTGAATTCTGTGTTTAATGGGCAGCCAGTGGAGGGATTTCAGGACCGAACATGCAGGAAGTTGTCACAGGTTGGACTCGAACCCTGGACCTCTGCGTCGAGGCATAAACCGCCAAGTATATGTGCGCTATATGTATGTATGAATGAGCCAACCCTGAAACTAGCATCGTTTTTTACGTTGCAATCATCTCCCGTATTCCTACTGAGATTCATCTGTAGATGAAAACAAGGGAAACTGTTGAGAACAAATGGATTATTTCAACAAGATGTCGTCCTTTTTTTTTAAGCTTGAATCAGGTGCTCCAAATTTAGCTGAAGGACTGCAAACAGGCTTTCCAAAACTACCTTACCAATCAAGTAAAAACAGTTTAGCAGCTGTAACTAAGTACACTTACTCAAGTACCAATGTTGAGAGACTGTTAAGGCTTTGCTTCGCTCTCTCATCCCTTCCTTATGTTCCCAGTGTCTCCCCTCCCTGCTGTTTCTGCCAGTCTTGTCTTTTTAGTCCTGTGTGTGTGTGTGTGTGTGTGTGTGTGTGTGTGGGCGTGTCCGATCCTGGCTCATCACCACCTGCAGTGAGTCGCACCTGTGGCTCATCACTCATCACTCTAGCAGTTAAATACTCAGGTTCAGCTCTCACTCGTCGTCAGTTTTCCTCTCTTGGTATTTTGCGCCGGCCACTCTGTATATATTGTGTTGAGTACTTTTGTGACCTTCACTAACGTCCTGTTATCCGTCTGTCACAGTGCATCCCGTGTGCGAAGTCGCTGTCCCCCTGCCTACCTGCCCATTGACTCACCTGCCTGTCAGCTGCACCCTGACACCCTATCGTCTGATTCGCAATCCTTCCCTGTGTATCATAACAGATACTTCTTCTTTTCAGGTCACTTTCTACTTCTACTCCGCTACATTCGGAGAAATATTCTTACTTTTTACTCCACTACATTCATCTGACAGCTTTAGGAGGGGAGTACAGATATACTCAGACAGACAGTATGAGAAAAACAATGTGGTAGAAACATTAGCGTGAGTGTGGAGACGAGCTGATGCAAACAGATCGAATATGAGGCTTTCTACTGCATCGACACTTACTGTTGTTGAACTTGCAGTGATTCATGTGGTACAATTAAAACTCTGGGCACCTGGTTAGCTCACGTGGTAGAGCATGTGGCCATATATAGAGGTGTACTCCTGGACGCAACAGCCGTGGGTTCAATGCCCATTAGTCCCACGGCCCAATGGACCCCACGGCCCTATGGTCCCCACGGCCCTATGGTCCCCACGGCCCTATGTCCCCACATCCCAATGGTCCCACGGCCCTATGGTCCCCACGGCCCTATGGTCCCCACGGCCCTATGGTCCCCACGGCCCTATGTCCCCACATCCCAATGGTCCCCACGGCCCTATGGTCCCCACGGCCCTATGGTCCCCACGGCCCTATGGTCCCCACGGCCCTATGTCCCCACATCCCAATGGACCCCACGGCCCTATGGTCCCCACGGCCCTATGGTCCCCACGGCCCTATGTCCCCACATCCCAATGGTCCCACGGCCCTATGGTCCCCACGGCCCTTTGGTCCCCACGGCCCTATGTCCCCCACGGCCCTATGGTCCCCACGGCCCTATGGTCCCCACGGCCCTATGGTCCCCACATCCCTATGGTCCCACGGCCCTATGGTCCCCACATCCCAATGGTCCCCACGGCCCTATGGTCCCCACGGCCCTATGTCCCCACATCCCAATGGTCCCACGGCCCTATGGTCCCACATCCCTATGGTCCCACGGCCCTATGGTCCCACATCCCTATGGTCCCACATCCCTATGGTCCCACGGCCCTATGGTCCCACATCCCTATGGTCCCCACGGCCCTATGTCCCCACATCCCAATGGTCCCACGGCCCTATGGTCCCACGGCCCTATGGTCCCACGGCCCTATGGTCCCACATCCCTATGTCCCCCACGGCCCTATGGTCCCCACGGCCCTATGTCCCCCACGGCCCTATGTCCCCACGGCCCTATGGTCCCCACATCCCTATGTCCCCACGGCCCTATGGTCCCACAGCCCTATGTCCCCCACGGCCCTATGTCCCCTACATCCCTATGTCCCCACGGCCCAAGGGTCCCACATTTCTAAGATTTTTCTTAAAATTAGTGTTAGTGTTAACCCTTAACCCCAAATTGGGAGAAAGGGGGATCAAATCTGATCCAAATTTATGAAAAAAGGAAATGTGGGAACATATGGTCTCATTTTGAGAAAGAAATCTTAGAAATATGGGAACTGTTCAAACACAGGGCCTACTTTTCATTGGAAAACAAATCTTACAAATGTGGGAACATAGGCACGCTCTCCAAATAAAGGCCTAAAATGGCCTCCCCAAAAAATTAAAGCAGCATGAAAAGCATGAAAAGCATGTGGAAACTCAGAGAACAGACATGATAGAGCTGCTTACAGCTGGATCAAAGGTGGATAGTATTGGATAGTAGTAAAAAAAGGTTCTGCAGATGCTCAGAAAACAAAAATATCAAGAAATACTTTCTGAAAAAACCCGCTTCCTCTCATTTTTCTGACATTTTAACACTAGAAATGGGCTGTATGACTCAAAATGAGGGCTCACTGTAAGCTGTTGTTCTGTGAATGTCTCGTATCAAGTCCTGTAAACGAGTAGAAGTAGTTAATTCATTTCTTTTATGCTGCCGAAACCGAGCGCCGTCGGCATTAGTACATTGTATAACCTTTACAGATAATATTACACATTGTCAGTATAATGTATGGAAGTGGGACACAGTAAAAAAAACAACAACAATCTTCATTAAAATGGAGATGTGTAGCAGTGCAGTGGTGCCTCCTCCTCCCCTGCTTTCAGTTTGCTTGATGGTTTAAAGCCTGTTACATAACTCACAATCCTCTGTTGTCTCACATTTTTTTTTAAGCGCACAAGAGAATATTCATTCTCATCTGTCACAGTCTTAATATCTGCCAGTGAACGCTCTGCGGAGCGGCTTGAAGGAGTTGCTCGGTTCAGTGTTTGTGGAATAAAAGCAGCAGGAAGACAGACAGACGCTCGGCACCCGAGGCCATAATTATCCTGTTTGTTTCAAGGCCGCCGTTTTGTTTCATTCAAATCTCCGCAGGGCTGACGAGGCTCGGGAAAAGGCTCATTTTACTGTCATGTCAGGTTTGTCAGCACGAGGACGCAGCTTTGCATTAAATATCCTGAGTCTTTTGTTACAGTGCAGTAGGAACTGCCGGAGACAACAGCGTCTTAACAGCCCTGCAGACTGCAATCAGCTGCAGAATCTCGTGAAATCAGATGCAGATTCATCATTTCGGCGTGGCAATCAGACAGGAGACACTCCCAGAAAACTGTCACAGTCTGGTTGATAGACTCAGTGAAGGACCTGTGTCTACAGTACAAATCATTGTATAAGGCCAAAATTATGTGGACACCTGATCATGCGCAGCTAAGAGCTGCTACTCTTCCATCAAATTTTAGAACGTGGCTGCAGGGATCTGCTAGCCTGGACCTACGAGACTCTGGTCTATTAGCCTGGTCCTACCAGACTCTGGTCTATTTGCCTGGTCCTACCAGACTCTGGTCCATTAGCCTGGTCCTACCAGACTCTGGTCCATTAGCCTGGTCCTACCACACTCTGATACATTAGCCTGGTCCTACCAGACTCTGGTACATTAGCCTGGTCCTACTAGACTCTGATACATTAGCCTGGTCCTACCAGACTCTGGTACATTAGCCTGGTCCTACTAGACTCTGATACATTAGCCTGGTCCTACCAGACTCTGGTCCATTAGCCTGGTCCTACTAGACTCTGATACATTAGCCTGGTCCTACCAGACTCTGGTACATTAGCCTGGTCCTACTAGACTCTGATACATTAGCCTGGTCCTACCAGACTCTGGTCCATTAGCCTGGTCCTACTAGACTCTGATACATTAGCCTGGTCCTACTAGACTCTGGTCCATTAGCCTGGTCCTACTAGACTCTGATACATTAGCCTGGTCCTACTAGACTCTGGTACATAAGCCTGGTCCTACCAGACTCTGGTACATAAGCCTGGTCCTACCAGACTCTAGTAGGCTACATTAGCCTGGTCCTACCAGACTCTGGTACATTAGCCCGGTCCTACCAGACTCTAGTAGGCTACATTAGCCTGGTCCTACCAGACTCTAGTAGGCTACATTAGCCTGGTCCTACCAGACTCTAGTATATTAGCCCGGTCCTACCAGACTCTGGTACATTAGCCTGGTCCTACCAGACTCTGGTCCATTAGCCCGGTCCTACCAGACCCTGGTCCATTAGCCCGGACCTACCAGACTCTGGTCCATTACCCCGGTCCTACCAGACTCTGGCAGCTGCAGGTTCTGACTCCGACCTGTGGCCCTTTGCAGCATGTCATTCTCTCTCTCTCTCTCTCTCTCTCTCTCTCTCCCCTTTTTCTTCAGCTGTCCTATTAAAATAAAATTTTTCAGGATTTAATAGCTTCTTTTGAATATGTAAAGGGGGGGGGGGGTTTCATGTTAACATACCTTTAAGTGTAGTCCTGCCAAAAAAGCAAAGTTGAATTTGAGAAAAACTAAGATGTAAAGCAAAAGGAGAAATCGTCTTCAAAACCGCTGCAGCTTGAAACGAGTCTATAAATACTTTGTTCATGGATGAAATAATAACTCTCCTCTTCTCCTCCCCTTGCTGCTGCTGACATGATTATTTCATGTAATGACTTTTCTTTGGAGATGATTTTTCCGCGGAGCCTCGTTTGTTTCCTTCCTGCTTCTCCTTGGCTGCCGTGGTGAGATAGTGACGACTTTGTTGCCTTCAATGCTCCAAATCACTCAGCGTGGAAAGTAAAATGAGAGTTTTGTGAAGCGGATGATGCCGCCGCTGACTTCTAAGAATGCAATATGAAAATGTTAAGGGATGGAGGCGACTTTTATGATCTATGGCATCATATTGATCCTCATAACCACTGAAAACTGTCAAAATATCTAACCCATGGTCCTATTATTATGGATGTTATCTGACTTTAAGCGTTTCTGCTTCATTAGAGCCTATTGTAAGGAAAACTTAACGTGGTTTAATGTACCTGAACAAAGATCAATGATCACCAAATTTCTCTCTCATATTGCTCCTCATAACCACTGAAAACTGTCAAAATATCTAACCCATGGGGGGGGGGGAATCACCAGAGGCCACACGATACGATATCACGATACTTATGCCATACAATAGAATTTGCAATATATTACATTTTCTTACCTTCTAATTTTTACTGATTTCAAATGACTTCTCCAAAAGGAAACTTTGTCAACATCTGTTTCATCTAAAAAGATTAATTTCTCTGTTTGTACCTTATTTTAATTTTTATTGCTGCAAAATTTGACTGTCAAGCAGACAAACTGACCAACACATACAGTATATAATACATAATATATAATAAAAGATCCATACTTGGCGCCTGTGTATCGATAATGAAAATACTGAAAATATTGCGATACTATGCCGTATTGATTCCCCCCCCCCCCACCCTTACTAACCCATGGTCCTATTATTATGAAGCGTTTCTGCTTCATTAGAGCCCATTGTAAAGAAAAACTTTAATGTTTGTTTAATGTACCTGAACAATGATCAATGATCACCAAATTTCTCTCTCATATTGCTCCTCATAACCACTGAAAACTGCCAAAATATCGAACCCATGGTCCTATTATTACGGCCGTTATCTGACATTTAGCGTTCCTGCTTCACATTCTCAGCAGGGCAGCGGAGCGGCTGTGGGTTGACTCCCCATGGTTCTCATGGGCTTTAGAAGTCATAACGTGAAAAAGCTTAACGTGACGTAATGTACCTAAATGATGATCAATCATCACCAAGTTTCAGGTTTTTTGACAGTTTTCAGTGGTTTTGAGGAGCATCATTGTTCTAGTTATATTAAACAACGTTAAGCTTTTCCTCGCCATAAGCACCAATGAAGAAGAAATCGTTAATGGGAGATAACTTCTATAATTTTTTGACAGGCTCAAGTGTTCATGAAGATGTGGCCATGAGAAATTTGGTGATAATCATTGTTTAGGTATGTTAAACTACGAGGTTTTCAAAAAACGTGGTGGGTGCAAAATGACTCATGATGAAATCTGATAGGTACGCGTCCCCACTGTCCCCACGGTCTGCACGGTCCGCACGGTCCCGACGGTCCACTACGTCCCCACGGTACCCACCGTCCACAACGTCCCCACTGTCCCCACGGTACCCACCGTCCCCACCGTCCCCAACGTCCCCACTGTCCTCACCGAAATCACCGCCCATGGAAGGACGCCTTTGTAGCGCTGTGGACATAGAGCTGGCAATGCGAGAATAGGACAAGAACAGGATGAACCTCTGTCCTCTGAGCCCAGCAGGTTCCCCCAGACAGGTGATCCATCAGCTCCTGCAAGGTGGGGCTCTCGCTGCTCCCGGCAAGAGCCAATCAGCTGCGAGATGCACGTTCAATGTTTTATGTTTCTGCAGAACGGGAACCTGCTGAAAACGACAACAAAGTTTTTGTTGTTGATATTGTAATGTTACTTTTTAACTTTCCTGTATAATAAATATGAATGAATGAATGCACCTCCCTCTCTTGCCAAACAACAGCTGTCCTGATGCGGTGGGAGGGACAAGGGCAGCGAGGAAGCCCCCCCCCCCACCACCGTGTGAGCCGGAGACACTTTTAGAAGCAGGGCGAAGAAGCGAGGTCCCGATTTAGAGGCCAGGACAAAACAGGAAGGGAGGACGGCGAGGACGCAACACTAAACTGATGACAGCAAAGGGAGGGAGGCAGGGTGGACGGCGGGAGGGAGGGAGGGAGGGAGGGAGGTGTGTTCTCAAGGACGGGCTGTGGCCCAGAGGAGGAGGAGGAGGAGCAGGTGGAGTAGGAGGAGGAAGAGGAGGATGAAAAGATCAGTTTGCTAAACTTTGCAGCAGCAGAACAGACGGTGGTGACGCAGCGTTGTATCTCACCTCAAAACTTCAACCCTCTGACTTTAACTTAACAGCATGGTTGGGAATAACGGGGGTGTGGGGGTTTGGGGTAGGGGAGTGGGAGAATGAGGGACCTGAATATTGTCTGTATTTACGGTAACGCCATTAGTGTCCAGCAAAAATCATAGACTGAAAGCAGGAAATGTAGAAAAATGTTGTTATATTGTTCTTTACAAAATGGAATATGGGCGCCCGGATGGCTCAGTTGGTAGAGCGGGCGCCCCTATGTAGCGGTTTATTCCTCTACACAAGGATCTGCATACAGCGTAGGGATACAGTACACAAGGATCTGTATACAGCGTAGGGATACAGTACACAAGGATCTGCATACAGCGTAGGGATACAGTACACAAGGATCTGTATACAGCGTAGAGATACAGTACACAAGGATCTGTATACAGCGTAGGGATACAGTACACAAGGATCTGGATACAGTACACAAGGCTCTGCATATAGCGTAGAGATACAGTACACAAGGATCTGTATACAGCGTAGGGATACAGTACACAAGGATCTGTATACAGCGTAGGGATACAGTACACAAGGATCTGTATACAGCGTAGGGATACAGTACACAAGGATCTGTATACAGCGTAGGGATACAGTACACAAGGATCTGCATACAGCGTAGGGATACAGTACACAAGGATCTGTATACAGCGTAGGGATACAGTACACAAGGATCTGTATACAGCGTAGGGATACACGCGGATAGCTCAAAATGCGTACAGATAACACGCCACTTGGCTTAAGATAGTCGGCGTGTATGTTTACGCGAAGTCATGATGCCCCGTTGGCATGAAGGACCTTTTTTCCAGATCATGGAAGGACAGAATTTGCTCGAGTTTGGAAATGGTTTTCGACTGATAGTTACTGTTTTTTAACAACAGAGCTGATTTGTTCAAATGTATGATTTAAAAAAAAGCTCAGAGTAGTTAAAGACCTTGAGCCTCAGCTCCTCTGGGATGTTGAGGACAAACAGCAAACACAGCTGTTTCCAGATGTTTCCTCTGTGTGCTGCAGCAGCATGATGACTCCTCCCCCGGTGGTCACTGTGTCACTGTTTGACTAGGCTACACCTGTAGTGGTAGCAAACAGCCTAACAAGGTGTGTGTGTGTGTGTGTGTGTGTGTGTGTGTGTGTGTGTGTGTGTGTGTGTGGTCTTGTTTAACTATATTCGTGGGGTCCAAAAACCAGTAGTTCAGTATACTTGTGGGGTCCCAACAGCTTTGTGGGGCCAAAATGCTGGACCCCAGAACTTTAAAGGGCTGTTAGACCCATTTTCAGGTTTTTTTGCCACAAAAAAAATGGGCCCTCGAAATAAGCACTGAAAATGTCAACATTGAAAATATCAAAACACTTTGGAAAAAACACCAAAAACATAAAGAAAAGAATCCACAACATTTAAAAAGTGACAAATGTCAGAAAAAGCGATAATAATTTAAGAAAAATGTCATGGTTGACTGAAAGACAGCACACGGGTTAGGGTGAGGGTTAGAGGCTAGGGAATGCATTATGTTAATGGTGGGTCCCCACAAAGATAGTGGGACGTACAGTGTGTGTGTGTGTGTGTGTGTGTGTGTGTGTGTGTGTTCACGTATATATTCATGGGGTCCAAAAACAGAGAGTACAGTATACTTGTGGGGTCCAACAGCTTTGTGGGGCAAAAATACTGTATTCACAAATTTAAAGGGCTGTTTGAAGGTTAAGACTCGGTTTTAGGGTTCCTACTATATGTGTGTATTTGTGTGTGTGTGTGTGTGTGTGTGTGTGTGTGTGTGTGTGTGTGTGTGTGTGTGTGTGTGTGTGTGTGTGTGTGTGTGTGTCCACCTGTCAGCCTCGACAAGACGAAACCAGAGGGGATGCCTTGTTTGATGAGAAAACAAACCTGATTGGAAGTTGCGATGATGTCGCTAACGTAATTATGAGCGTAGCGTTCGCGGGCCGCGGCCTGGCTTCCTTGACGGTGAGGAGCATTGTGGGAATTATGTGCCCATGAGGTGCAGTATTACACATTAAGAAGGTGCTGATTGCTTCGCATAGTCGGCGGCAGAGTTGTTGTCGTCTCGCGGAGATAAAAAATGACGGCGACAGGAAACAAAATTAGCGCGTTTTGAAGCAGCGGGAGTTCAAGTGACTGCAGGAGGAAGGTTAGCTGAGCGTTGCATGAATATTCACAGGGAACGTCCCCCGGGGAGGACAGACCCAATTAACAAATCCCATTAATTACCCGACTATCACAACTGATTAGGATATGGCCGTCTGCTCTCGGCTCACTGCAGCCCACATTTTCCGCTTCACAGAGAAGAGATACAGAAAAAAATGAAAAGCAGAACTGCAGACTGCCACGTAGGATCAGATGCCGCTCGAGTGGCCTCGCTAAGGTGAGTTCGTTAATACGGAAACACCACAGACCGTGACGAGGGAGGGGACAGATGAAGATTAATACGAGAGAGAGAGAGAGAGAGAGAGAGAGAGATCCAGGAATCTTCTAGAAAACATCTGGACATTAATTTGTGTTTTCTATTGTCAGGTTTATGAGATCGTACAGCTGTTCTCTGGAGTATTATGAAGGAAAAAGATGTGTTAAAAGTCTCCACTCTGGGTGGAGTTTTTAGAAAGACTCGTTTTCAGAGGAGAAGTCTTCGTTTGGGTGTAACCGAAGGGAAAATGTCTCCGGTTTTTAAAATAACCATGCACATGGGAACAGGGCGTCAGAGTCAGGGGCGTGTAGGCACAGAGCTGGGCCTTGGTTGGTTGGTGGGTTGGTAGGTGGGTAGGTAGGTGGGTAGGTGGGTAGGTATGTAGGTGGGTGGGTAGGTAGGTGGGTGGGTGGGGTCAGACTGGAATATGTCAACTTTTACTCTCAATACTATTTCAAAAACACTTCAATTTGGTTTCAAATGCTATAAAATTGAATAAGACGCCCCAAAATTAATGAAAGTAGAGATTTGTACTTGGCAAAGAGCGTTGTGTGGAATCAATCATGTTATTTTGGGGAATTAAAAAGAACATTGATAGAGGACAACATGAGGGCAACATGAGGACAACATGGGGACAACATGGGGACAACATGAGGACAACATGAGGGCAACATGAGGGCAACATGAGGACAACATGAAGGCAACATGAGGACAACATGAAGGCAACATGAAGGCAACATGAGGACAACATGAAGACAACATGTGGAGAACATGAAGACGACATGAGGACAACATGAGGACAACATGAAGACAACATGTGGAGAACATGAAGACGACATGAGGACAACATGAGGACAACATGAAGACAACATGTGGAGAACATGAAGACGACATGAGGACAACATGAAGACAACATGAAGACAACATGTGGAGAACATGAAGACAACATGAGGACAACATGAGGGCAACATGAGGACAACATGAGGGCAACCTGAGGGCAACATGAAGACAACCTGAAGACAACCTGAGGACAACATGAGGACAACATGAGGACAACATGAGGTTAACATGAGGGCAACATGAGGGTTAAATAGAGTTCTTCTACTGCAGCTAAAAACACGGAGATCACTTTTGGCTCAAAACGCTGCTTTGAAGACCAAAGCGTAGCAATGTAAAGGCAACCAAATAGCATTTCATTTCTAACCCTCTTAGCTTCTCCGTCTTCATCTTCGCGTCTTCGTGTCCCGCTGGCAGCCGGCAGGAGATGACCATGATCCAATAGCAATCCCAGCAGCAGGTCGCAGGTCACATCTCAAACCCAGCAGAGACCAATGGTGCAATTTGGAGCGAGCGGTTAGTTCAGCGGGGGAGCCAATCGGAGGCAGGAACAGCGTCCTCCTACAACATAACACACAATAATTATCATGCCGGTGAGCCAGTAAGAGCCAGAGAGTTTCTGTACCGAAGCCTAATCATTTTAATTATAAAGACAGTGGAAATCAATATGTCGTGCGTACATGCACTCACACGCTGCTGGAAGTCAGATATCCAATTATGCATATCTTATTGCTGTGATTAACAGCGAGCAGTTTGACCACACAGGAGTCGGTTGTACAGTCTGAGGCGGCTTATTCGCTTCAATAAAACTTCCACATGTAAACAAAATGGCAGCCTCATTAACCAAAGCAAGAATGACTGATTTCTAATCTGCTAATTGAATGACTGAGCTGCTAACACGGACTAGTTCACCAGATGAATACATAAGTTGTTCATCTCCTGAAAGATTTCTGCCCTTCGAAATCTTAAAAGTAAACTATAACTGTATATGTATGTGTGTATTTATATATATATATATATATATATATATATATATATATATGTATATATAGTTTTTGTCTATAAAATGTGGAAAAAAGTGGAAAACAATTCATCCCAGTTTCTCAAAGTCCAAGCTGATGTCTTTAAATGTCTTAATTTCTCAGTCTAAAAACTAAGATATTGTTGAATATGATATAAAGAGGAACGAGCAAGAAGCCTCCATATACGAGGGGCTGAAAACAGCATTTTCTGCCATTTCTGCATGAATAAAAATGTTTTTCCGATGAATCGATAATCAAAATACTTCACGATTCTTGGTTTTGCGCTCAAATGTTACGTTCTAATGAAGAGAAACATTAGTCGATGAGGGGCAATTGATTCACCAGCGTGTATTAAAAACCACCTTTTCTCCTGATATTGATTCCAGTAGTCCTATGGGCCCCCAGTGGGTTCATAATGGGAGGCATTAGTCTATCAGCTGCAGATACAGTCGGCCAATGAGGGTCTTCTTCTGTGCTACAAGTCGGGCCCTTGTGCACTTATCTGTATGCGTGCTCTTGTATGATTAGGCCTTGGGAGGCCAAACAATGAGGGGCCTTTATGGGCAAAAAATACTGGGCCTCGAGTGGGAAATCTGTGTCTGTGTGGGTTAAACAGGACTTTCTTCTGCTTTATTCAGACTTTCTTCTGCTTTATTCAGGCCGCTGCATGGGGACAAATACAGACTCGGAAACTCAGAGACTGTAATAACAGAAGGAAGCGTTTTAGAGCTCTGACACACAAGAAGCAGAGGCAAATCGGTGGATGTAGTGAAGAATTCCTGCAGAGAGCCAGCTGCACATCAAAGTAACCTGACCGCTGACTGTTTCATACCAAATGAGCAAGAATACACAGTATCTGATGTGTGTGTGTGTGTGTGTGTGTGAGGTAGATAGATGCTGTAGATAGATCTTTATCTTCAGTGTATGCGGTATAATGAAGTTCTGTTTGAGACATCCTCTCCAAATAGCAGCGTGGAGTAGCGTAGATACTGAAGGGCAGTACTTCCAGTATAGTACTTACTGAGTTGCCTACACTTTTTACAGTAAAAAATAAGAATATGTTGTGTTTTTCATTTCATTGTGTCCCCTCCACTTCTGAAACCTTTACGCTTGGCTATGGAGGACATGAAAACTCAACTTAAATTTTCCAACATGACATTCACAGACAATTGGAGATAAGTGAAGAGTGAGTCACTACAAATCATTCAGGAACGTTCACTCCGCTTGTTGGTTGGATGTGTCTGGGGGGGTGGAGGTCAAAGTAAAATACAAGAAGAAGGTCCTGTGACATGCTGCTTGTGTGGAATCAATCATGTTTGGGGAATTAAAACGGACATTGATATGGGAAAACTGGTCAATTTGACCCGAGGACAACATGAGGGTTAAAGGAAACTTTGACCCCCAAAGCCTGGTTGGTAGTTAGTGCAGTGCATGCTGGGCAGCTCTCTCAATTTAAAATAATGGCCCAGTTGTGCACAATGTCACAGTCGTGCATGTGGTGTGAAAGCAGAAAGGACTGGAAGGACTCGAGCTGCGATTGGCTGATTCCACTGTGGGGAGTTAACTGACTGAGAAGTCAGAGTGGAACTACTGAAGGAGCAGGGAAACAGGAGGGTGTTACTTAGAAGATGGAAACGATAGAGGGGTGCAGGGAGCACACTGACCCCAAGAAATTCAAAAACAACTTGTCAGTGACTAACGCTGATCGTGTGGTGTTGCTGGACCTTCTACATTCTGGTTTCTGGTCTGGTTTCAGGGAGTCTGGAGTAACAGAAGTACATTTCCAATTGTGAATGTCTCTGTGTCGTCCTTCTCCAAATCCCTTCGCTATGCTTGTAAGCTTGCAAGTTACACGCTGAAAATGGCTATATGGAAGGAATCCAATCCATTTTTATGGTCATTTGGTTAAAAAGAAACCCATATTTCAGATATAGACATTTTTTAAAGGGGTCAAATTTGGCTGAAAATTAAGTTTTAAAGAACATGTGGACAACAACAAGGCAGGCCTGCTCGGTTCTTTCAGGGAATGATTGTTGATGTTTGATGTTTCCTCTCTAACTGGGACATTTTGGGACCAGTTAGAGGGACTGTTATGGACCAAGTACACATAGCGATCCACTGGTAAGAGATAATGAGGTGTAACCATGAATCAGCTGATTTAAACAGCTTACGATACTGGATTGTGTCGACAGGTAACTCCATTTAATATCGGATGTGACGTTTCTTTTGTAAATGTTCCACCAGAACAACTTCCTTCCTGAGACTGTTCAGCAGAGCCGGAGAGACCGGAGCTCAGCACCACCCAAGACCATGGTGATTGGTTCAACCCTCATGTTGTCTTCATGTTGTCCTCATGTTGTCTTCATGTTGCCCTCATGTTGTCCTCATGTTGTCTTCATGTTACCCTCATGTTGTCCTCATGTTGCCCTCATGTTGCCCTCATGTTGTCCTCATGTTGCCCTCATGTTGTCCTCATGTTGTCTTCATGTTGCCCTCATGTTGCCCTCATGTTGTCTTCATGTTGCCCTCATGTTGGCTTCATGTTGTCCTCATGTTGCCCTCATGTTGTCTTCATGTTGTCCTCATGTTGTCTTCATGTTGCCCTTATGTTGTCCTCATGTTGTCTTCATGTTGTCTTCATGTTGCCCTCATGTTGTCCTCATGTTGCCCTCATGTTGCCCTCATGTTGCCCTCATGTTGTCCTCATGTTGTCCTCATGTTGTCTTCATGTTGCCCTCATGTTGTCTTCATGTTGTCTTCATGTTGCCCTCATGTTGTCCTCATGTTGTCTTCATGTTGCCCTCATGTTGCCCTCATGTTGTCCTCATGTTGTCTTCATGTTGCCCTCATGTTGCCCTCATGTTGTCCTCATGTTGCCCTCATATTGGCCTCATGTTGGCTTCATGTTGCCCTCATGTTGTCTGCATGTTCTGTTTCCTGTTTTATTTTGAAGTCTGGTTTTTGTCTCGTCTTGCATCTAGTTCTACTTCCTGTGTCTTCCCTCTCCTGTGATTACCTGATGTCTTCCACCTGATCCCCTGCCCTCCTGTCACCTGCCTCTCGTTACCTAATCACCTGCCGTACGTAATGTCTGTGCGTCCCTTGTCTTTTGTCAGATCCTTTTCCCGTTGTCCTGCCGGTCTGCCTGTCCTCGTCATCCTGTCAGCGTCTCGTGTTGTCCTGCTTGTTTTCTCCTCCAGATGTCTTCCCCGTGAGTTTCCTCCCCGTGGTTTTGCCCGCCTCTGTGCTCCGGTTTTTCTTGTTCCTTTGGTTTTTGCTTGACTTGGACTTTGCCTTAAATAAATCCTACCTGCTTGCCATACTCTGCTTTTGGGTCCTCCTTCATTCACCACAACAACGTCATGAAAATTACAAGTTGGAAAAAAAGGTTATAAATTGCAATATACCGCAGAATATTACAATAAGTTTAAAATCACAATAATATCGTATCGGGAGGCGTCTGCTGATTCCCATGCCTAGTTTCAGGATACTGAAAAACCCCCAGAAACAAACTGTTAAAAGGAATAAAGTCCTGCAGACAGAATCTGAGCATCTGCAGGACGTTCAGGTGGATTACATTTTCCTTTAGTGACTCAGCTGTTTCTGCTCAGAGCCTCATTTAACTCGACAAAGTGGCGCAGCCTGACCTCCATTCGCGAGCCCGGGGAGGGATTCTGCTCCGCTTTCATTCTGTCTTCTGGTTCTCGGCCGCCGCTGACCTTACAGTGCATTTGCATGTTTGACTAAACATAAGTGTGAGTCCAGTGCCGGCAGACTCAGCGTGGAGGCGGCGGTGCTTTCACAGTAAAAAATAATGCTAATCAGGCCGTCAGAGCTGACCGGCGCTCTGTCAGCTCGGCCCGGCCTAACAGGCGGAGAGGTAATACATTTTTAATTGCAAGTGTGATTATACAGCATGAGGAACCTGCACCGGCTGATTAAATGCATTTGGGTTAATATTAGAGGCCAATCATTCCCAGTGACAAAGCCTCTGGAGGAGGGAAGGTAATTGCGGGAGGACAATTATAATCCCTCATATTGTAATAACGGAAAATAATGTCCTCCAGGAGGCTTTTTTTAATTTTTTTACCAAGCTGACAAAAGATAAATGATTGGATGGGTGCTCGTCCGGACACTGCTGGCTGGAAAAAAAGGTGAGATTCATCAGGGAGAATGATTGGATGCTCATGTCAGCGGTGAGGCGGCGGCTGTACAACACAGAAATATTAATGGCGATAACACGGATTTGTTGTTGTTGTTGTTTCAAACAAATATAACAACATGCGGTTGGTCCGGTTTTGGGGGCGGGCGTCCCTAACAGAATAATCCAGTCGTACATTTTCAGCTGGTATTGTGCAACCCGGTCTCACGCCAGTCCGTGATATGGTCACGTTATTAAGATTTATTGACGGACGCAACCACAGGGAAATGGAGCGCCACGCGCCGTCCACAACAACGGGACGGACCACCACACAGGGGACGCAATCCCCGGGCACAGGGAGACAATCCCCTGGCACAGGGACATGATCTACGGTCTATGGGGGACGCAACCACGGGGAAATGAAATGCCACAAGCCGTCCACAACAACGGGACGGACCACCACACACGGGACGCAATCCCCGGGCAAAGGGACACGATCTACGGTCTCCGGGGGACGCAACAACGGGGAAATGGAACGGGACGGTTATGGTTAGGAATAAAAGAACGGGGGAAGGAACTACAACCCCGGACACGACCCCTGGTCTCCAGGGTGACAGTCCTGTGTTGTTTCAGCCAAATTCGTAATCAACAAAACGACATTAACGTGACCTGTACATGAATCTATAGATTAAGTAACGGGACCATGTCACCAACAGTGCAGTTTGCATTGTCTCACGAGTTTTCTAAAAATGAGTCAGAATTTCACACAAGCACAGTAACACCTTCATATATTACACCTGTCACATTTTGTGCTTCAAGCAGCTCACACTGTTCCCAGTTTTATCATAGGTGTAAATCCAGGGAGGGGGCGGAGGTTACCGTCTACGTGTCACTATTAATATTTCACTGTTTAACTGACTCAAATGTGTCCTAATAAGACATGATTTGATATTTTGCATGGCTGGGTGGTAGAAATAGCTGGAATATTCTCACCTCCATGGGAGATTTGTTTGACTTATTTTAGAAAGATAAGGATTAAGGATGCAATAACAGTCTGAGTGGAGGGAACACCGGGAGTTGAACCACCAGACCTCTCCAGCGCTGCCTGGAAGGCAACGTTGAGGGCTTAAAACACCAAACGGCTTAAAGAATGCGGTCGATTCGGAGACTAGAACGACCTTCAAAAAGACCTTCTTTTCAACAGTTTATTAGTTTTTCAGAAAATGTAAACACACACATATCCATCAGAGAAATGAAGCAGTACACATACATCAAAGTAGAATGAAAAGAATATAAATATTATATATATTTTATATATATTATTAACCCTCCTGGTGTCCTCGGGTCAAATCTGACTCCTTTAAAAAGTGTCTATATCTGAAATATGAGTTTCTTTTTAACCAAATTACTTCAAAAAATGGATTCCTTCCAACGCTCTTTGCAAATACAATTAATCACTTTCATTCATCTGATCTTAACTATTATTCAAAATAATTAATATTTCTGCTTTTTTAACTCTAATATTATATATATATATATATATATCTGTATATATATATAGATATATATATATCTATATATATATATATATATATATAGATATATATGCTGTGTTTATGAGCCAGAATGCCATTAAATGCCCAAAGTGCCTGAATGATACTTCCCCCATTTCAAGTTGTACTCCTCCACTTTCAACACTTTTGTTGATGCATTTAAATTTTTTTGACGTTTTCAACACTACGTAACACTAACTTTTTAACTTTAGTTTTACAGTTATTTTTGGAATTTATGGTCAATAAACCTCATTTATAGGAAATTATACCTAATGTTTGAGTTAGAAAAGCAGAAATTAGGAATTATTGAGACTAAAATTAAAGGAATGAATGTTGATGATAATCACAGACTGGAATATGTCAACTTTTACTCTCAATAATATTTCAAAAACACTTCAATTTGGTTTCAAATGCTATAAAATTGAATAAGACGCCCCAAAATTAATGAAAGTAGAGATTTGTACTTGGCAAAGAGCGTTGTGTGGAATCAATCATGTTATTTTGGGGAATTAAAAAGAACATTGATATAGGACAACATGAGGACAACATGAAGACAACATGAAGACAACATGAGGGCAACATGAGGACAACATGAAGACAACATGAGGGCAACATGAGGACAACATGAGGACAACATGAGGACAACATGAAGACAACATGTGGGCAACATGAAGACAACATGGGGGTTAAATCCTGCATTATTTATGTTCCCACCATCTGTTGAGCAGTAAAATAATGAAATGCTGTGACACCATTGGTAGTTAATTTGCTTTAATAACTTATTTTTTACATACTGGTATTGACATTTTACTTCTCAGAGATACCTTGATCCATCTCCGATGAGCGGGCAGCAGCCGTTAACCTTACTTACTTAAAGCACTGGTGGGAAAAATGTGGTTTCAAATGCCTTTGGGCCCCCAGCGTTGTCCCGATCCGCTGCTGTGTGCTGCCTGTCGATGAGCCCGGCAGTGGACAGCATCGATCCGGCATCCCAATTACCATGGAAACGTCTCCTACTCCACATCCTGATGGAAGCGTCTCGCCTGCTTTTAACCTCTGACTCAGTGTGCAGCAGGTCCAAGTGTTCAGTTCCCTAGCAACTGTCGCTACGGGCCACGGGGTTTGGCGGAGGGGACTTCAGGGAGTCGGTGGTCCAGAGAAGTGATGGTGCTGCAGCCGCTCCATCAGCCTCCTAAGACACAGTCACATGACCCGGGGTTTCCACCCAACGTGGAGAAAGATCTCAGTTAGTGGTTTTCTTTCACGTACACATCAGCTTTATAGGAGAAGTTTCTCAAAATCACCCCTGGGAGACATTTTTTGGAGTCTTAAGTGGATATTCATCATTAAGATTTTCATCTTTTCTGGGAGAATGATGCATTTAGATTGGGGCTGCACGACATGAGGAACATTTGCGATATTCATGAACATTGTTGAATATTTGAAATTCTTTTTATTAGGAATAACCCCTTGAGACCCTGCATCTTGTCTTCGAGGGGGTCCTTAACGCTTGTGTTGTCTTCCCGTCACAACTGAAAATCAACACTTTAGTTGGACAACATAGGGCTCATGTTGTTTGTCCCCAGAGCCTTGACCATTATCAATCCCTGTGGATTAGGTATCACATGTGTCCTCATACATTTGGCCATGTTGTGTACACAGTGTAGTCTTCAATGCTGTGGACTGCAGGAGGTGAAGAGTTTCACGTTTCTAGACTCTGAATATCACATTCTGCAGTGTGACAGTAGCTGACAGCGTCACCGTTGTGTCCTTGGAGGCCGAAAACCTGTTTGGCCTATAGAGCAGCTCCATAAACTGAGAGAGAGAGAGAGAGAGAGAGAGAGAGAGGGAAGTGTGGCCTGACACCGCTGGGCTGACCATGCGTGACGCTCACACTGTTCATATTGCCAGGGAGAATAATTGGACAAAGTCTTCATGTAAATTTCCTGAGGCCACCGAATTTAAGGTGGGATCTGTGCATTCATGCAGATGACAAGTTGAGCTCCTGGTTTCTCCGGACTCCCACTGAATATTCTGAAGGAGAAAGAGGCGAAAGGCCAGAAGGGGACAGGAATTAGTCTTAGTAGAATTAGTATTCTATGCATTTATATAGAATTATACCTAATATTTGAGTTTAAAAAACCAACCTTGAAAAGAAACCCATAGTTCAGATAAAGACATAATTTAACCCTTGTGTTGTCTTCCCGTCAGAATTTAAAATCAACACTTTTGTTGATGGTTTTTATAGATGTTTTTTAACTTTTTCTTACGTTTTTGTCCCTTTTTTCAACACTTTTGAAGCTTCTTTTTCAATGTTTGTAATTTTTTTTGACGTCTTCAACACTACGTAACACTAACTTATTAACTTTAGTTTTACAGTTATTTTTGGAATTTATGGTCAATAAACCTCATTTATAGGAAATTATACCTAATGTTTCAGTTAGAAAAGCAGAAATTAGGGGGCAATAAAAATTGGGCAACATGAGGACAACATGAGGACAACATGAGGACAACATGAAGACAACATGAGGGCAACATGAGGACAACATGAGGACAACATGAAGACAACATGAGGGCAACATGAGGACAACATGAAGACAACATGAGGACAACATGAGGACAACATGAGGACAACATGAGGACAACATGAGGACAACATGAGGGCAACATGAAGGCAACATGAGGACAACATGAAGACAACATGAAGACAACACGAGGGCAACACAAGGACAACATGAAGGCAACATGAAGACAACATGAGAGCAACATGAGGGCAACATGAAGGCAACATGAGGGCAACATGAAGACAACACAAGGATTTTGCGTCACAAGTGTAGCCGTAGTTAAAGTAACGTAACAGATACCAACTGGTAGTTTCGGTGCCTGAACATAACCAACCTGCGACCGTTTCACAATGTTAAAGCTATAGTGCGTAGTGGCCGGGTTGGTTCAGCGGGTAGAGCAGGCGCACGTATACTTCATGAGAAAGAGGCGACTCAGGCCAGAGAAACGGGAAGGTGACAGGAATTCGCCACGTGTTCAACTGAAAGAGAAACCAACAAACAGAAGATAGAAGAGCTGCGGCGCCATGGCAACCACGTAATACCCAATCCGTGTTCGACTAATAAAAATCACACGTCGCGATGACGGCGGCAGATCAGAGGCGAATGTAGCTGGAGAGGAAGAGGTGAAGGAGTTGTTGAATTAGACATGCACCAGAAATGAAAGGGAATAATTAGGCGATCATCAAAAACATGCACAATTTGTTAAAATTCTCAACAGTAATGTGAAACGGGTGATTGAAGCTGATTGTTGTGAGAGCCATGAAAGCTGTGAGAACAGGAAGATGAGAGGGAAACGTCAGTGATGCTCAGGCGGAGGCCGCCGCGTTGCTGCTGATAATTCACTCTGTCAGAACACGCCGGGCCACAAAAGACTCTGATTTCTCAACATGAAACCGGTTCAAAGCTTGGTGATTTTCTTTTTCTCTTAAGCGCTCCTTGGAGTCAACGGCCAGCGATAACAACCGGCAGACGTACAGCTGCCCAACAGCAAAATAACTGTTTGTAATAAAGTGGAATATTCCTTTAAGTTGCAAACTTAGAATAATGTTGTGCTTTTGACTGTTAAGTCGTTAAGTCAGTAGATCCTGGGTGCAAAGGGTGTCGTGGTCCTGCAACGTCCTGCCACTTGGGCCCAAATCGGCCCAAGAGTCCATCTGCCAAAGGCCCAGCCCTCCTCCACACAGTTGCTAGTGGCCAAGAAGACATGGAGGATTAAAAAGAACATGATGGCCTCTTCAGAAGAGGTCATTATCTTCACTGCGCGGAAAAGTCACCGGACGCCACGATCTTCTGAACACATACTGAGAAACACAGAGAGAGTTGTGTGGAGCTCATCCATCCATCCATCCATCCATCCATCCATCCATCCATCCATCCATCCATCCATCCATCCATCCATCCATCTCCGTCCCCTTATCCGGTATCAGGTCTCGGGGGCAGCAGCTCCATCAGGGGACCCCAAACTTCCCTTTCCCGAGCCAAATCAACCAGCTCCGACTGGGGGTCCCGAGGCGTTCCCAGGCCAGGTTGGAGACATAATCCCTCCACCTAGTCCTGTGTGGAGCTGATAGTCTTAATTAGCTTTGTAGCGACTCATTTAGCAACGGCTTGAATGTAACGGAAGTTCATTTATATCAAAAAGTTATGCAGTAAAGCCACACTATGTCCCCCTACAGGTTGTCTCATTGGAACTACAACACCCGCAACCCACAGCTTCGGTCCCCCTACAGGTTGTCTCATTGGAACTACAACTCCCGCAACCCGCCGCTTCAGTCCCCCTAAAGGTTGTCTCATTGGAACTACAACTCGCGCTACTTGCAGCTTCAGTCCCCCTACAGGTTGTCTCATTGGAACTACAACTCCCGCAACCCACAGCTTCGGTCCCCCTACAGGTTGTCTCATTGGAACTACAACTCCCGCAACCCACAGCTTCGGTCCCCCTACAGGTTGTCTCATTGGAACTACAACTCCCGCAACCCACAGCTTTGGTCCCCCTACAGGTTGTCTCATTGGAACTACAACTCCCGCAACCCACAGCTTCAGTCCCCCTACAGGTTGTCTCATTGGAATTACAACTCCCGCAACCCACAGCTTCGGTCCCCCTACAGGTTGTCTCATTGGAACTACAACTCGCGCTACCCACTGCTTCAGTCCCCCTGAAGGTTGTCTCATTGGAACTACAACTTGTGCTACCCGCCGCTTCAGTCCCCCTAAAGGTTGTCTCATTGGAACTACAACTCGCGCTACTTGCAGCTTCAGTCCCCCTACAGGTTTTCTATTGGAACTACAACTCCCGCAACCCACAGCTTCAGTCCCCCTACAGGTTGTCTCATTGGAACTACAATGAGACAACCTGTTTGGACTGTTACCTTCTCTGGTGTAGAGAGGACTAAAAATGCTCTTGTGGGTGGGATTTTGGGGGGGAGAAACAAACGACCAATATCGTCGTAGGGTTTCGACGACTTGTTGGTTTCTCCTCTCCTGAATAATTTTAGTTTCTGGGACCTTAACTTTCCACTTCACACTATCAACTATTAGAGTTGATTGAAATATAATGTTCAATTCAGTTGATCTTGTCTTCATTTTTGCCTTTAATTGGACAGTTGCTCATATAATTAGCCAGGAAATGAGAGGAGAGAGAAGGAGGTTATGACATGCAGACAGAATCCAACCCAACGGGTTATACACTACACTACAGAGTATTTACATCAATTTAATCTTCGAGTACTTTCTGGATTAATCGGTTGTTGTTTGTTTTGTTGGTGTAATGGTCAGCTGTAACATTGAAATTGATCATCAGCAGAGCAAAGTTCATGAAAAGCTGTTTATCAAATATCTTAATCCGGAACAACGTTTTGAACAGACAAACTAAAGTGACTGGAGAAGGGAAATAAAAGGAGAGAAAAAAGATAAAGGAGCAGAAGAGAAATAAAAAAAAAAACAACCAGCGAGGAAGTACAGTGGAAGAAGAACTGACTGAATGAAAAGCAAGAAAGCAGATGTAGACATGCAGCCTTTGTAACTGTTCGTCAAATTAACACGGCGGAGAGACAGCCGGCTCTAATCGCACACAGGGTGTTAATTCATCGACTGAATGACAGATTGATTACCTGTCCGTTTCACGTCGCAGCCTCATCCGTTATGGTACCCTGTTAGGATGATAGTGCATTCAGCATTTATTCAGAAATATGCCACAGCTTGTACTCTACTCCCTCGGGGCGCGCTCATTACCGAGACGTGCCTTTGAGATCTTCTTTTCTCTTCTGGCAGGAAGAGGAAAGGACATGAGCAAGGCCTTTAAAGTTAAAGAAGTACATTTCTTTGTCTTCTCACAGTTTTCCTGCATCTTTATAGGCGAAAAAATCTGGGTGTTGCTCACAAAGAAAGTCTGAAAACGCTAGAAGCCCAGAGCTGCCGAGCGTGACGACTCATTAGGGCAACAGATAAAACAGAACAAATGTCCATCTTCCTTTTTTCAGGGGATAACTTGATTTGTTTGTAGCTTTTGCAGAACAAAAGCTTCAGTTGACTCCATTGATTTCTCAGATAAGCTCCGGTTCTGAAAGTCAATCATGAGAATTGAAAGATTCTGGCAACAAGCCAATCCCTGGCTTCAGCGTTCATTAAAGCGCGATAATGACAACTCCTCGTCGGCTACATCACCTCGCCTCAACACAGAATTACTCCGGCAAGACAACAACAAACAAAACTGCAGACAGGAATAACTGAAACGATGATATAATAGCCATAGGAAGCGGATAAGATGAAAAATAACGCGAGGTAAAAATGAAATGAGGAGAAATTGCATCTAAATGATGCAAGACACAACAGAGCAGCCGCTAAATCCAAAGAAACCGCTGTGCGTCAGGCGGGTAAGACACACGTAACGAGCACAGAACCGGAGCCTTGTGGCTGGGCGAGGACTGGAGGACACAATGCTAATTGGAGCTAACTTGGAAATAATGCGTCAACAGCCGGTAACGACTAAACTAATGTTGAGAAAGTTTTCAGCTGCAGAGTTTCTGCAGGAGCGTGCAAGGAATGGGGGGCGGTGGAGGACCTCCAAAGATCGGCAGTTCGCTTGAATCTTTCCCCGAGACATAAGCTCCAGCAATCCACTCAATCCATCGTTCCATCTCCGTCCACTTACTCTGGGTCTGGTCCCGGGGGGCAGCAGCTCCAGCAGGGGACCCCAAACTTCCCTTTCCCGAGCCCAACAAGCTTTGACTGGGGGATCCTGAGGTGTTCCCAGGCCAGATTGGAGATATAATCCCTCCACCTAGTCCTGGGTCTTCCCCGAGGCCTCCTCCCAGCTGGACGTCCGTGTCCACTCCTTGGCTCATGCTCCCAGGTCTCCCACGTTCCACCTCCCGTGTCCCCTCCTTGGCTCATGCTCCCAGGTCTCCCACGTTCCACCTCCCGTGTCCCCTCCTCGGCTCATGCTCCCGGGTCTCCCACGTTCCACCTCCCGTGTCTCCTCCTCGGCCCCCGGTCTCCAGATATCCTCACGTCTCGAGTTTCTCTCCAACCTCCAGTCCTCTGCTTCCCTGTTCCTGCCGTCCGTCTTCCCACTCCCTAATTCCTGTTTCCCTAACAAATCCTGTTATTATTGAGCCGTGCATGTGAGTCCTTCTGTTCTACCGTAACAGGCTCATATTCATCCAATTTAAAGGGATGTATAAGCATGAGACACTAGCAGTGACAGGGCAGGAGTGTGTGTTATGGTGGTAGTGCAGATAAGTCCAATAGTGCAAGCATAAAGTCTAGACAGCAGCATTAAAAATGGACAATATTAGAGACTAATGCAGACACAGTATTATAAAATCTATAGTCATGCAAAGATAAAGTTTAACCCTGGTGTTGTCACCCATTTTCAACACTATTATTGCTTTTTCTGAAATTGTTGTCACTTTTTTAATATTGTGGGTGCTTTTTTCGATGTTTTTTCTAAAGTTGTTTGATATTTCTAATGTTGACAGGCCCATTTTTTGTGATTAAAAAAAACAAACATTTTTGACCCGAGGATAACATGAGGATTAAAAAATATTTTTACTAGTTCAGCTGACTGTGCTCGTCTCTTTAGTGCATTTATTGTGTGTATGCAGAGACTCATTGTTCCTTCCAAGGCAGTTTAAGAAAAATAGCACTTTAGCGTACCTGCTGTGATAATTTTTTCTCTCCGAGGACTTCCTGTTTCTGTAAACCTGCTGTGTGGCTCGGAGCCTGGTTTTGTTTTTCTTTTCTTTTTGGGGGGGTCATGTTTATGTTGCATGGGATTTAAAGCAAGACATGAGATTAACAGATGGATGAGGAGGAGAGGAAGAGAAGGTGGGAGGCCTGAGTCACCGAGCAGCAGGCTTCATGCAAACGTGGGAAACAAGAAGAGAGGGATTCCACAGAGAAGTCAAACATTGGACATGAGAGACTTGGCAGATGGAGAGGAAGAGAGGAAACAACAGAGGAAGAGAGGAAACAGAACAGAGAGGAAGAGAGGAAACAACAGAGAGGAAGAGAGGAAACAGAGAGAGGAAGAAAGGAAACAGAGAGAGGAAGAGAGGAAACAACAGAGAGGATGAGAGGAAACAACAGAGGAAGAAAGGAAACAGAGAGAGGAAGAGAGGAAACAACAGAGAGGATGAGAGGAAATAACAGAGGAAGAGAGGAAACAGAGAGAGGAAGAGAGGAAACAGAGAGGAAGAGAGGAAACAGAGAGGAAGAGAGGAAACAACAGAGGAAGAGAGGAAACAACAGAGGAAGAGAGGAAACAGAGAGAGGAAGAGAGGAAACAGAGTGAGGAAGAGAGGAAACAGAACAGAGAAGAAGAGAGGAAACAGAACAGAGAGGATGAGAGGAAACAACAGCGGAAGAGAGGAAACAGAGAGAGGAAGAGAGAAAACAACGGAGAGGAAGAGAGAAAACAACGGAGAGGAAGAGAGAAAACAACGGAGAGGAAGAGAGGAAACAACGGAGAGGAAGAGAGGAAACAATAGAGGAAGACAGGAAACAATAGAAAGGAAGACTGGAAACAATAGAAAGGAAGACAGGAAACAATAGAGGAAGACAGGAAACAATAGAGGAAGACAGGAAACAATAGAAAGGAAGACAGGAAACAACAGAGAGGAAGACAGGAAACAATAGAGGAAGACAGGAAACAATAGAGGAAGACAGGAAACAACAGAGAGGAAGACAGGAAACAATAGAGGAAGACAGGAAACAATAGAAAGGAAGACAGGAAACAATAGAAAGGAAGACAGGAAACAACAGAGAGGAAGACAGGAAACAACAGAGAGGAAGACAGGAAACAACAGAGAGGAAGACAGGAAAAAATAGAGGAAGACACGAAACAACAGAGAGGAAGACACAAAACAACAGAGGGTGAAAGGAAACAACAGAAAGGAAGAGAGGAAACTCAGAAATCAGAAATTATTCATCCAATGAAATCATTTGAGAGCACAGTGGGTCTAAAATAGTTTCTGGACTATTTCAGCGACGGTTTGTTCTCTAAAACTTCAACTCCTCCTCCGCTGTTGACCTAAAATGTCCTCAAATTAAAGTTTAAAGTCAGCACAATTTCGCTATTTCCCCACTGTGGGACAAATAAAGGTTTTCCTAACTTATCAACCGTAAGAAGTGTCCCCGTCTCACTATACCACTATACCTTCTCTCCGTATGTACTACAGACGCCCCTCCCGCGGCTCACCCTGGGGGGGGGGGCTCACTCTCTCCCATCTCCTCTGGGTGTCACGCTGTGTTGCAGCTGCTCTAATTCACTCCCTCGCTCGGCCTCATCACTTCTGCTTTGCTGTCGGCTTCCTGCAGCGTCCGACGCCACACTGGCCCTCTACCTCCATCCACCGCTCCCTTCATCATAGACACATGTACAAGGCTTGGAAACGTCCCAAATAAGCCCTTTATTTTCTGATATTTTTACGCATGTAATGCAACGAACGCAAAGGGAAACACCCTTTAATTTAAGAAGTGATTTTGCCCAGAACACATAAGAATATATTGCATTTATTTATTTATAGCTTGTGAGGATGCTCTTATGTTACTGAGTGGATGTGTTATGCAATGCTAAAGCGCGTGTTATATGACGCTAAAGGAGACAACCAAGCGGGTTATATGACGCTAAAGGAGACGACCAAGCGTGTTATATGATGCTAAAGGAGACGACTAATCGTGTTATATGACGCTAAAGGAGACCACCAAGCATGTTATATGACGCTAAAGGAGACAACCAGGCATGTTATATGACGCTAAAGGAGACGACCAAGCGTGTTATATGACGCTAAAGGAGACGACCAAGCGCGTGTTATATGACACTAAAGGAGACGACCAAGCGTGTTATATGACGCTAAAGGAGACGACCAAGCATGTTATATGACGGTAAAGGAGACGACCAAGCGCGTGTTATATGACACTAAAGGAGACGACCAAGCGTGTTATATGACGCTAAAGGAGACAACCAAGCATGTTATATGACGGTAAAGGAGACGACCAAGCGCGTGTTATATGACACTAAAGGAGACGACCAAGCGTGTTATATGACACTAAAGGAGACGACCAAGCGTGTTATATGACGCTAAAGGAGACGACCAAGCGTGTTATATGACGCTAAAGGAGATGACCAAGCGTGTTATATGACGCTAAAGGAGACGACCAAGCGCGTGTTATATGACACTAAAGGAGACGACCAAGCATGTTATATGATGCTAAAGGAGACAACCAAGCGCGTGTTATATGACGCTAAAGGAGACAACCAAGCATGTTATATGATGCTAAAGGAGACAACCAAGCATGTTATATGACGCTAAAGGAGACGACCAAGCATGTTATATGATGCTAAAGGAGACAACCAAGCGCGTGTTATATGACGCTAAAGGAGACAACCAAGCATGTTATATGATGCTAAAGGAGACAACCAAGCGTGTTATATGACGCTAAAGGAGACAACCAAGCGTGTTATATGATGCTAAAGGAGACAACCAAGCGTGTTATATGACGCTAAAGGAGACGACCAAGCGTGTTATATGATGCTAAAGGAGACGACCAAGCGCGTGTTATAACATGAGGGTTTAAGATGGGATCGCTGGTCTTCACATCCTGCAGGTTAAACCGGGCCCCGTTAAAACTCTTCCACACATCTCGGCCTTCAAACAGGAAGCGGCCGCATGTCGCCTGAGCGTGCAGATGTGTGTGTGTTGCTCACAAACAGCTGTTAATGCAGATTATTGTGACTGTGAAGCACAGACAGCACTGCAGGGACAAACAGATGCAAGTGTTCCTGACCCGCTGAGAGCTGCTGTTCTGGAAAGCATCATCACGAAAACCAGCCGAGCTGGACTGGAAACTGCAATCATGCTGGTTCCTGTTGGTGTTGGTGTCTGTGTGTGTGTGTGTGTGTCCGTTAGTGTGTGTGTGTGTGTGTGTGTGTGTGCTTTTGTTGCTCTATTGTGCTCATAGTGCTGACAGACTCACTGTTTGGAGTAAATAGAGAGTGAGGGAGTTGGACTTTGTGCGGGTGCGTGTGTGTGTGTGTGTGTGTGTGTGTGTGTGTGTGTAAATGTTTTTAATTTGCTCTCCTGCTTTTGCTTAGCCAGCAGTCAGAGCTGCTTGTTTGAATACACAGTGATGGATGAGGGGTTGCCACACACACACACACACACACACACACACACACACTGCTGCAGGTTAGAGCGCCAACACAGAGACAGAGGACGGGGATGGACATCCGGCCGAATAGGCGACAAAAAATGACTACAAAGCGCCCACAAGGCAACGAAAAGGTGACAAAAAGGAGAAGAAAAGGCGACTAAAACGGCAAAGAAAAGGCGACAAAAAGGCGACAAAAAGGCGACAAAAAGGCGACAAAAAGGCGGCGTTAAGGTGACAAAAACGTGACCAAAAGGCAACAATAAGGAGATGATAAGGAGACGAAAAGGACCCTGGACGCTGACTCTTTAAGGTCCTCAACCTGTGATTGGTCCCTTGTCTTGTGAATGAAAAGGAATGAAAGTGATTAATTGTATTTGCGGAGAGGGTTGTAAGGAATCCATTTTAATTTGGTTAAAAAGAAACTCATATTTCAGATATAGAATATTTTGAAAGGTTCAGATTTGACCCGAGGACACCAGGAGGGTTAATAAGAGGGTTAGGGTCAGCCCAAGAATGGCTGTGTGTGTGTGTCTGTTTGAGTGTGTGTTGTGTGTGTGTCTGTTTCTGCATGTGTTGTTTTGTCTCCCTCCCTCCCACCTCTGGTTTGTGTTGTTTCTAGTTGTTCGTATGTGTTCATTTCTGAATATAAAAGAAAATAAAAAAATAATTTTGATTCACTTTCACAGAGCAGAAGTACGTCAGGTCCTCACTCTGCTGACTCTCGGAGAGAGGGGGAGAGAGGGAGGGAGAGGGGGAGAGGGGGAGAGGGAGAGAGAAAGAGAGAGGGAGAGGGAGGGAGAGGGAGAGAGAGGGAGAGAGAAAGAGAGAGGGAGAGGGAGGGAGGGAGGGGGAGAGAGGGAGAGGGAGGGAGAGAGGGCGAGAGAGAGAGAGGGAGGGAGAGGGAGGGAGAGAGAGAGAGAGAGGGAGAGGTAGGGAGAGGGGGAGAGAGAGAGGTAGAGGGAGAGAGAGAGGTAGAGGGAGAGAGAGAGGTGGTGGGAGAGAGGGGGAGAGAGGGTGGGAGAGTGGGAGAGAGGGAGAGTGGGAGAGAGGGAGAGAAAGAGAGAGGAAGAGAAAGAGAGAGGGTGGGAGAGAGGGTGGGAGAGAGAGAGAGAGGGAGAGGGAGAGAGAGGATGAGAAAGAGAGAGAGAGAGAGGGAGAGAAAGAGAGAGGGTGGGAGAGGGGGAGGGAGGGAGAGAGGGAGAGAGAGAGAGAGAGAGAGGTAGAGGGAGGGAGAGGGAGACAGAGAGAGGGAGAGAGGGAGAGAGAGAGGGAGAGAGAGAGGGAGAGAGAGAGGGAACAAGCGAGCTAAAACCCTGCTCTGCTTTATTGGCATTTTCTTATTTATTACTACATAAAAACAGACGGTGAAGATGATGACGGTGAAGATGAGGAAGATCATGACGGTGAAGATGAGGAAGATCATGACGGTGAAGAGGAGGAAGATCATGACGGTGAAGAGGAGGAAGATCATGACGGTGAAGAGGAGGAAGATCATGACGGTGAAGAGGAGGAAGATCATGATGGTGAAGATGAGGAAGATCATGACGGTGAAGAGGAGGAAGATCATGATGGTGAAGAGGAGGAAGATCATGATGGTGAAGATGAGGAAGATCATGATGGTGAAGATGAGGAAGATCATGACGGTGAAGATGAGGAAGATCATGATGGAATTGTTTTGTTAATGAACATATTGACCAATGAACGCTGAGTTAGAATAAGACACACACACACACACACACACACACACACACATAAGACAACGACCGAGACAATGATAATGGCGACGATGATGACGATGAAGATGTCGATGAACATCAACAAGCTGGAGATGATCCCTTTACCCTTCGCGTGTTCTCATCAGGCGGCCGTTTGTCTTCGTCTCTCCATGAGACCAATGTCTCTCAGAGTAAAGGACTTCTGTGTCTGTCCTCAGTGTCTTCTCCTTGTTGGAGACAACTGGATTTGTAATGTCTCTGCATTTGTCCTCCAAGGACAAAAGGAATAAAGTCTGACAGAAACAGTTGTCTAAAGCCATGTTTATCATAGCAGGTCCCAGGTCCCAGGTCCCTGGTCCCAGGTCGAGACCATAGCAGGTCCCAGGTCCCAGGTCCCAGGTCGAGACCATAGCAGGTCCCAGGTCCCAGGTCCCAGGTCGAGACCATAGCAGGTCCCAGGTCGAGACAATAGCAGGTCCCAGGTCCCAGGTCCCAGGTCGAGACCATAGCAGGTCCCAGGTCGAGACCATAGCAGGTCCCAGGTTCCAGGTCCCAGGTCGAGACCATAGCAGGTCCC
>JABXJD010000332.1:167500-187500 GCA_013375575.1 Percina caprodes | reverse complement strand
TTGAAAACAGTTTCCAAAAGTTACTTTTTGCTGCAGGTTAATGAGAGTCTCTTCACTTTATTCCTTACCTCGCCATATTTTTGTACTTTCCCCTCAGTCTTCCTCTCTTTCTGAGCACGTAGTACCTGTGCCGCTGGAGTTGCAGTACGTACAGGTGGCACACAGTTCACATAGTCCTGTAACTGATGACTGTGCTCGTCTCTGTTGATCAGGATTGGGTTTTAAAGGGGAACTCTGCAGTTTTTTTCAGCTTAATTTACTTTAACTGAACAGCTTTGGAGGCATTGGAATGGTCACATGACTTTTTTTGAGTCGAATGGTGGTCGTCTCGCACCCCCACGAGGCCGAGCGGAAGGCCGTCTCCCACGGCCCCTCCTCCCCAGAGCATCAATTTTGGGGAGTAGTATGATAGACCAGGGGGGCTCATGCGGGGGGAAGTGGGAGGAGAGGATGCTCTGAAATGCGTGTGGCTGAGTCCGTAGGGCGTTGGGTTGGGAAACGGAGGGTCGCTAGTTCAAGTCCCCATACAGAACGGTAGCTGGAGAGGTGCCAGTTCACCACTGGCCACTGCCAAGGTGCTTTTGAACAAGGTATCGAACCCCCAACTGCTCGGCGTGCCAGCCCCCCCACTGTGACATCTCTCCATTAGTGGATTTCTAGCACATGTATGTAGTTCAGGCCTGTGTGTAATAACTACAAGTGTAAAATTGTAATTTCCCTTTGTGGGACTAATAAAGGTAGTTCAATTTAAAAAAAAAAAAAATTAGACACCCCCGGCCCTGATTGGTGCATCTGAACAGGGAGCGGTGCCTTTTTGCAGACTGTAGGTGGCGCCAGAAGAGCCGACCTGCTTCATGTAGTTCTACTGGAACACGGGGCAGATATGACAGGAAGTTAGTTTTAAGTCTTACGTACTGCACCTTTAACAGCGTCTTTCCACTGCTGGTAACAGCTCAACTCGACGCACCGTGCGTCCACTTTCCATTGCAGATTAGAACCGCCTCATGCGCGAGGCGAGCCGTGGCTGGTTGTCATAGCAACAAACGGCTGGGACCTAACCTAACTGACCTAACTCAGCAGTCTGCATTGATTAGATTCTCTCCAACCAATCAGCAGTCTGCAGGTTTTCACGTCCCCTTTTGGTGTCTCCTCAGCTCGCTTGGACCCTCAACGGACGTAGTACTACATAAAGTACCTGTTAGCAGGTACCAGGGAGTTTTTAACGTAATGGAAAACCCAAAAAAAAGACGAGAAGAGGCGAGCAGATACCACGCGGTGGAAAAACACCAACAGTAAAGGATCTGAACGCTTCTTCCACCGCTGGTCTTTAACGAGTTGAGAGTGAGAATGTGTTGATCATTACGCCTCCAGTTAGCATGCTGGAGTAACCGAGTTAATTTCCCACTTGACATGTTAACAACCAAGTCGATTTCTGACTACAAAACTTTTCGGAAAGCTCAGACGTGAAGCTGCAGCTGCTGTGTGAGTCTGACTTGTGTTGTGTTGTGTGCCTGTTGTCAGTTCGCAGGTCGGCAGCTGTCCTCCCTGGAGAAATAAAGGTGTAAAACAGCTGGTGTAGTACACCGCTCACCCCACTGCTCCCAATTAAAGCCTCGGGGCAGATTGGTCCGAGACTGACCTTTGAGTGACAAAGCTTTTGACTCTAATTAGCCAACCGAGGAGCTCGCTTGGCGTCTGATACTGAAACGCTGCCGAGGTTACAGACCTGTCCGTTACATCTACGGCTACAGAAAATATGGCTTGGAGGATGTGTGAAAACTGTGGATTTGTGTAGTTTAGGAGCTCGGAAAGAAGCCATGCCATGTAGAATGAGGTGATTAACCCTCGTGTTGTCGTCCCGTCAACATTGAAAATCACTTTTGATGCTTTTTGTCAATGTTTGTCCCTTTTTTGACGTTTAACACTACGTAACACTAACTTATTAACTTTAGTTTTGCAGTTAATTTTGGGATTTATGGTCAATAAACCTCATTTATAGGAAATGATACCTAATGTTTGAGTTAGAAAAGCAGAAATTAGGAATTATTGAGACTAAAATTAAAGGAATGGATGTTGATGATAATCACAGACTGGAATATGTCAACTTTTACTCTCAATACTATTTCAAAAACACTTCAATTTGGTTTCAAATGCTATAAAATTGAATAAATTAAAATTAATGAAAGTAGAGATTTGTACTTGGCAAAGAGCGTTGTGTGGAATCAATCATGTTATTTTGGGGAATTAAAAAGAACATTGATATAGGACAACATGAGGACAACATGAGGACATGAGGACAACATGGGGACAACATGAGGACAACATGGGGACAACATGGGGACAACATGATGGCAACATGAGGACAACATGAGGACAACATGAGGACAACATGAGGACAACATGGGGACAACATGAGGACAACATGAGGGCAACATGAGGACAACATGAGGACAACATGAAGACAACATGAGGGCAACATGAGGACAACGTGAAGACAACATGAGGACATCATGAGGACAACATGAAGACAACATGAGGACAACATGAAGACAACATGAGGACAACATGAGGACAACATGAGGACAACATGAAGACAACATGAGGACAACATGAGGACAACATGAGGACAACATGAAGACAACATGAGGAAAACATGAGGACAACGTGAAGACAACATGAGGACAACATGAGGACAACATGAAGGCAACATGAGGACAACATGAAGACAACATGAGGACAACATGAGGACAACATGAGGACAACATGAAGACAACATGAGGGCAACATGAAGACAACATGAGGGCAACATGAGGACAAGATGAGGACAACATGAGGACAACATGAAGACAACATGAGGACAACATGAAGACAACATGAGGACAACATGAAGGCAACATGAGGACAACATGAAGACAACATGAGGACAACATGAAGACAACATGAGGAAAACATGAGGACAACGTGAAGACAACATGAGGACATCATGAGGACAACATGAAGACAACATGAGGACAACATGAAGACAACATGAAGACAACATGAGGACAACATGAGGACATCATGAGGACAACATGAAGACAACATGAGGAAAACATGAGGACAACGTGAAGACAACATGAGAACATCATGAGGACAAGATGAAGACAACATGAGGACAACATGAGGACAACATGAGGACAACATTGTGTGAAAAGCACTTTAATTAGCTCAATGGATTGAATGTAACGAACGTTTGGTAATATCACAAAGTTACAGCATTGAATGTGTCAGTAAGACGTTCACAGCTGATGTATTTCATTGGATTCCTACCTTTTATTCCTCATCCACGACGTTTTCAGGGGTTAACGTGGAGCGCAGCATCGCGCCATAAAACCCCTTTTTAATTCAAAGTGGAGACTCAGAGATCGACTCCCTCCATCGTCGTCTTCTCTTTGAAACGAAACACAGACAGACTTAAATCTCAAAGCCACTGAACATGAGAGGAACTTCTGACTGACTCCAGATACGATCGCTCTCAGGTTCGGAAGCGATCATCCGCTCGCTCGGCTCCGCTTTCATGTGTTAATGTCATGTTAATTCACTATTAATATTCCAAAATTCTCTCAAATTTGACTTACAGTCTTTTCAAAGTTCAACTTAATTTCATCAGGAGTTTGTATGGTTCAACTGGTGACCCTAACACACACACACACACACACACACACACACACACACACACACACACACACACACACACACACACACACACACACACACACACTTGAACCAGATTAAACCGAAACAGTGTAAAGTCTTTAATCTGATTATCTTGATGTCAGAGAGGTTATAATCAGATTAACATGCAGATCTGCGCTCAGTCTTTTCTCCCTCTGAGGTTGTTGTTACAGCGGAGGTCAAAGGTCAGCTGACCGGGGAAATGAGGATTATCGCCGTTGGATGGAAGCGAAGTGACGACTTACTGATGAATTATACAACAAACTCAGCTGATGTTTCACAGTCGGCCCAAAGAGGAATTTTTTTTACTTTCTTTTTCAGTTCCGTCAATATCTATCTATCTATCTATCTATCTATCTATCTATCTATCTATCTATCTATCTATCTGAGTGTCCAGATACAGTATTAGGGACCACTAAGGTCTATATAAAGACACTTCAGATACAGTATTAGGGGACCACTAAGGTCTATATAAAGAGACTTCAGATACAGTATTAGGGACCACTAAGGTCTATATAAAAGAGACTTCAGATACAGTATTAGGGACCACTAAGGTCTATATAAAGAGACTTCAGATACAGTATTAGGGACCACTAAGGTCTATATAAAGAGACTTCAGATACAGTATTAGGGGACCACTAAGGTCTATATAAAAGAGACTTCAGATACAGTATTAGGGACCACTAAGGTCTATATAAAGAGACTTCAGATACAGTATTAGGGACCACTAAGGTCTATATAAAAGAGACTTCAGATACAGTATTAGGGGACCACTAAGGTCTATATAAAAGAGACTTCAGATACAGTATTAGGGACCACTAAGGTCTATATAAAGAGACTTCAGATACAGTATTAGGGACCACTAAGGTCTATATAAAGAGACTTCAGATACAGTATTAGGGACCACTAAGGTCTATATAAAGAGACTTCAGATACAGTATTAGGGGACCACTAAGGTCTATATAAAGAGACTTCAGATACAGTATTAGGGACCACTAAGGTCTATATAAAGAGACTTCAGATACAGTATTAGGGACCACTAAGGTCTATATAAAAGAGACTTCAGATACAGTATTAGGGACCACTAAGGTCTATATAAAAGAGACTTCAGATACAGTATTAGGGACCACTAAGGTCTATATAAAAGAGACTTCAGATACAGTATTAGGGACCACTAAGGTCTATATAAAGAGACTTCAGATACAGTATTAGGGACCACTAAGGTCTATATAAAAGAGACTTCAGATACAGTATTAGGGACCACTAAGGTCTATATAAAAGAGACTTCAGATACAGTATTAGGGACCACTAAGGTCTATATAAAGAGACTTCAGATACAGTATTAGGGACCACTAAGGTCTATATAAAAGAGACTTCAGATACAGTATTAGGGACCACTAAGGTCTATATAAAGAGACTTCAGATACAGTATTAGGGACCACTAAGGTCTATATAAAGAGACTTCAGATACAGTATTAGGGACCACTAAGGTCTATATAAAGAGACTTCAGATACAGTATTAGGGACCACTAAGGTCTATATAAAAGAGACTTCAGATACAGTATTAGGGACCACTAAGGTCTATATAAAGAGACTTCAGATACAGTATTAGGGACCACTAAGGTCTATATAAAGAGACTATCTATTATTATCTACAGTGTGTAATCTGTCTGCTCGTGTGTGTTTCTGTGTTTCAGTTTAATTTACCTGCTACAGGATATAAACGTTTTTTTTAGCGCTGAAACTTTCTCTCTCAGTGGGGTCAGACACCAACTAGACGGTTCAATGTTCCTGCTCTCCTCGGCCCCGATTTGAACAGATGAAAGTGAAAATAAAAATCTAGTTTATGAGACAGCGCTGATAGCGG
Source organism: Percina caprodes (assembly GCA_013375575.1). Classification (NCBI taxonomy): domain Eukaryota; kingdom Metazoa; phylum Chordata; class Actinopteri; order Perciformes; family Percidae; genus Percina; species Percina caprodes. The sequence continues at coordinate 181,919 of JABXJD010000332.1, read as the reverse complement.
GCGCTAGTGTCAAGGCGAGCGCCACCGGCTGATTGTCCCACACGTGTCGACATGATTGACTAAGTGAAAACATACGGCGAGGGACGCAGAGACGGCCGGGGGGGAGAACCTTCGGCGAGAGACCTGCCCCCCTTGTCCTTTTACCTTCTGTCTGTCTCTCTCTCTCTCTCTCTCTTTCCAGCTGAGTGGCTCCTAATTGAAGAGGGCGTGTGCTGCGTGTAAACAGCCAATAATGAGGTCATAAATCGTACGTGAGTGACCACCGTGCTTCCCCTCTGCACGGGGCGTCATCAGTGCAACTCCTCTGCTATAAATGCTTCAGTTTCGCTGAATAATTCTGCTCTTCACCACTTATTTTATAGCCATTTTGATTTGAGAGGACAGCTGAAGACATGAATGCTGAATGCTGCGGAAAAACCATTTCAATTCATACACTCTAAGAAATTTCGGTGTAATAACAGTTGTATGATTGTGTGTTTTCTAAGAGAACTCGTCCATAGAGAGTGATTCCAAGTTGTATTTGTGTTTATTTATATTTCATGTTGCATTATGGGACTTTTATCTGTGCTTGGGCGACTTTTGGCGGCCATGGAGGCCATTTATCCGTCTGCATAGGGACCCGGGTAAGGGAGCGTCAAAAGCCTAAAAAAAAGCTGCAAAAGTGGAACAGAAAGCGTTGAAAATGTGTAAAAAAAGCGCCAAAATGTCAATAAGAAGCGTTGAAACAAGCGTCAAAATGACTTAATCTGAGAGAAAGTGAAATAACATTTGAAATAACAGAAAATATTCTGAGTTGTTTCTTCAATTTTTGTTTTTTATTACGGTTAATGAGCTATCATAAATTTCTTTTTCTGTTATTTTACGGATTTATTTCTTAGAGTGTACCCGAAATTTAATGAAAGTGATCAGTTGTATTTGCAAAGAGCGTTGCATGGAATCCATCCTTTTTTATGGTAATGTGGTTAAAAAGAAACTCATATTTCTGATATAGACATTTTTAAAAGGGGTCAAATTTGAGCCGAGGACACCAGGAGGGGTTGAACAGCTGGTCACTGTAGTTTTCATCAAGCAAACAGCAGGAAATAGTGCATTTGTTGGGGACTATCTTACGTATTTGATAAGGGAAACAGGGGAAACAAAAACTGGATTTCTACAGACGTCTCTGTTTCTACTGACAAAGCTCTGCAGTGACTGTCTTGCTGCTAAATGGAGTGAAACCAATGCCTGAGTGGTGATGGTGATTCTGCAGATGCACCCACGCTGTCCCCTTTTGTTTGCAGCTAATTTTGCTTTATGTGCGAGGAAAGAGATACACTAGCGGACGAGACGGGGAGGAAGGGTGTGCAAACAGATGGCTGTAAACAAAGAAATGATAAGTAGCTAAACTCAACACTGCACCAGCTGAACGCCGCTCCTCTCAGGATCTCTGAGGAAATCTCAGAAAGACGAGAGGCGTCTTGTGTGTGTCTAAGACTTCTCGTCCAAACTCTCCCGGGTTCTGCTCTTCCTTGCACTTTTGGGAGGTGGCATCGGCCCGCCGCTGCCGAGCTGAGGAGTAAATAAAGCGAGGTTTGCGGCCGCTGCTGTTTACCGCCGCCGCTGCTTGTTGGGTAGGATTGATCCCCAGCGAGATGTGGACTTTCTTCCATCTGCTCGCCGCTAATTAACAGACAAGAGCTTCCCCTGAAGAATAACTCTTGCTGCTCTTCCCTCCTCCTGCGGGGGATCGCGGCGGCCTCGGCAGACGCGTCAGCCTGCGAAGGTGAGACAGCCAATCCACGAGCACGATCGCTTTCATCAGCAGGAACGACGAGGCGCCGAAGCGCCAGCTGTGATGGGTGAAGCTGACGGAGACGGCGAGACACAGGCCAGCAGAGTCCAACATCTCAACACTCATGAGGGAATAAACGGAAAGTTGTGACCACAACTAACGATTATTTTCATGGTTGATTATTTCCTGGATGAATGGGTTAGTTGTTGTTATTTGTTGTCTCAAATGTCAGAAAATGGGGAAAATGTGGATCATTGTTTCCCAAAAAGCCCAAGATGACGTCCTCAGATGTCTCATTTTGTCCACAACTCAAAGATATTCAGCTCACTGTCATAATTATCCAGGAGTCCTTGGGCTTCTTCAGTTAATGTATTTCAACAGTAACGTTGAAACTAGGTGCAGACGGCGTTGAAGGAAAGCTCGAGGAAGTCTTGGGGAAAGAAAACCAAAGCATTGTGGAGTTCAAAGTATGTCTGCGTACATTTTTTTATCCTTTCCTCTCCGAACAGTCGAGAGCAGGTGGTGTTCAAAGACCATCCTGAAAACTGGAGGATCAAACCTTTAACCCTTGTGTTGTCCTCCCGGGTCAAAAACGGACCAAATTTGACATTTTTGTCCACCACCTTACTATAGTTTTGCACTATTTTTTGGAATCCATGGTCAATAACCATCATTTATTAGGAATTATACCTGATATTAGAGCTAAAAAAAGCAGAAATTTTGAATTATTGTGACTAATAGTTAAGATCAGAGGAATGAAAGTGATCAGTTGTATTTGCAAAGAGCGTTGGAAGGAATCCAATCTATTATTTGTGGTAATTTGGTTCAAAAGAAACTCATATTTCAGATATAGACATTTTTTAAAGGGGTCAGATTTGACCCGAGGACAACAGGGGGGATAACAGAACACAGAAACAGGCTCGGAAGAGCCTGCTGTAGCTGTACCTGCATGTATAAATACATGTAGCTTCTCTTTTGGGGCATGATGTGGGAGAAAGTGTAGTTTGTGCGGTCAACAACCATCACCGTTGCAATAGCAATGCAACTCTTAGTTCATATGCATGGGTATAAGTAGTTCATACAGTATATAGCTTGAGTATAAGTTGCCCAGGCCTGTATTCATGTGCAGCTGTCTTTACTCACAGCAGAGTAGCACTGAGTGTGTCCTGACTGAGCAAAGCGCTCTGTCAGATCTGGGAGAACATGCAGCGTCTGGAAATCAGCCTCTATGAAAGAGCTGCTGATTCAGGACGGGCCGCCGTGATTTGCAGCCGAGCTTCATTTGCAAAAATCATGACCGGGGCAATACAGCCCGACAGGCTGCATACAGTGTGTGTGTGTGTGTGTGTGTGGATGCAAATGATGGACAGGCGAAGGGAAAACGAGGCAGAATTATAGCCAATAGCAGAAACACTCAGATATAATGAAGAAAGTGCAAAACGAAGGAAATACCAACCGCAGCAGTTTGTCTGTAATCGGACTCCAATACAACAAGACTCAAGTGAGGTTTGAGTTTCTGCAAAATGAAAGACAACTTTTTCAGAATAAATTCCTCCTTTTTCAACCTGAACCCCATTTTAACAAAATAATTATCTCCGTAGGGATCCTTTCCATAATGTAGTCAAAGACTTGGAATAATATTCATATATGCAATTACCCATTAACATTACATCGCAGCTTGTTTCTTGTTTCACAGCAACATTCATAGCAATGTTCATCAATCTTCACCAGACTCCATGGAAATAAACAGTCATTTTAGCGTGTATAGAGCAGCATATCTCCACCAGACTCCATGTAAATAATCACTACTTTTAGCATGTATAGAGCAGCATATCTCCACCAGACTCCATGTTAATAATCACTACTTTTAGCGTGTATAGAGCAGCATATCTCCACCAGACTCCATGTTAATAATCACTACTTTTAGCGTGTATAGAGCAGCATATCTCCACCAGACTCCATGTAAATAATCACTACTTTTAGCGTGTATAGAGCAGCATTTCTCCACCAGACTCCATGTAAATAATCACTACTTTTAGCGTGTATAGAGCAGCATATCTCCACCAGACTCCATGTAAATAATCACTACTTTTAGCGTGTATAGAGCAGCATATCTCCACCAGACTCCATGTAAATAATCACTACTTTTAGCGTGTATAGAGCAGCATATCTCCACCAGACTCCATGTAAATAATCACTACTTTTAGCATGTATAGAGCAGCATATCTCCACATGTAAATGGGTGAATCAAGAGCTTATTTTAACCAGAACAGAGTGGTGATTATTCACACAGTGGAAAGATGAACGAAGACGGCTTTTACTAGTTTTATTCTCTTTCTGTCCACTTTAAATTAAGTGTGTTTTACTATGATAGATTTACTGATTATTTCCATGGAGTGTGGTGGGTGATTTGGGGGGTCTTTCATATTAAACGAAAAGGATTACTTACTTTATAACAAAAAGGTCTATCTCTGTAGGGATCCTTTCCATAATGTCAGACATCAGACACTTAAAATAATAATCTGAGCCTTTCAGCAGCAAAAACAAAGCTTTTAGTGGACGCTAACTAACGGTGCGCAATTGCCCATTAACGTTATATTTCAGCTTTTTTTGTCTTGCTCAACACTGGACCAGTTTCAAAGATTGTTGTTCCTTTGTTTAGTCACTTAGACACAAAAACATGGAAAATTAGTATTGTCCATGCATGTCCATCGTGATGTCATGTTGTCCTCATGTTGCCCTCATGTTGTCCTCATGTTGTCTTCATGTTGTCCTCATGTTGTCCTCATGTTGTCTTCATGTTGTCTTCATGTTGTCCTCATGTTGTCCTCATGTTGTCCTCATGTTGCCCTCATGTTGTCCTCATGTTGTCTTCATGTTGTCCTCATGTTGTCCTCATGTTGTCTTCATGTTGCCCTCATGTTGTCCTCATGATTTCCTCATGTTGTCCTCATGTTGTCCTCATGTTGTCTTCATGTTGCCCTCATGTTGTCCTCATGATTTCCTCATGTTGTCCTCATGTTGTCTTCATGTTGTCTTCATGTTGTCCTCATGTTGTCCTCATGTTGTCTTCATGTTGTCTTCATGTTGTCCTCATGATTTCCTCATGTTGTCCCCATGTTGTCCTCATGTTGTCCTCATGTTGTCCTATATCAATGTTCTTTTTAATTCCCCAAAATAACATGATTGATTCCATACAACGCTCTTTGCCAAGTACAAATCTCTACTTTCGTAAGTTTTTTGTTGGACATTTTTGTGACATCTGGGATCTGTCCCTGTGGGGGGGTGATAGTTTGGGTGGTTTCTTTGGTTTTTTTGGGCCCGGTCTCCTCTCCTCGTGTTTGTGTCTTAGTGTCCTCCCCGGTTTTGTGTGGTAGTCTTTCTTGTGTCCCCTTGTGAGTCTCAGTATGTTCTGTTTCCTGTTTTATGTTGATAGTCTGGTTTCCTGTTCTGTCTCTTCTTGCCGAGCTTTACTTCCTGTCTGTCTGATTGTCCCGCCCCGCCCTGATGTGTTTCACCTGACGTATCACCTGTTCCTCGTTACCTCGTTACCGCTTGTATTTAACCTCTGTGTCCCCTTTGTCTCTTGTCAGATCGTTCTTGTGTCTTTTTCCCCTAACCTTTTTGGATTTGTCTGTTCAATTCAATTACATTTTATTTATAGTATCAATTCATAACAAGTGTTATCTGGAGACACTTTACAGATAGAGCAGGTCTAGACCAGATAGAGCAGGTCTAGACCACACTCCATAATTTACAAGAACCCAACAGTTCTAGTAGTTTCCTCCAGAGCAAGCAACAGTGCGATAGTGGTGAGGAAAAACTGCCTTTTTGGAAGAAACCTGGGACAGACCCAGGCCCAGACCCAGACCCAGACCCAGACTCTTGGTAGGCGGTGTCTGACGACCGGTTGGGGTTAGAATGAATGTTGAGTTGTTGCTTCCTGTGTTTTTCTTGGACTTTTTACTTAATAAATCCCTGCGTACCTGCCTCCATCCTCTCTGCTTTTGGGACCTTATCCCGCCGTCATAACGGCGTGCATCTAGATTTCTAGGCTACTCATACATTTGAAGTTGTTCTAAAGATAAAGTATCTCTGTTATGTACTTTTTAAATTACTTTATTCAGCATCTGTGTGAGCTAAATAACGACAACAATGGTCACAAATGTCACTTTTAATTAACCTTTTGTAACAAGGTTAAAAACTTTGGCGGACAATGAAAAGTTAAAAATAAACTTGAGTAAAAAGGATAAAATGAGCAGAACCAAGAGCCCGAAGTACCTCACGTCTGAATAAAAAAACTAATAACTACTCAGGGAAAAGAGTAAGAGGTGTTGTTGCACCGACCTGCTAAAGCTGTTGTTGTCAGAGGCAATCAGCCGCGCATGCATAATGCTCAGCAATGACGGGGCGCTGCGACCAGACGTAATAATAATAACAATAATACAAAATATCTGAAGACCGCGGCTGCTGGAATGATTATGAAATTTGTTAATTTTCATGAATAACTTATCTCTTCATGCATTAAAATCTTCTTAATGAGGAAATCACTCTTTGTTCTTTAATTTTCGGGATTGTGTGTGTGTGTGTGTGTGTGTGTGTGTGTGTGTGTTTGGGTTTGTAGGGGAAGAGAGGAAGAGAAGAGAGAGGAAGTGAGGAGGAGAAGAGAGGAAGTGAGGAGAAGAGGGAGGAAGTGAGGAGGAGAAGAGAGGAAGTGAGGAGGAGAAGAGGGAGGAAGTGAGGAGGAGAAGAGAGGAAGTGAGGAGGAGAAGAGAGGAAGTGAGGAGGAGAAGAGAGAGGAAGTGAGGAGAAGAGGGAGGAAGTGAGGAGGAGAAGAGAGAGGAAGTGAGGAGGAGAAGAGGGAGGAAGTGAGGAGGAGAAGAGGGAGGAAGTGAGGAGGAGAAGAGGGAGGAAGTGAGGAGGAGAAGAGGGAGGAAGTGAGGAGGAGAAGAGAGAGGAAGTGAGGAGGAGAAGAGAGAGGAAGTGAGGAGGAGAAGAGAGAGGAAGTGAGGAGGAGAAGAGGGAGGAAGTGAGGAGGAGAAGAGAGGAAGTGAGGAGAAGAGAGAGGAAGTGAGGAGGAGAAGAGAGGAAGTAAGGAAGAGAGAGAGTACAGAGACCAGAAAGTAGACTAACAGGGCAGACAGGTAAGTACCAGGAGGAGTCAGTGGGATGGGGGGTTGCTAGCTAACGCTAGCTTCTGCAACAGCTAACACTAACGCTAGCTTCCGCATGGCATCTATGGCAATGTAACAATGGTGTAATGATTCAGATCGACTCCCAAGACAAGACGGTGCTCACCCAACTGGCCAATAGGAACGTGGCCCCGCCCCAACTGGCCAATAGGAACGTGGCCCCGCCCCAACTGGCCAATAGGAACGTGGCCCCGCCCCGACTAGCTAATAGGAACGTGGCTAGGAAGGGTTAGGGTTAGGCTTAAGGGTTAAGGGTTAAGGGTTACGGTTAGGCTTAAGGGTCAAGGGTAGGCTTAAGGGTTAAGGGTTAAGGGTTAGGGTTAAGGGTTAGGGTTAGGGTTAAGGGTTAAGGGTCAAGGTTAGGCTTAAGGGTCAAGGTTAGGCTTAAGGGTTAAGGGTTAAGGGTTAGGGTTAAGGGTTAAGAGTTAGGGTTAGGGTTAGGGTTAAGGGTTAAGGGTTAAGGGTTATGGGTTAAGGGTTAGGGTTAAGGGTTAGGGTTAAGGGTTAAGGGTTAGGGGTAGGCTTAAGGAGACTCTTGCTGTCCTTTCGGATTCAAATGTTGAAATGATGAAAAGTTAAAGATGGATCTTCAATGCTTCTGCACCCTTTTGTTTTAAATGCAATGCATTCTACCTGAGGGATCAATTCGGGACATCGGAGACTTCATCCTGAAAAAACCTCAACCATGCCCCCCCCCCATTTCCCCCTCTAATTTCTGAAATATGAAGGCCCATTCCATATTATTCTGCCAATGCAGGAAGCTGCAGGAAGGAGCTGAGATGGGAGGTCCGGGGGAATAAACTTTAATTATACATGCCGGTGTCAGGGATACAGAGCGAGGAGTGGACAGAGTGATTGATTCGGCGGCAACAGGGGGGGCGGTTACGGTGATGGGGGGGTATCATGGCTACGAGCATCGGGCCCTTCATCACCTGAGAGGCAGCCAGCATTAAGGCAGCTGTCAGGGACTTTGATTTGGAGTGGGAATTACAACACATACACACATGTTGGCATAACACACAGTCTCACACAATACCTCCAGCTCACATAATATACATGATAGACTCACACACTCTACACACACACACACACACTGTGGTTGTCCCCGCAGGCTGATGCTGCAGCAGCTCTTTGACGTGACACCACATGAATAATTTGTGCGCGGTTCAGGCTGGAGGTGAAACAGAAACACAAGACTGAAAAATCCCACGCTTCACAAACACACCTCATGTAATGCTAATGGCGCCGTGAAGGAAAGAGCGCGGCCCCAACACTTCACCTGCAGGCTGAGACACGCGGAAAAGAAACGTGGAACACATCAACACCAGAAAAAAATGCAAACTGCTCATATCTGAGCCCGGCGGCTGTGGAAATGATAAAAGACCAAAGCAGCTGAAAGCAGAGCGAGCGAACTGTCAACCTGCTGGACGTGTTGACTGCCTGCGTCTCGTTGGGAGAACCTGCTTCAGGAGGCTGCTGAAGACATAGTCCCTGAATAATTATACAGATCCAGCAGAACCTGCAGATTATAGATAGCCAGATCCTGTATTTTAACATAGGGGGGTGTATACTTATGCCCCTGTATTTTAACATAGGGGGTGTGTACTTATGCCCCTGTATTTTAACATAGGGGGTGTATACTTATGCCCCTGTATTTTAACATAGGGGGTGTATACTTATGCCCCTGTATTTTAACATAGGGGGTGTATACTTATGCCCCTGTATTTTAACATAGGGGGGTGTATACTTATGCCCCTGTATTTTAACATAGGGGGGTGTATACTTATGCCCCTGTATTTTAACATAGGGGTGTATACTTATGCCCTGTATTTTAACATAGGGGTGTATACTTATGCCCCTGTATTTTAACATAGGGGTGTATACTTATGCCCCTGTATTTTAACATAGGGGGTGTATACTTATGCCCCTGTATTTTAACATAGGGGTGTATACTTATGCCCCTGTATTTTAACATAGGGGGTATACTTATGCCCCTGTATTTTAACATAGGGGGTGTATACTTATGCCCCTGTATTTTAACATAGGGGGTGTATACTTATGCCCCTGTATTTTAACATAGGGGTGTATACTTATGCCCTGTATTTTAACATAGGGGTGTGTACTTATGCCCCTGTATTTTAACATAGGGTGTGTACTTATGCCCCTGTATTTTAACATAGGGGGTGTATACTTATGCCCCTGTATTTTAACATAGGGGTGTGTACTTATGCCCCTGTATTTTAACATAGGGGTGTATACTTATGCCCTGTATTTTAACATAGGGGGTGTATACTTATGCCCCTGTATTTTAACATAGGGGGTGTATACTTATGCCCCTGTATTTTAACATAGGGGTGTATACTTATGCCCCTGTATTTTAACATAGGGGGTGTATACTTATGCCCCTGTATTTTAACATAGGGGTGTATACTTATGCCCCTGTATTTTAACATAGGGGTGTATACTTATGCCCCTGTATTTTAACATAGGGGTGTGTACTTATGCCCCTGTATTTTAACATAGGGGGTGTGTACTTATGCCCCTGTATTTTAACATAGGGGTGTATACTTATGCCCCTGTATTTTAACATAGGGGGTGTATACTTATGCCCTGTATTTTAACATAGGGGTGTATACTTATGCCCCTGTATTTTAACATAGGGGTGTATACTTATGCCCCCTGTATTTTAACATAGGGGGTGTATACTTATGCCCCTGTATTTTAACATAGGGGGGTGTATACTTATGCCCCTGTATTTTAACATAGGGGGTGTATACTTATGCCCCTGTATTTTAACATAGGGGGTGTATACTTATGCCCCCTGTATTTTAACATAGGGGGGTGTATACTTATGCCCCCCCCCCGTATTTTAAGGAAGAACATTTATTTATTTATTTATGATACATTATTCATTCACAAAGTAAATTGGTGTCCTTAAAGTTTTAATTTCCAATTTTGTTGAATTAAGGCATTAAGATCAATTTCCCAAAGATATTATTTTTTAATCAACTTTAGCCTGGGGGTGGAAACTTTTTCAAGCCACTGTATATATGCTATACACAGTAATGGAGAGAGTGAGGTGCCCCGAACAGTTGGGGGTTCAGTGCCTTGCACAAGGGCACCTAGGCAGCTACCAATCCACGCTGCGTATTTTTGGTCCGTACTGGTGGTTGGACCGGCGACCCTCCGGTTCCCAAACCAAGACCCTACGGACTAAGCTACTACAACCACGAAACCTCATTGGCTCTCACCTGTGTTGTTCTGTGTGTACTTCGTCCACGGTCCCAACGCGTTGGACAAAAAACCGCCCTTAACATATTCTTTATAAATCTTTACAATCATTCCCCGATAGAACCGAGCAGGCCGGCCTTGTAGCACCATCTGCGTGCCGTATTAAATCCCTTTAACATATTCTTTACAATGATTCACTTACAATAGAATCGTCTTCCTTTATTCTTACTTGAGTGTTCACTGAAGTTTGGTACTTCTTCATTTTAGAAGAGTATCCTCAAACCAAAATAAGGTGAAATTAACATCCTCCCCCTCCAGAATATTGAACAATGCTATCTGAGCCCAAGTGACAGCTCAGCTCGGCTTTATTGACTCTATTTGCTGTGGTCAGAATGTGAAGCTCCTCATATTCAGGCTGATGAGAAGCTGCAGATCAGCATGTCATCAATCAGCTGGGCCAGGCAAACATTAGCACAGAGAGATGGAGGGAGAGAGAGAGAGAGAGAGAGAGAGAGAGAGAGAGAGAGAGAGACGCCTCATTTGCAAAGTGAATGCACTCGCGCATTTATTCTGACATGGTTTATGATTACCAACCCCTCTAATACACCCCCCTCTCACTCTTCTGAAGACTGATGAATAAATAATGGAAGTCAGGAGGCAGCAGCTAGATAAAAACAGACTGAAGCATCAAGTTTGAAGAGATTATTAAGTAGGGAAGCTTTTGGTCTACTTCCAGTGAAGATACGTCTACATGCTACAGCTTACAACAGGGGACCTCAAACGCATCACTCAAAGGTACATCCATCGTCGGGTCTCGGGGGCAGCAGCTCCAGCAGGGGACCCCAAATTTCCCTTTCCTGAGCCACATCAACCAGCTCCGACTGGGGGGATCCCGAGGCGTTGTCAGGCCAAGTTGGAGATATAATCCCTCCACCTAGACCTGGGTCCTCCCCGAGGCCTCCTCCCTGCTGGACATCCCTCCACCTAGTCCTGGGTCTTCCCGGGGCCTCCTCCCAGCTGGACGTCCCTCCACCTAGTCCTAGGTCTACCCCGAGGCCTCCTCCCAGCTGGACGTCCCTCCACCTAGACCTGGGTCTTCCCCGAGGCCTCCTCCCAGCTGGACGTACCTCCACCTAGTCCTGGGTCTACCCCGAGGCCTCCTCCCAGCTGGACGACAGTCGACATCAGCCTCAATGAAAATTGGATAAAAATTCACGTTCACACGTAAGCTCCCCCACCATCAGAAAAAATTACAAAAACATTAGAATATATATATATATATATATATATATATTCTAATGTTTTTGTAATTTTTTCTGATTTATTTATCACTTTTTCCAATGTTTTTGTAATTTTTTCAGATTTATTTATCACTTTTTCCAATTTTTTGTCATTTTTTCTGATTTATTTAAAACTTTTTCCAATTTTTTGTAATTTTTTCTGATTTATTTCTCACTTTTTCCAATTTTTTGTCATTTTTTCTGATTTATTTATCACTTTTTTCAATGTTTTTGTCATTTTTTCTGATTTATTTATCACTTTTTCCAATGTTTTTGTCATTTTTTCTGATTTATTTATCACTTTTTCCAATGTTTTTGTCATTTTTTCTGATTTATTTCTCACTTTTTTCAATGTTTTTGTCATTTTTTCTGATTTATTTCTCACTTTTTTACTTTATACATAAAATCTTTGACTCTGATATCTATTCCTCAGGTAGCAGCGCTGTTTGTGTTGTGCATCCTGAAGGAAAAGTGGACGCGGAGAAACCCCAAGAATATAAATGTATTGATTTTGCTATATTACAGGCAAAAAGGACTAAGCAACAGGAAGTAATACGGCTTTTTTTATCTGTGAAGAATGTTTCGCAGTGCTCTTAAAAAATAAAAAAAAACACTAAATGCGTTAAAATGTGTTGTAACGAGTATAATACTATCAAAATGTAATAAGTAATGCGTTATATTACTGCATTAAAGGAATACATTGCTGTTATTGCGGTACTTTTGTGACGCCTTACTCCCAACGCTGGAAATGAGGAAGTGGGAAAGAAAAGAAAGAGGTAACGTTGACGTTAGATTGACGGCCTCGGGGGTTGATCTGCTCTCCGCCATCTTGGAATCGAACCCTCTGGGATCCATCGTGGCTCCGAGCGGAGACGAGGCGATTCGGGGCAGGTTTCAGGGCGGCTCCATCATGTGATGAGACGTGTAATTATCTGCAGCTACTGCATGTACCAACAAATGTTCACTTTTATAATCTTATTAGGAGATTAAGAGAGCTCGGCAGCGGCTGTCTGCTGGGGGGGGGGGAGGGGGGGGGGGGGGGGGAGGGGGAGGGGGAGGGGGGGGAGGGGGGGGGGGGCAACTTATTTACTTGTTAATGGGTTTTATTTTCAATTTCTCTCTGAAAAATCAGTTTGGAGACGTCCTTAACCAACACACACACACACACTTGCACACACACACTTGCACACACACACACACACACACACACACACACACACACACAGGCACATACACACACACACACACACACACACACAGACACATATACACACACGCAGACACACTCACACACAGACGCATACACACACACGCAGACACACACACACACGCAGACACATACACACACACACACACAGACACACACACACACACATACACACACACACACACAGACACATATACACACACGCATACACACACACACGCAGACACACTCACACACAGACGCATACACACACACACGCAGACACATACACACACACACACACACACACACACACACACACACACACACACACACACACACACACACACACACACAGACACGTGTCCATCGAATTATCTGAAGTTCGGTAAAAAACCTCCTGTGAAGAAATCTGGTGAAAGTGTGTTTCCATCCGACGGCTTTAAAGCCGATTAAAATCCTGGTGATGACGTCACATGACGCTGTATTGCGATCTAATTGGTATATGGAATTGATTTGAGACATTTTAAGGTGTTTCCGTTCATTTTCACACTGAATCGCACAACATTCAACAACAACAAAGTGTTTCTAGACAAAATGGCTCCCGTCTCCCATCACATGATCACTATGGGACGAGTTGTAATAGAGCTCATGTTCCAGCTGGTAGAGACATATCGAGCTATAATAAGAAAACAACGACGCTATCAACACGTCGCTATGACGATGCAGATGCAGCTTGTCTTTTATTGCCCCCCCCCCTCCCCCGGCACCGCTGCGAGACTCTTTTTTGAGACATGTCTCTCTGTCTGAGCGTCTTCCATTGTCTCCGCAGGACGTCCCACAGCTTGTCCTAACCTTTGTCGGCCATTTCCTTCACGAGAACCGAGTCCAAGGTCCAGTCCGATGTGCTAGGAGGCATGATCACCGAAAGAATGACACTCGCCTCCCTGAAATCTTATTATACAGCGAGCTGGCAAGTAGTAAAACATGCCCCCAAGGTCCCCCAACCCCCCCACCTACATCATCAAGAGGGATCTTAACCCTCGTGTTGTCCTCCCTAGTCAAAAATGGACAAAATTTTACCATTTTTGTCCCTTTTTCAGACTTTTTTGTAGTTTCCACTACCACCACCTTACTAGTTTTACTACTTTTTGGAATTCATGGTCAATAATCCTCATTTATATAGAATTATACCTAATATTTGAGTAAAAAAAGCAGAAATTATGAATTATTGTGACTAATAGTTAAGATCAGAGGAATTAAAGAGCGTTGGAAGGAATCCAATCCATTTTTTGTGGTAATTTGGTTAAAAAGAAACTCATATTTCAGATATAGACATTTATTAAAGGGGTCAGATTTGACCCGAGGACACCAGGGGGGTTGTGGCCCTTCAGGTCCCACAGACCCGTCCTGTATTCAATCGTATTTCTCTGCTACCTGGGCCTGGTCCTTCAGGTCCTGCACTTGAACACGTCCCCTTTACTCGAAGGACAACACAAGGGTTAAGAACGGCTGCAGAGACTCTCAGGAGGCCTACACGTCCTTCCTGGAAGAGAGACGCTCAAAACAGGAAGCAGTTCATCACACGCGACACAAACGGCCATGATGAAGTGTTGTGTGTGTGTGTGTGTGTGTGTGTGTGTGTGTGTGTGTGTGTGTGTGTGTGTGTATATCTGCTGCTCAAACGCTGCATATGAACAGATGGTCCGGTCTATTTTTGTTGATGCTGTTTAACCTTTACTCAAACAGAAAGGAAAGC
>JABXJD010000332.1:140000-162500 GCA_013375575.1 Percina caprodes | reverse complement strand
GTGAAATTGCTTTTGGTAATTGGAGACTGACAGCAGCTGTACACGTTCTGTGTATTTATTTATGGATGTAGTGCTGAACGCTCGGTACTCAACACAGAAAGAATAACTGTCCATCCACCCGTTCAGAAAAGACAGGCATAATAACTCAATGGATGAGTGGAAATAAGCAAGTCAATAAGAAGAAAATAACATAACATATTCACTGCATTCTTCCTCCAGGAGTCATTAAAATCAAAGGCGCAGAAATCTTAACCCCTGTAGTCAACACACACACACACACACACACATATATATATATATATATATATATATATATATATATATATATATATATATATATATATATATATACGACCGTCAATACAGCACATTGAACGCATCATTTTAGTGTTATGATTGACACACAGACACTGCAACTGGGTATAACAATGTATTTATTACTAGAGGGCAGAGTTAAGGAGAAAACACAAGACTTTCACCAGGAATACTTATGCCCCTGTATTTTAACATAGGGGGTGTATACTTATGCCCCCTGTATTTTAACATAGGGGGTGTATACTTATGCCCCTGTATTTTAACATAGGGGTGTATACTTATGCCCCCTGTATTTTAACATAGGGGTGTATACTTATGCCCCTGTATTTTAACATAGGGGTGTATACTTATGCCCTGTATTTTAACATAGGGGTGTATACTTATGCCCCTGTATTTTAACATAGGGGGTGTATACTTATGTCCCTGTATTTTAACATAGGGGGTGTATACTTATGCCCCTGTATTTTAACATAGGGGTGTATACTTATGCCCCTGTATTTTAACATAGGGGGTGTATACTTATGCCCCTGTATTTTAACATAGGGGGGTGTATACTTATGCCCCTGTATTTTAACATAGGGGGTGTATACTTATGCCCCTGTATTTTAACATAGGGGGTGTATACTTATGCCCCTGTATTTTAACATAGGGGGTGTATACTTATGTCCCTGTATTTTAACATAGGGGTGTATACTTATGCCCCTGTATTTTAACATAGGGGTGTATACTTATGCCCCTGTATTTTAACATAGGGGTGTATACTTATGCCCCTGTATTTTAACATAGGGGTGTATACTTATGCCCCTGTATTTTAACATAGGGGTGTGTATACTTATGCCCTGTATTTTAACATAGGGGGGTGTATACTTATGCCCCTGTATTTTAACATAGGGGGTGTATACTTATGCCCCTGTATTTTAACATAGGGGGTGTATACTTATGCCCCTGTATTTTAAGGAAGAACATTTATTTATTCATGAAACATTATTCATTCACAAAGACCATTGATGTCCTTAAAGGTGGATTTTTCCAAAATGTTTTAATTAAGGCATTAAGATTAATTTCTAAAAGATGATTTTTGTATTCCTCTTTTTAATCAACTTTATGGGTTCTTAAACTTATGAGCACCACTGTATGTATATGTGTCAGTTTTGACTGTGCATGACATGATCCTGATCGCCCGTGTGACTGCAGCGCTTCGTGTTGGCCTCCATATGCTCCTCATGCTCCTCATGCTCCTCATGCTCCTCGTGCTCCTCATGATCTGATGTGAACGTGCATGAATGCCTCATTAGCTGTAATACAATTGCCTCTGTTAGCATTGTTCTCCCGTTGCGGGCTGTCCCGGACGCACGCCACACTGAAGCCTCCTTCCCCTGTGGGTTTGTGGCTAACCTTGCAGTCTGGGTGGAAACTAGCCGTCTGATTGGCTGTCTCAAGCACAGTCTGTGGAGCTGTAGTGTGGGTAATCATGTTGCATGTAAAGAAATCACTTATGGTTCTGTTGTGGCCATATTGCTTTCCAGACTGAATTCATATGGATGGATTTCATTCAGCTTCACAACATCTGGAAATGAGGAACGAGGAGTTTACATTCTATAAGACACATGTTATAGGCTACATGTCCACATTTAATAACATTATTAACATTAATAGCCTATTGTAATTGCTTCTACACCAGGGCTGCACGATATGAGGAAAATATGCGATAATGTTGTTGAATATTGCAATAACGATGATGTACATTAAAATGTACTAAGTTCTGCATTTCTGCTGCTTTCAATATTCTTCTGCAACACACCAAATTTCCCTCCTGGTGTCCTCGGGTCAAATCTGACCCCTTTAAAAAATGTCAATATCTGAAATATGAGTTTCTTTTTAACCAAATTATCATAAAAATGTATTCCTTTCAACGCTCTTTGCAAATACAACCGATCACTTTCATTCCTCTGATCTTAACTAATAGTCAAAATAATTCATAATTTCTGCTTTTTTAACTCAAATATTAGGTATAATTCTATATAAATGAGGGTTATTGACCATGAATTCCAAAAAGTAGTAAAACTAGTAAGGTGGTGTTAGTGGAAACTAAAGAAAGTCTGAAAAAGTGACAAAAATGACGAAATCTTTTGTCCGTTTTTGACCCGGGAGGACAACACGAGGGTTAAGCCCTACGTTCCAATATTTCTAAGTTTTTGTTCAAAATTAGGCTCTATGTTCCCATAGTTCCCACATTTTTAAGATTTCTTCCAAATTAGTCCCTATGTTCTTATCTGAAAAAGGGACAAAAATGTCAAATATTTGTCCATTTTTGACCCGGAAGGGCAACACAAGGGTTAAAACAATTAAAAGGAAATCCTTTCCAACGTTCTTTTATGGAGGAATTGAACATTATATTTCATATAAAAGTCACCACTAAAAGTAGATTTATTCCTAACTGCTCACTTACAACTCATCATTGTATGAACTTCTTGACTTGCCTTTGCCATATATAAGAAGACAGGTTCATTGGTTGCAATTTGTCTTTAAGTGACAAGTAATTTCAAATATCCTTTTTTATTTAAAACAGTTTGTTGTTCCTTTTTCCTCCACTCATCATTTAAGACATACTGTACAGCTTTTCCTTTCAGCACCTAATGTTTCTAGACTTAGACTTCTCTTTATTGATCCTTTTGGGATGATTTCCGCAAGGAAATTGACATTTCCAGCATCCGTTTTAGCAAGAATACAGTACAGAAGACAATATGAAGATAACAATAAGAACCTTTGGCTATAAAAAGACATTTACCATAAAATATCAGTCAAAGTGTCAGTGTTAAGTCAAGTGTGAAAGTGTCCAGGTATTTATGGGAGTCCAGGTGTGTATAGTCCTCTCTGCCCTATTTCCTTGTCCCCCCCGAGTGAGGAGTTGCAGAGTCTGATGGCATGAGGGACAAAGGAGTCCCTGAGTCTGCTGGTCCTGCACTTGGGAAGGAGTAAGTCTGTAACGTGTGGAACTCGGTGGAACCCAAATGCAGACAACACGGAGACAAAAATGACAGTTTAACAGGTTTATTCCAATGTCCAAGTTAGGGGACACAACCGGGAAAAGCCACGTCCAAATCCAACAGGAACCCGGGGTACAGAGCGCGTGTGCTACCGTGTTTCTGAGGGTCCGTGTCCAATGACCCAGAGATCCAGTGTGGAGCGCAGGCGTGAAGTGGCAGCAGGAGTCCGGTTCACAGAAGTGGTCGTCTTGACGATGGTCTGACAAAGAGCGGTAGGTTGACGGGTATTTGATGACGAGGTGACGAGCGGAGACGAGCTGCATCTGGAACCCTGACCCCCGCACACCAGGCGTCACTCCTGCAATTAAGGACAGACGGGAGGGGGCAGTGACAGACCGCTGTGGAAGAGGGTCTGGCTAGTCCACATAGCATTCTGGGATGGGAGAAAAACATGCTCTGGTTTATTGCCGTTTCTTTAAACCAATCACAATCGTCCTGGGGCGGGACTAATATAAGGCCTAATCTAAGTTACCACATTTCCTTTTTCATTACAAGGTGAAAAAAAGGCGGCAAAAAGACGACAAAAAAAGAGACAAAATGGCGGCAAAAAAGGAGATGGAAAGGTGACGAAAAGTAATTTTATTCATCAACAGAAACTCCGATTGGACAGATAGTTACTATACAACCACAAGGTGACAAAAAAGGAGACAAAAAGGAGACTAAAGGCGACTAAAAGGAGACTAAAGGCGACTAAAAGGAGACTAAAGGCGACTAAAAGGACACAAAAAGGAGACTAAAGGCGACTAAAAGGAGACTAAAGGTGACTAAAAGGAGACAAAAAGGAGACTAAAGGCGACTAAAAGGAGACTAAAGGTGACTAAAAGGAGACTAAAAGGAGACTAAAGGCGACTAAAAGGAGACTAAAGGCGACTAAAAGGAGACAAAAAGGAGACTAAAGGAGACTAAAAGGGGACTAAAGGCGACTAAAAGGAGACAAAAAGGGACTAAAGGAGACTAAAAGGAGACTAAAGGCGACTAAAAGGAGACAAAAAGGAGACTAAAGGCGACTAAAAGGAGACTAAAGGTGACTAAAAGGAGACAAAAAGGAGACTAAAGGCGACTAAAAGGAGACTAAAGGTGACTAAAAGGAGACAAAAAGGAGACTAAAGGCGACTAAAAGGAGACTAAAGGCGACTAAAAGGAGACAAAAAGGAGACTAAAAGGAGACTAAAGGCGACTAAAAGGAGACAAAAAGGGACTAAAGGAGACTAAAAGGAGACTAAAGGCGACTAAAAGGAGACAAAAAGGAGACTAAAGGTGACTAAAAGGAGACAAAAAGGAGACTAAAGGTGACTAAAAGGAGACAAAAAGGAGACTAAAGGTGACTAAAAGGAGACAAAAAGGAGACTTAAGGTGACTAAAAGGAGACAAAAAGGAGACTAAAGGTGACAAAAAGGAGACAAAAAGGAGACTAAAGGTGACTAAAAGGAGACAAAAAGGAGACTAAAGGTGACTAAAAGGAGACAAAAAGGAGACTAAAGGTGACTAAAAGGAGACAAAAAGGAGACTAAAGGTGACTAAAAGGAGACAAAAAGGAGACTAAAGGTGACTAAAAGGAGACAAAAAGGAGACTAAAGGTGACAAAAAGGAGACAAAAAGGAGACTAAAGGTGACTAAAAGGAGACAAAAAGGAGACTAAAGGTGACTAAAAGGAGACAAAAAGGAGACTAAAGGTGACTAAAAGGAGACTAAAGGTGACTAAAAGGAGACTAAAGGTGACTAAAAGGAGACAAAAAGGAGACTAAAGGTGACTAAAAGGAGACTAAAGGTGACTAAAAGGAGACAAAAAGGAGACTAAAGGTGACTAAAAGGAGACAAAAAGGAGACTAAAGGTGACTAAAAGGAGACAAAAAGGAGACTAAAGGTGACTAAAAGGAGACAAAAAGGAGACTAAAGGTGACTAAAAGGAGACAAAAAGGAGACTAAAGGTGACTAAAAGGAGACAAAAAGGAGACTAAAGGTGACTAAAAGGAGACAAAAAGGAGACTAAAGGTGACTAAAATGAGACAAAAAGGAGACTAAAGGTGACTAAAAGGAGACAAAAAGGAGACTAAAGGTGACTAAAAGGAGACAAAAAGGAGACTAAAGGTGACAAAAAGGAGACAAAAAGGAGACTAAAGGTGACTAAAAGGAGACAAAAAGGAGACTAAAGGTGACTAAAAGGAGACAAAAAGGAGACTAAAGGTGACTAAAAGGAGACTAAAGGTGACTAAAAGGAGACTAAAGGTGACTAAAAGGAGACAAAAAGGAGACTAAAGGTGACTAAAAGGAGACTAAAGGTGACTAAAAGGAGACAAAAAGGAGACTAAAGGTGACTAAAAGGAGACTAAAGGTGACTAAAAGGAGACAAAAAGGAGACTAAAGGTGACAAAAAGGAGACTAAAGGTGACTAAAAGGAGACAAAAAGGAGACTAAAGGTGACTAAAAGGAGACAAAAAGGAGACTAAAGGTGACAAAAAGGAGGCAAAAAGGAGACTAAAGGTGACAAAAAGGAGACTAAAGGCGACAAAAAGGAGACTAAAAGTAGTTTTATTCATCAACAGAAAACTCAGATTGGACAGATAGTCTAGCTAGCTGTCTGGATTTACCCTGCAGAGACCTGTGTGTGTGTGTGTGTGTGTGTGTGTCTGTTTGTGTCTGTCCATTGTGTGTGTGTGTGTGTGTGTGTGTGTGTGTGTGTGTTCTCCCCGGGTCTGTGTGGGTTTTCTCCGGTTTCCCTCCCTCTCTACCAAGCTGATGTGTGGGGAGCGTCTGGCGTCGTAAGGCTGCCGTGCATCACCCAGGTGGGTGCCACACATTGGTGGTGTTAGAGAGTCGTGTGTGTGTGTGTGTGTGTGTGTGTGTGTGTGTGTGTGTCCCCTCCCCCCCGAAGCGCTTCGAGTGTCTATGATGAAGTGCTATATAAATGTAATAAATGTAATGAATTAATTCAAAAGTAGTTTTAGTTGTCAGCAGAAACTCCGATGTGACAGATAGTCTAGCTAGCTGTCTGGATTTACCCTGCAGAGATCTGAGGACCAGGTAACCAGAGTCCTCAGATTGGACAGATAGTCTAGCTAGCTGTCTGGATTTACCCTGCAGAGATCTGAGGACCAGGTAACCAGAGTCCTCAGATTGGACAGATAGTCTAGCTAGCTGTCTGGATTTACCCTGCAGAGATCTGAGGACCAGGTAACCATAGTCCTCAGATTGGACAGATAGTCTAGCTAGCTGTCTGGATTTACCCTGCAGAGATCTGAGGACCAGGTAACCATAGTCCTCAGAAATCAGCCGCAGGTTAGAGCGCAAGCACAGAGACAGAGGACGGGGACGGACATCGTAAAGAGTGACATCTGGTGGCATTTCCAGCGGCACCGAGCAATCCCGAAAGTGAAACGTCGTTGATATAGACTACTAATATCTTAGATATAGAACAATTCTATATCTATGACTAATACCCTGACCATGGAGAAGTAGCTCAAGGTATCTGAACTGTCTCTTTAAGCTACATTTATGATCGGATTTGAGGACATTTCCCTCCTCAGCTGGTTTTGTTGTCAGAGCGCTTCAACCTGGACTACAGTTGTGTTTACTCACAGTTGTACAAAGTGTGCAGAACAGTGACTTCATGTAGGGCATGAATATCATATTCATCATGTCACCATATTTACTCAGCCTGTGTTTGTTCACAGTGCTTAGCTAACCCCACATGATGATATAACACACACACACACACACACACACACACACACACACACACACACACACACACACAAACATAGAGGTTTGTGATACTATCTTTCTGGGGACCCATAATTGACATAATGCATTCCCTAGCCCCTAACCCTCACCCTAACCATCACAACTAAATGCCTAACCTTAACCCTTACCCTAACCATAACCTGATTCTAACCCTGATCCTAAAATTAAGTCTTAACCCTTAACAGCCCTTGAAAGTTGGGGGGTCCAGCATTTTGGCCCTACAAAGCTGTCAGGACCCCACAAGTATACTGGAGTATACTTTTGAACCCCATGAATATAGTTAAACAAGATCACACACACACACGCGGTCGCCTGCCAATCAGAAGTTGGTGGTTCAATCCCTGGCCCTGCAGTCCCATGTTGAAGTGTCCTTGGGCAAGACACTGAACCCCGAGTTGTGTAAATATGTGTGAGTGTGTAAGACTAGAAAAGTGCTTTATAAGAACAGTCCATTTATATTTAATTTTAAGGCATCCTCGGTCTTTCTAAATATATATATATATATATATATATATATATATATATATATATATATATATATATATATATATATATATATAGAGAGAGAGAGAGAGAGAGAGAGAAGGGGAATGACATGCAGCAAAAGGCTGCAGGTTGGAGTCGAACCCTGGCCCACTGCATCGAGGACTAAACCCCTATATATGGGCGCCCACTCCACCAACTGAGCCATCCGGGCGCCCTGAACTCAATACTTTTCAGGCACTGACTGAATTGCCTCTAAAGTATTGCGTATCAAAAAATGCCTCGTTATTCAATACCTAAGGAGTAAATCTCATGAGTCAGTGAGCCAATCAGCACGCAGCATGCTTCTACTAAGATCTAATGATGTCTGTGATTGGCTGTCTAACGTTACACGTTGCAGAGACACGGAACGTGTAATGTTGTAATTTCTTTTTGTTTAATTTAATTTGTATTGAAAAAAGTATTGTTTAGGAACTGGTCCAAAAGTCCCGGTATTGGTTTCGTTATTGTAAATACCCAGCCATAGTTGACAGTATACGCATGTTGTCCACCTACAAAGATACGTCCTCATCAGGGTGTCCAATCCTGTCCCCCTGTCCTCGCCGGTCCAGACAGACAGAGATGGAATATGGAAATGGCCACCTCTCGGCTCCTTCATTATTCATATTTCAGTAGCCGGTGAATAATCAGATTACTGTTGATGAACATGCTGAATTATTCAGGAGGCTGTGATTGGGCCTGGGGATGCGACTGGGGGGGGGGGGTGAGAGACCGGTAAAAGGATCCTCGGGATGCTGAAGGTCCTCCGCCTCCTCTCGGCTGTCCTTGGCTGCTGTTTTCTGGTTGGGTGGCTGGGTTAATGGCCGTGTTGCGGAGTGGGGTGGAGGGGTCGGGGGCTCTCAGTGTGCCCCGCTGTGAGGGAGGCGGGTAGAATAATTGAAGGAAGGTGTTGAATTGATCAGCGCTGCGTGGTGCAGGCTAAAATCTAGTCAGAGCACCTGACACACACACACACACACACACACACACACACACACACCCTGTGTCAGGTAATTTGTATTTGTTGGATTTAAACCTTTTTTTTAAAGTCTCGGGTAACAAGTTAATCAACCGTAGCAGTGGGGGATCACAGGGATTACGCCAGAAAACGGACAAAAACCACGTAAAGCAGTGGAAGGCCGCTTGTCTCCAAAGAGGAGGAGGTTCCTTATTTACACATTTGACAAGCAGGCTAACCACGAGCTGACACACAGTGATGTCAGCATGGTGGCCCAATGGTTGGCACTGTGAGCTCACAAGCAAGAAGGTTCTGGGTTCGGGTCCTGGTCCTTCTGGGCCTTTTTCCTCCATGTTTGCATGGGTTTCCCCAAAAAACATCAAAAAACATGTACTAGATCCTCCAGTCAGGGCCCTTGATCAAGGCACTGGCTCAATAAAGTATTTCTGATTGTACTTGTGTGTGTGTGTGTGTGTGTGTGTGTGTGTGTGTGTGTGTGTGTGTGTGTGTTTTTAAAGTTATTAAAGAGCATTGCCTTTTCTGTTGTTTTGCCGTTGTATAGTATTTATTTTGCTGTTCTTAATTTATGAATTCCCTGTGCGGCGTCCTTGAGTGCCAAGAAAAGCGTCTTTTAAATAAAATGTATTATTATTATTATTATTATTATTATTATTATTATTCATTGTTGTAGGTTCCTGAGGCCGAAGATTTTCGACATCATACATCCATCGCAGCTTCATATCCAAGTAATGACCGGGGTTAAAGAATGCAAAAATTAAAAGAAATAGTTCATTAGTTGTAGTTGAGGCTGGCCACGAAGGGTTAAACACTTTTAAACCATTTAAACCATCTTTTCTGTGCACATTGCCCCCAGAAGTCTGGTCTCCTGCATGTGACTGAGATGAAAATGAAGAGGAGGGTTGATGTGTCTCTCTGAACTGACCTGACGTTCAGAGGAGGACGACTCGAAGCTTCAGAGACGGTTTTTGGTTTCGGACAGTGAACCCAGCTGGGAGTGATTAAACCTGCCTGACCCCGGGTGGCTGCAGGCCTGGGGGTGTAGAGATGAACCTGGGCAACAACACACCCACTGCACCAGCTGCTGCCCTGACAGGCCGTGTGTGTGTGTGTGTGTGTGTGTGTGTGTCTTTTAAAACAAAATTTGAATCAAGACGTGTCCAGCATGTTTCCATAGAATTACGACATATTTATATTAAAATATAGCATTTTTAGCAACTCAAGAAAAGTAATTATGACTTCATCTGATCAGGAAGTACAAATAATACAAAATAATAATGACCTCACATTTCAGAGAAAGTCAAAATATCTGATTCTGATACGAAGGTCCCAAGCCCAGGTTTTCTGAATGGGACGCACCGGGCAGAGCAGCTGCTCGACCACGGTAAAAAAAAAAGAATCCCGAATCCCGACATGAATCCCGGGTTAAGGTCCTCCATCCTTTGTCATCCATTTAGCCAGGGTCGGGTCTCGGGGGCAGCAGCTCCAGCAGGGGTCCCCAAACTTCCCTCTACCGAGCCACATCAACCAGCTCCGACTGGGGGATCCCGAGGCTATCCCCAGGTTGGAGATATAATCCCTCCACCTAGTCCTGGGTCTTTCCCGAGGCCTCCTCCCAGCTGGACGTCCCTCCACCTGGTCCTGGGTCTTCCCCGAGGCCTCCTCCCAGCTGGACGTCCCTCCACGTGGTCCATGGTCTTCCCCGAGGCCTCCTCCCAGCTGGACGTCCCTCCACCTGGTCCTGGGTCTTTCCCGGGGCCTCCTCCCAGCTGGACGTCCCTCCACCTAGTTCTGGGTCTTCCCCGAGGCCTCCTCCCAGCTGGACGTTCCTCAACCTCCTCCTGAACTCCTTCACTCGGGGTAAGGAAAGTCCTGTTTTTTGTTTTATCCACCCCCCCCAACTCCAACTCCAAGCTGTGAGTGAGGACAGAGGAGGGATCTCTGAGGAGCTGTGAGCGAGGACAGAGGAGGGATCTCTGAGGAGCTGTGAACGAGGACAGAGGAGGGATCTCTGAGGAGCTGTAAGTGAGGACAGAGGAGGGATCTTTGAGGAGCTGTGAGTAAGGACAGAGGAGGGATCTCTGAGGAGCTGTGAGCGAGGACAGAGGAGGGATCTCTGAGGAGCTGTGAGTGAGGACAGAGGAGGGATCTTTGAGGAGCTGTGAGTAAGGACAGAGGAAGGATCTTTGAGGAGCTGTGAGTAAGGACAGAGGAGGGATCTTTGAGGAGCTGTGAGTAAGGACAGAGGAGGGATCTCTGAGGAGCTGTGAATGAGGTCAGAGGAGGGATCTCTGGGCAAGGACAGAGGAGGGATCTCCGGGGAGCTATGAGCGAGGATGGAGGAGGGATCTCA
Source organism: Percina caprodes (assembly GCA_013375575.1). Taxonomy (NCBI): domain Eukaryota; kingdom Metazoa; phylum Chordata; class Actinopteri; order Perciformes; family Percidae; genus Percina; species Percina caprodes. The sequence continues at coordinate 151,546 of JABXJD010000332.1, read as the reverse complement.
GTGGAGCTATGAGCGAGGATGGAGGACGGATCTCCGGAGGAGCTATGAGCGAGGATGGAAGAGGGATCTCCGGGGAGCTATGAGCGAGGATGGAGGACGGATCTCCGGGGAGCTGTGAGCGAGGATGGAGGAGGGATCTCTGAGGAGCTATGAGCGAGGATGGAGGAGGGATCTCCGGGGAGCTATAAGCGAGGACGGAGGAGGGATCTCCGGGGAGCTATGAGCGAGGACGGAGGTTATGAGCGAGGACACAGAGAGCAGCCTTCCTGGAAGCTGTGCAGCTGAAAGCCGTCGCTAACAGCTGACGAATGTTTTGACGCTTCAGAAGCCAGGACGTCTTATCCCTCTAAGATCTCCTCCTTTCCTCTCCACTCGCATTATTTCCTCGTGTCTCTCCCGTGCGTCCTCGGTTGGACGGACGAAGACGCGAGAAAGGGAAGCAAGTGAAGGAAATGAGGAGTCAGTTTAAGGGAAGTGAGCTCCAGCCCTTATGAGGAACTTGGAGCTCTTTGATTGTAGCTAGCCTAGACTCACACCTCAGTTCCTTTATCACCCTCTCACCTATGTTTGTCTTTCTCTCGTGCTCTGTCCATCACTTTATTTAATCTCTCTCTGCACACATAGGCCTTCCTTTTCTCCCACTTTCTTGATGCATGAGCCTCTGTTTCTCTCTTATGTACTGTGTATATACTCTTTCACTCACTTTCCTTGTCTTCTTTTGCATTTTTCGTTGGTATGCTGCCTCTCTCTTCCTCCTTAACATTCAAAGCAGAGTCGGAATGATTCCTATTGAAATAATTGATTTCCTTCTCCCTTTTTTTCGTCTGCTGGACTGCTCAGTAAATAATGGATGGCTTCATCATCAGGGACTCCCGGACCCTGGAGGCTGAGTGACGGCTGTTACTAATAAACCCACACGAACACACACACACACACACACACACACACACACACACACAAACACACAAACACACACACACCCTTCATTGCAGGATGGGCTGCATTTCATTCGTTAGACGCAGATGATGGAGATTAACCCTTGTGTGCTCCCGCCCATTGTTGTTTTCGCCCAATGTTTTTTCCATGTTTTCCCCCCTTTTTCCAATGTTTTTTCCATGTCTTTCCCCCCTTTTTCCAATGTTTTTGTCACTTTTCTTCTTTGTGTTTTTATGACGTTTTTATGTCGTCGTCCCCCCAACGTTCTTTAAGTTTTTTCCATAATTTTTGTCACTTTTTGTCACTTTTTTTCAACAGTCTTTCTCTTCTTTTTCACCGGGAAAAAGCTTCTAATAGACTTCACAGGTCTCCGTCCAGAGCAACGGGACCTGTTGGTCTATTTCTTTAACTGTCTATGTGTCTACCCACTGTCACTATCGTAATAAAGGCAAAAAAGCCCCCCAAAATGAGAATAAATACACCTTGCGTAGTGTAGTCTGCGTGCTGTTAATTTGCTATTTTGCGTGTTGATGGAAAGGCTTTTAATGCACTTTTTCTTTTCTTTTTGCGACATTTTAAATTTTAGCTTAAAATTCACTTGATGGAATTAGATGGAAACATGACTCATACGACCCGCCTCCATCCCTCCCCAGGAGCACATCTGCATTCAGCTGAAAGATGGGACTGAATAGGTGCTGCGTTGCTTCTAAGAGCCACGCTAAAACGTTTAATGGGGCCCATTCTCGACCTTGTTCACTTTACATAATAAGCGTTTTTCTCTCCTCGGCTGAACGTCCATTAAAAAGGAAAATGCAAAGCACAGAATGACCCCTGACCTCTCGGATAGATTAAGGGTAACATGAGGTTCAGGTAAGTACTGCTCTTTAATAAATGTCCTTTATTTACAAAAGGGCAATAGTGTGACACTATAAAGCGAGGAGATTTTTGCTTTACTCAAGTCAATACTCCATGTTAGTGTGTTTCGGATTTTTAGGATTTATTGGTGTCTGCAAACCCAATTAAGATCATTGGAAATAAATGGAAACAAAGGTTTTAACTGCAAATATGACTTTCATTGATCATTTAAGTAGAAAGTGCATCAATTACCCCTCGGGGGCTTAAAGCTCGGGCTTTGCCTCTACAGAACACATGACAATGAAAAAAATGAAATGAAAAAAGACAGTAACTTTAAAAAAAAAGGCACTTTTCTTCTGATATTTTCCTTCAAGTAACAAAAATGTCAGTGTAACCGTCAGATTAAGTGACCCTGGATTTCCACCGACTGCGTGACGGCTCCGTGCCCCCCCCCGTCCGTCGACACCCACCCGGTCCGGATTTGTTGCAGATGTTGTCCCCATGTTGTCCCTCATGTTGTCTTCATGTTGCCTTCATGTTGTCCCCATGTTGCCCTCATGTTGTCTTCATGTTGTCCTCATGTTGTCCCCATGTTGTCTTCATGTTGCCTTCATGTTGTCCTCATGTTGTCCTCATGTTGCCCTCATGTTGTCTTCATGTTGTCCTCATGTTGCCCTCATGTTGCCCTCATGTTGTCTTCATGTTGTCCTCATGTTGCCCTCATGTTGTCCTCATGTTGCCCTCATGTTGCCCTCATCTTGTCTTCATGTTGTCCTCATGTTGTCCTCATGTTGCCCTCATGTTGTCTTCATGTGGTCCTCATGTTGTCCTCATGTTGCCCTCATGTTGCCCTCATGTTGTCCTCATGTTGTCCTCATGTTGCCCTCATGTTGTCTTCATGTGGTCCTCATGTTGTCCTCATGTTGCCCTCATGTTGTCTTCATGTTGTCCTCATGTTGTCCTCATGTTGCCCTCATGTCGTCCCCATGTTGTCTTCATGTTGTCCTATATCAATGATCTTTTTAACTCCCCAAAATAACATGATTGATTCCACACAACGCTCTTTGCCAAGTACAAATCTCTACTTTCATTAATTTTGGGGCGTCTTATTCAATTTTATAGCATTTGAAACCAAATTGAAGTGTTTTTGAAATAGTATTGAGAGTAAAAGTTGACATATTCCAGTCTGTGATTATCATCAACATCCATTCCTTTAATTTTAGTCTCAATAATTCCTAATTTCTGCTTTTCTAACTCAAACATTAGGTATAATTTCCTATAAATGAGGTTTATTGACCATAAATTCCAAAAATAACTGTAAAACTAAAGTTAATAAGTTAGTGTTACGTAGTGTTAAATGTCAAAAAGTGACAAACATTGAAAAAAACGTCAAAAGTGTTGAAAAAAGGGACAAAAACGTAACAAAAAGTTAAAAATATCGATAAAAAGCCTCAACAAAAGTGTTGATTTTGACGGGAAGACAACACGAGGGTTAATCACCAGCCAGTGGTGAAGCTGGGTTAACACAACCTGTTTTACATCGTGTTTCACAGCCTAAATATGAAAACTCTTTGCCTCTTTGGGAACTTTTGAGTTCAAAAGTCGGTATTTTCGCCAAATTCTGCTTTGATTATTTGGGTAATTTCAGTTTTAAAACAGTTCCCATATTACTGGCATGTTAGTTGCTGGGATGTCCAATAAGAAGTGTGGGCTGGTTTTGTGGCTATGGGTAAAAAGACCGAATGCTCAAGGGTCTTATGATAGAATAAAGATCTTTTTTGTTGTAGGTTGGGGTCTTAATTGGGGTTATTTTTCCTGTTTTGCCTCCTTGTGTCTATGTCTTGGTTTTCCCCAGTCTTGTGTAGTTCTCTGTCCTGTTTGTCCCACTTCTTGTTTTATTTTGGTAGTCTTGTTTTCTGTTCTGTCTAGTCTTGTCTAGCTTTGCTTTGTGTTGTCTGATTGTCCAGCCCCGCCCTAATGTGATTCACCTGATGTCTCACCTGTTCCCCATTACCTCGTTACCTTGTGTATTTAACCTCTATGTTCCCTTTGCCTCGTGCTCGATCATTTTGTCCTGTTCCTGTCTGACGTCGAGTTCTTCCTCCATGTGGATTTCCCCAGTCTGCGTTTTCTTTCCCGTGTTCCTGCCTTCCCTGGGAGTTATTCCTGGTGTTTCTTTGTGAGCCGTGTTATCATCATCTTCCCCTATTCCTGTTTTTGGATTGTGGACGTTTGGGATTTTTGCCTTTTGCTTCCCGTTTTTTGTGTTCAATAAAATCATTCTTAAGCTCCCTCCTGCCTGCTGCTTTACTGCATTTGGGTCCTCACCACGCAACCCATCATAACACTTTTTAATGCACCATCGGGTCTCCCTGAAGATGCTTTGATCTGAGAAAATCCACAACAGCACACAACTAAGTGGGTTAAAACCTAAATTGCAATGTGGGCCGGATCAAAATGTGCGAGGGGCCAAGTTCGGCCCCCGGGCCTTGAGTTTGACACGTGTTTTAGGGGCTCTGTTAAAGTTATATTAGCTTGAAGTTGATCTGAGATCAGTATACGAGCAGCAGATTGAAAGTACAAGTTCTGATGGATCCTTCTATAAAAGGAAAGGTGAGTCCTCGCCACCCAGTTCGTTCTCCACAACGACAGGCTGAAGGAACAGCAGTCTGGAATATATAGCTCCAACGTGTGAGGTCAAAGGACAGCACTATGACGTAGGCGGGCAATTACTGATGAATGAAGCCCCAGCGTGTGCGTCCTTAAGGTCAGAGACACACAGCGGGGGCTTCATGTTTCTACACTGACCAACCGTGCTTTGAGAGAAAAACATCCACATGTTGATTTCACCTGAGTTATTATCCGTGTGAACCGGCAGATGGAGAACGTTTGGGGCTTTTATCCGAAGTGCATCAGCGTGTTCAGCTGATGGAGTCGAGCTAAATGGATCATGCTGTGCGTCCTGACCTGCTCACACAAGCAGACACTCAACTCCACTGAAATGATTCAATGAGATTTTTGCTTTACTCAAGTCAATACTCCATGTTAGTGTGTTTCTGATTTCTAGGATTTATTGGCGTCTGCAAACCCAATTAAGATCATTGGAAATAAATGGAAACAAAGGTTTTAACTGCAAATACGACTTGGATTTCCATTGATCATAAAGGTAGAAAGTGCATCAATTACCCCTCGGGGGCTTAAAGCTCGGGCTTTGCCTCTACAGAACACATGACAATGAAAAATGAAATGAAAAAAGACAGTAACTTAAAAAAAAAAAAGGCACTTTTCTTCTGATATTTTCCTTCAAGTAACAAAAATGTCAGTGTAACCGTCAGATTAAGTGACCCTGGATTTCCACCGACTGCGTGACGGCTCCGTGCCCCCCCCCCCGTCCGTCGACACCCACCCGGTCCGGATTTGTTGCAGAACGGCTGCGGCCGTGACTGACAGCTGAAGTCTCGAGGACCCACGAGATCTCGCGGGATCTCGTAGAATAGAACCACAAAACCACCAACAGGTAGTTTTCATCCAGAGGAGTAGAGGGGGAACAACTCAGCTGTTTTTAAGGTGTAGGTCAGGGAGATATGATCCGCCGTGAGACCTGCTCACACTACCAGACACTCAACTCCACTGAAATGATTCAACCTTTTCACAAACACACACTCTCTGTGACCGTGGCAATAATCAGACGCTGCGTCCGACTCTACCTCATTCACTCTGTCCCACACCGGGGGCTTCGACCCTTTGACACCAGTGAATTACGACGTTTTTGTCTTGTCATGCACATTTTCAATTAGTACAAAAAGGTGCGTATGTTATCTTAACCCTCATGTTGTCCTCGGGTCAAATTTGACCAATTTTCAGTTTTTTTCATCACAAAAAATGGGCCTTCGAAATAAGCTGAAAATGTCAACGTTACAAAAATCAAATAACTTTGGAAAAAACATCAAAAAAAGCTCCCACAACACTGAAAAAGTGACAAAAATGTCAGAAAAAGCGATAGATTTTTTTCATGGCTCATTGGAAGACAACACAAGGGTTAAGTGAGTCTAGACTGGGGCCCATGTTGCATGACGGCTCTTCTATGACGTTCCACACATACGTTAGCCAATCAGAATACAGCAACAACAGCAACGAATCACGTCCTCTCTCTTCTCTTCTCTTCCTCACTTCCTTTTTCTTCTCCTCATTTCCTCTTTCTTTTCACTTCTTCTCTTCTCCTCCTCACTTCCTCTTTCTTCTCCTGCTCATTTCCTCTCTTCTCCTCCTCATTTCCTCTCTCTTCTCTTCTTCACTTCCTCTCTATTCTCTTCCTCACTTCCTCTCTCTTCTCCTCACTTCCTCTCTCTTCTCCTCTTCACTTCCTCTTTCTTCTCACTTCCTCTCTCTTCTCTTCCTCACTTCCTCTCTTCCTTGCTTCCTCGCTCTTCTTTTCCTCACTTCCTCTCTCTTCTCTTCCTCACTTCCTCTCTTATCTTCCTCACTTCCTCTCTCTTCCTTACTTCCTTTCTCTTCTCTTCCTTCCTCTCTCTTATCCTCCTCACTTCCTCTCTCCTCTCTTCCTCACTTCATCTCTCTTCTCCTCACTTCCTCTCTCTCCTCTCTTCCTCACTTCCTCTCTTCTTCTCCTCACTTCCTCTCTCTTATCGTCCTCACTTCCTCTCTCTTCTCTTCCTCCCTTCCTCTCTCTCCTCTCTTCTTCACTTCATCTCTCTTCTCCTCCTCCCTTCCTCTCTCTCCTCTCTTCCTCACTTCCTCTCTCTTCTTCTCCTCACTTCCTCTCTTCCTCACTTCCTCTCTCTTCTCTTCCTCACTCCTCTCTCTTCTCTTCCTCACTCCTCTCTCTTCTCTTCCTCACTTCCTCTCTCTTATCTTCTAACTTCCTCTCTCTTCTCTTCCTCACTCCTCTCTCTTCTCTTCCTCACTCCTCTCTCTTATCGTCCTCACTTCCTCTCTCTTCTCTTCCTCACTTCCTCGGCTAACTAAACCTACGTTTGTCTCAGTTTACGTGCAAACGAAGATTTGAGAGATCTCCAAGTCCAAGTCCACTGCTGAAGGTAAAAATGGTGCACTCATGGCACACGGAGTGATATCGGGGGAAACGGCGACATCAGGGGTTTGTTCAAGCAGCAATTACGCCTTAAAGTTGCATTTATAGGGGTGGAGCCCTCTAGTGGCTGTAGTAGTTATGACGGGAGCAATGCAGGAAGTATTGTGATGTAGTATAAGAGTGCCAAAATCCAAGGGGATCGGTCCAGGATCAACCCCGAGACCCGAAGGAGTAGGTTGGGTGTAAGAAGGAGAGGCTGTCAGACTCTACATCACCTGCACCACCTAATAATGCTGTATTTTCTCTTCCTGTTTCAATTACTCACCACTCACCACAGCTCTAAGTATATTTTTATTATCTGTATATATATTTTTCCATTCCGAGTACTTATTTATACAATGGTTAGACTCAATATCACCTATGGTGACTTACTTTGTCTATATTGTTTAGTTACATCTTATTCTGTTTAATTTCACGCCACTTAATCACTTACATTGCAATATTTTTGTACTGTGACCACTTAACTTTACTTAATATCTTTTATATAATGCCACTTTACATTCATTCAGTACTTTTTGCACATTGTCTGTTGTTAGTTTGTCGGTTCGGTGTTTTTTACTGTAGAAAACTGCTGCTGTAACGAGGGAATTTCCCCATTGTGGGGTGAATAAAGTATTATCTAATTAAATCTCTTTAGTTTTAGTTGTTTTTTCCAGTTAAATCTCTCCGTCGAACCATCCCAATCCCCCGTATTATGTTGTGTGTGTGTATATATATATATATATATATATATATATATATATATATATATATATATATATATATATATATATATATATATATATATATATATAGGCTCTATATATGTATAGGCTCTTACACGTGGTAACGGGTAGTGATGTGCAGCAGTCACTTGCCCGGACACTTTAAATCCACAACTGAATGGCGATTATCAATATTAAATAGCAGTTCAGTACTGTACTGTACTGTGGTGTGTGTGTGTGCGTGTGTGTGTGTGTGTGTGTGTGAACGTCGCTCATGTGTGTTGGAGCTGAAACTGGTCAACCATGTTGGTGATGTGTGTTATGTGTACAGACAAATATTGAACTGCGCATTCCTTATCGGCTTTCTGAATAAAACACACACACACACACACACACACACACACATACACACACACACACACACACACACACACAGGAAGTTGCATTGTGACTTTGATGTGTCGGGAGTGTGAGTATTTCAATGCCCGCCTGGAAAAAACTGAACAAATCAGAGGATTAGGGAGGCACTAGGAGACACTGCAGTGTGTGTGTGTGTGTGTGTGTGTGTGTGTGTGTGTGTGTGTGTGTGTGTGTGTGTGATGTCTGGGGGGTCACGCTATGTTTGGTGCCCTGATTGCTGATCCACTGCCTCTTCATCAAAGAGACGAGGAGGAGGAGTGACACCGCTGCAGCCTGAAGCCTGCCAGGAAATTCAGCGGGGTGTTTGAGATGTGACAGCATGACGAGCAGCGAGGGGGGGGTGACGGGGGTGGGGGGCGGGGGCGATGAGATAGGAAGAGGGAGGGTAACTTCCTGTTGGCACTCTGGCAACAGCTTCAACACAAACGTTTTTTTTTCCCACATGAATCTTCAGGATTTTGTCAATGTATTCCAGTCTGGTCCATTAGCCTGGACCTACCAGACTCTGGTCCATTAGCCTGGACCTACCAGACTCTGGTCCATTAGCCCGGTGCTACCAGACTCTGGTCCATTACCCTGGTCCATTAGCCTGGACCTACCAGACTCTGGTCCATTAGCCTGGACCTACCAGACTCTGGTCCATTAGCCTGGACCTACGAGACTCTGGTCCATTAGCCCAGTGCTACCAGACTCTGGTCCATTACCCTGGTCCATTAGCCTGGTCCTACCAGACTCTGGTCCATTAGCCCGGTCCTACCAGACTCTGGTCCATTAGCCCGGTCCTACCAGACTCTGGTCCATTAGACTGATCCATTAGCCTGATCCATTACCCTGGTCCATTAGCCTGGTCCTACCAGACTCTGGTCCATTAGCCTGGTCCATTACCCTGGTCCATTAGCCTGGTCCTACCATACTCTGGTCCATTAGCCCGGTCCTACCAGACTCTACTCCATTACCCTGATCCATTAGCCTGATCCATTACCCTGGTCCATTAACCTGGTCCTACCAGACTCTAGTTCATTACCCTGGTCCATTAGCCCGGTCCTACCAGACTCTGGTCCATTAGCCTGATCCATTACCCTGGTCCATTAGCCTGGTCCTACCAGACTCTAGTCCATTACCCTGGTCCATTAGCCCGGTCCTACCAGACTCTGGTCCATTAGCCTGATCCATTACCCTGGTCCATTAGCCTGATCCATTACCCTGGTCCATTAGCCCGGTCCTACCAGACTCTAAAAACTAAAACATTGTAAACTGTAGTAAAAAGATCGTGATGGTTTGGTGTTTGTCTGGTTTCCTGTGTCAATTCCTCAGCCTGGTTCTGACTTGTCTTGCGTTTTTTGTAAGGTTTTTTGGTCAAGTCTTGTATATGTTCTGTTTCCTGTTTTATTTTGAAGTCTGGGTCTCTGTCTTGTCTTGTCTTTAGTTCTACTTCCTGTGTTTTCCTCCTCCGTGATTCCCTTATGTCTTCCACCTGTTTCCCAGCCCTCCTGTCACCTGGTTACCATCTGGACTTAGTCTTCTGTTTGTTGTGTTGCATGGTCCGGTCGTTGTGTCGCTTCCCTGCAGTTTTCCTTCCCCGTGAGTTTTGCCGGCCCCTGAGTTCGAGTTTTTGTTCTTATTTCCTTTTAGTTTGTTGCTGGACTCTTCTGCCAGCCTGCCCCCCTCTGCGTTCAGGTCTTCCTTTCCTGGGAACATAACAAGAACAAAATGTTGAAATTTCAACCCAGAAAGACACAAAGTTGCAGGTCAACCGAAGACAAAACAAGGGTTAAAGACGGTTCAAAGGCTGAAAGACGATCTTTAATGTCACCGACGGTTGTTTCGAGTGTGTGATCCTCCAGCGTCACGCGGGGGATCACACGGGAGCATCCGAGCTCTTCAAAGCGACTCCAAACACGTAGAAAAGAGGCTTGGACAGGCAGATGGCTCTGATTGGAAATCTAGTCTGAAATGAAAATACATCTTACTGTGCAGTGATGCAGACCGCCGGTCTCTGCCTCTGTCTTTCTTTTCTAATCCCGGTCTGCTGCTTACAGCTCACTGTCAATTTATTAACAAAGTTTCAGATTCAAGTTTTCTTGTCATGTGTAAGAAGCAGCGGCACGTTCCAGGGCCATGAACAGCCTGTGCTTTGGTCACCTCTACAGCCGATTGGCTAACACTGGCGCATTTACAGAAATGTTGATTAATGTGCATTGTCCTAATGCACATTAATCATAAGTATTAACCCTCCTGGTGTCCTCGGGGTCAAATTGACCTGTTTACCTTAAGTATTGTATAATTTATACTGTTTATTGATCCCCCCCAGTGGGGAAATTACAATGTTCACTCACACACGTTGGAGTGGGTGGGCTGCCAGCTGGACCAGCACCCTGAGCAGTTGGGGTGGGGGGGGGGGGGTACGGTGCCTTGCTAAAGAGCACCTGGCAGTGCCCAAGAGGTGAAGTGACATTTCTCCGGCTACCGATCCACACTCCGTACTTTGGTCCGTACGGGGACTTGAACCGACGACCCTCCGGTTCCCGACCCAACTCTCTATGGACTGAGCTACTGCCCCCCTCTCCTAAGGGGGGTTCCCTGAGCAGGAATCGAACCCAGGCTGCGGCGGTGAGAGCACCGAGTCCTAAACACTAGACCATCAGGGACTATGACTTACGAAGGTTGGAAAAAGTGACAAATGTTGGAAAAAAGCTTCAAAAACGCAGGAAAAATTGTAGCTATCTATGGTTGATAGATGCTAACGTTAGCTCAAAACACCATTCAACTGACAGCCTTTGTTGTGTTTGATGCTAACTTGCAGCTAAGCTAGCAGTGAACCAACTTGGTTAAGTTTTTTATAGCCTAATGTCTGTATTATAGCAAACTTGTACACTGTATTGATCAACAGGATTTGAAGACTTTTATCTGTTTTACTGCTTTTTATATTTGTATTGTTCACTGTAATCTTCTTATTGGACCATTTTAAGATCTGTCCAGGGACAACAGATGAAAAATAGCCTTTTGGCTAATTCTGGTGCATTTGCAGCAACGTTAGTTAATGTCCACTGTCCCTGTCAAATACATTAATAAATAAAAATAAATAAGTAGGTCTATTTTAACTGTATGGCATTACAGAAGTCTCCCGTTAGCATCTTGTAGGCTACTCGTCGCTAAGTGACGCTCTGCACTCGACACACATCGGGGAGTGACGGGTACGTAACTTTAGCGCCGTGCTCTCACAATGCTTCACAATGTGTTTCCCACTCCCGCTAAATCAGACATGATATGAGAAAAGCATTTCATTTACACATGCAGCGAGGCCCAGGCGAGAATAGGGAGATTAGCTAACGTTAGCCATCAGACTCAAACGGTAATTTGTTTGAACGGATCTAGAACACGCACAGAACGAGGGATTCATCCGGCGTACATCGGCCTACATTGTGTGGAAGCACCAATAATCAACTTTAAGCAAATGTACAATTAAAAAGTAAAACAAAGTTAAATAAAAATCGAATTAAATAGGAAATAAATTGGTGGAA
>JABXJD010000332.1:82500-132500 GCA_013375575.1 Percina caprodes | reverse complement strand
CTGAGGCCCTTAGCTGTATATCACCCCCCCCCCCCTCCCCCCTCTTCCCTTCCCCGTCTCTCTTCAGCTGTTCTACATAAAGGAAAAAAAACCCTAAAACATACAGTATGTGTAAAAAAACAACTAAATATCTGATATTAGCCCATGCCTTCCCCAAACCACCCCGATTATAATGTGCCCCCCCCCAAGGTTAAGACAAGATCTACACCCTTGGAAGGGAGCGTCTAGTGAGCCTGTCCCTTCATCGTCGTTTACCCCCCCCCGTCATTAACCTCTCTCTCTGCATTAATAGCAGCGTAATTAGTCCCTCATCCTCAATCCATAATGTTGAGTCAAGAAAAGTGACGCTAATTTAGATCTAATTAGGCTTTCTGCAAACGCCATTACGGCGCTGTGATTCGGCGAGGAGCTAACGACAGGCCGCGTGGCGGGGGGGGGCGGGTGGGGGGGGGGCGGGCCTCGGCTCGGCCCAACGACAGCAGAGTGACAGAAGCACAAAGGAAGCGGAGTAACACACTGCGAGTGAGAACTTCAGTTGAAGGACACGCTGCTGATACTCAGTACTCGGTGTACTAGGACCAGCGGTGGGAGAAGTACTCTCATCCTGTACTGGAGTACTTTTATAATACCACACTGTAAAAAATACTGTTACTAGTTAAAGTACTGCATTGAAAATGTTTAAAGGTAAAGGTACGCAATGCAGAAAATGGAAAGTCTAATTTATAATAAAATATACATAAAAACTACATGTACCTAAAGTAACTAGTAACTAAAGTAACTAGTAACTAAAGCTGTCAGATGAATGTAGTGGAGTAACTAAAGTAACTAGTAACTAAAGTAAGTAAGTGTGTGTGTGCGTGTGTGTGTGTGTGTGTGTGTGTGTGTGTGCGTGCCTGTGTGCATGCCTGTGTGTGTGGGTGCTTGTGTATGTGTGTGTCTGTCTGTGTGTGTTTTTGCTTCTTTGTGGAGTAACTAAAGTATAAGTATATGTGTGTGTGTGTGTGTCTGTGTGTGTGTGTGTATGTGTGTGTCTGTGTGTGTCTGTCTGTGTGTGTTTCTGCTTCTTTGTGTATGTGTGTGTCTCTGTGTGTGTGTGTGTATGTGTGTGTCTGTCTGTGTGTGTTTCTGCTTCTTTGTGTATGTGTGTGTCTCTGTGTGTGTGTGTGTGTGTGTGTTTCTGCTTCTTTGTGGAGTAACTAAAGTATAAGTATATGTGTGTGTGTGTGTGTGTGTGTGTCTGTGTATGTGTGTGTGTGTGTGTGTGTGTGTGTATGTGTGTGTCTGTCTGTGTGTGTTTCTGCTTCTTTGTGTATGTGTGTGTCTCTCTGTGTGTGTGTGCGTGTGTGTGTTTCTGCTTCTTTGTGTATGTGTGTGTCTATGTGTGTGTGTGTGTGTGTGTGTGTGTCTGTCTGTGTGTGTTTCTGCTTCTTTGTGTATGTGTGTGTCTGTGTGTGTGTGTGTGTGTGTGTGTGTCTTTCTGCTTCTTTGTGGAGTAACTAAAGTATAAGTATATGTGTGTGTGTGTGTGTGTGTGTGTGTCTGTGTGTGTGTGTGTGTGTGTGTATGTGTGTGTCTGTGTGTCTGTGTGTGTGTGTGTGTGTGTGTGTGTGTGTGTGTGTCTGTGTGTGTTTCTGCTTCTTTGTGTATGTGTGTGTCTCTGTGTGTGTGTATGTGTGTGTGTGTGTGTGTTTCTGCTTCTTTGTGTATGTGTGTGTCTCTGTGTGTATGTGTGTGTCTGTCTGTGTGTGTGTGTTTCTGCTTCTTTGTGTATGTGTGTGTGTCTCTCTGTGTGTGTGTGTGTGTGTGTGTGTGTGTGTTTCTGCTTCTTTGTGTATGTGTGTGTCTGTGTGTGTGTGTATGTGTGTGTCTGTCTGTGTGTGTTTCTGCTTCTTTGTGTATGTGTGTGTCTCTGTGTGTGTGTGTGTGTGGGGGGGTAGCTCAGCTTCTCACCAGCTTAATCAGGGATAGTGGATGCAGGTTTGCCTGCTGAGGTCTTTTCTGCAGGGAGGGGCTGGGCCATGCTGAGGTGAACAGTAGGTAAGACAGGTCTGTAGTAGATGACATGTTTTTAATATTTGGGGGCTATGTAGTGGGTGCACATATATGTATAAATAGTAATGTTGGCAACACCTGATCTATCAATTGTAATGATGTTTTGAGGAACTTCAGTGTTAATGTTGCTTGCTCAGGATAGCTCACCCTATAATCACCTGTGTAGGTGGTACGGTCCAATTAGGGGGCTAGGGGGCTGAGTTAAAAGGGCATCAGGAGAAGAAAGGAGGATGTTGACAGCTCGCTGTGAGGTTGCCGGGTCGTTTGTTGGCTCTTATGTTGCCTCAGTTTCATCCGTTTTGGTTTTTGTATTTGGATTTGAGGATCTTTTAGTGTCATTTTCGTTAATAAAAACAGAAATTGGGAACATGAAACGCGGACTCTCCAATCTTCAAGCGTGACAAGGCACTTGAATGAAAATGGGCTACAGGGTCAGGTGGCCAGAGAAAGCCATTACTGCGCAAATGAGACCAAAATTGAACTTTATGATCACAACCATGAATGTGTGGAGAGGAGTCAACACCATCCGACTGTGAAGCGTGGAGGTGGAGCTCTAATGTTTGGGGGTGGGTGAGCTACACTATATAATAATAAAACAGCTACACTGGCTTCCCATTTCTCACCGGATCACATACAGAATCCTGGTCCACCTGGCCCCGTCATACCTCGCTGTCCTCCCCTCCCCCTACCAACCTTCACGGTCCCTCAGATCCGCCTCAGCCGGTCTCCTCTATGTCCCCAAGTCAAAGCTCTGCAGTTTTGGGGACAGAGTCTTTTCCAGGGCAGCTCCCAGGCTCTGGAACTCCGTCCCCCCCCCCCATGAGATCCGCATCTCTGAGTCCCTCACCAGACCCATCTCTTCTGTTCTGCATATCCTTAGTTTATCTATCTATCTATCTATCTATCTATCTATCTATCTATCTATCTATCTATCTATCTATCTATCTATCTATCTATCTATCTATCTATCTATCTATCTATCTATCTATCTATCTCTACTGTTTCTACTCTGTAAAGCGACTTATATAATATATACTATTATTATTATTATTATTAATATGAATACAGCATTTTATCAGAAAATATTGGATGACAATTTGCACCAATCAGCCCCGAAATGTTGGAGACACATGGACTTTCCAGCATGACACTAGCTATGTTTCCATCCATGTTTTTATCCGAAAATTAAGTGATATTGAATGAAAAATTCCTTCTGGAAACAGTAAAATTTGATGGAATTTCATGAATATCGACTCAAAGGAAACACGTTCGTCCCGTCTGATTTTCTCTTGATGATATTCGACGACGGAAACGTTATTTTCTGAATAAATAATGAATTGCGATTAAGTTTTAGGTCATTTTATGGTTGCAACCCGCAACAAAACGCAGAAGAAGAAGTTGTAGTTCATTTCCCCCAGTGGTTCCTCTCTGTCTGCACACATGGGGGCAACAAAGACAGATGGACGTGGACGGACGAGGAGACGAGACTTTCTGGATTTAATTGATCAGGAACTCGTGAAGGAAATGGCCGACAAAGGTTAGGACAAGCCGTGGGACGTCCTGGGAGACAATGGAAGACGCTCAGACAGAGAGACATATCTCAAAAAAGAGTCTTGCAGCGGTGCCGGGGGGGGCAATAAAAGACAAGTTGCATCTGCATCGTCATAGCGACGTGTTGATAGCGCCGTTGTTTTCTTATTATAGCTCGATATGTCTCTACCAGCTGGAACATGAGCTCTATTACAACTCGTCCCATAGTGATCATGTGATGGGAGACGGGAGCCATTTGGTCTAGAAACACTTTGTTGTTGTTGAATGTCGTGCGATTCAGTGTGAAAATGAACGGAAACACCTTAAAATGTCTCAAATCTGCAAAACAGCATCATGTGACGTCATCACCACAGGTTTTTATCGGCTTTAAAGCCGTCAGATGGAAACACCGAAAACTGAACTTCAGATAATCCCATTGACACCTGGATGGAGACTCAGCTGCTGATCCGGAGCACAAGGCCAAGTCGGCCCTCCAAGTGGCTTCAGCAGAACCACGTGGAGCTTCTGGAGCGGCCATCGCTCCCAGCCTCAATATCATTGAGCCTCTTTGGGGAGAACTCAACTGTGCAGTCTCCCATCCAATGTATTGGAAGGGAGAAGGGCAGCGGTATTCTTTTCTTTCATGCATTCACTGCCTGTGATGTTGTTTCAGCCTTAGGTGGCAAAGGGAAGAAGACTGCTTGGCAAAAATATTGGATAAAGCTTCTGAAATCTTCAGCCAACTGAAAAAACCTGTTACTTTGACATGCTTTAATAATAAATATTTTCTTGGAATTATGTCATGTTTCATGCATGTTTTTCACATTATTTACTCTACATACCACTATAGACTGTCAAAACACAAGATAGATATGCATGTAACATCCTTATAGTCAAAAACATAGGATTCAAAAGCTAAAAACCTTGAAATATGTCCCATTAGTAAAATTATGTGGGCAGATATGTGTTTTCCAATGCTGGAAATGGCGGCCATCTTGGAAAATGGTGGCCATTTTGAAAAATCAAGTGGCTAATGTTATTTTTCAAATTATTGGCCCCAGAGGTATAAACACACCAAATTTGGTGCTTGTATCCACTTGTGAACGATTTCCCCCCCTTATCTGCCCCACTACATGCGAGACAAGCCAATCATTGACTGGACCTGGAGGAAGAACGGGCTTCGCTGCCATTTTAGAAAATAACGGCACTCATCGGCAAATATACCAAAAGACTGCAAGCTGTTGTTGGTGCAAAAGGGGGCAATGCACAGTATTATATGTAAGGGTGTGTTAACTTTGACCTGGACCATTCATTGGTATGTACCTATATATGCCACTGGTTCCCAATCTTTTTCAGCTCAAGACCCAAAAGAGAAACTTGGTGTCTCCCCGGGACCCAAATATACAAAAATACACCATGAATCATTGTAACATCTACATTTTTAAACTGTGGACAAAAGACGGAACAAACCATGAATTTAATGTATATGAAGTGTATTTATTCCATTATAAAAGTAATCAAAAACAGAAAAGGTCTCTATTGTCCTCTCTGTGTCTCCGTCCCCTCCCATCGTCCCTCAGGACCCACACCAACATGGTTTTAATAATGCTGACTTGAATTTAATGAGATGTATGTGTCTGGTTGAAGATCTCAACCAGCTGATCTAGTTTAGGTTCGGTTTTTGAAAGTGCCATTCTGAGGTCATTCTGAGGTCATTCTGAGGTCATTCTGAGGTCATGCTGAGCATTTAGTCTGTTTCTGTATTAGTTTTTCAGGTACGCTAGAGTCGAAAAGCCAGATTCTCATTTTACTCTGCCAATTGGCGACCCAATAAAACGGGTCTGCGACCCATTTTGGGTCCCGACCCTAAGTTTGGGAAACATTGCTATATGCCATGGACCTGTATATTGCTCTGTATTATTGCTATGTATTGCACTATAATGTATATATGGGCTAATTTGAATCCCATTAAAATAAAAATAAGGAATGGTACACATTTGACAAATTCTTTCCGGGTATGTACACTTATGAGCACAACTGTACCTCAACTTTGGTACATTGGTGATTTTCATATTATTTATAATAAGATCTCCAATGTGTCTTCTCCTTGTTGGAGACAACTGGATTTGTAATGTCTCTGCATTTGTCCTCCAAGGACAAAAGGCATAAAGTCTGACAGAAACATTTGCCTAAAGCCGTGTTTATCATAGCAGGACCCAGGTCCCAGGTCCCTGGTCCCAGGTCGAGACCATAGCAGGTCCCAGGACCCAGGACCCAGGTCCCAGGACCCAGGTCAAGACCATAGAAGGTCCCAGGTCGAGACCATAGCAAGTCCGAGGTCCCAGGTCGAGACCATAGCAGGTCCGAGGTCCCAGGTCGAGATCATAGCCTATCCAGAGAGATAAGATGTCCTTTTTCAGCTAAGATAGAATGACCGGTCAAGAAAAATTGGACACACAGAGGTCTACTAATGGTTATGTTTAAGATTAAACTGGGTTTTTCCCCTGGGGGGGGGGGGGTACTGGATCTAAAGAAGTGTATTACTGATTGTATTCACACAGACCTGTGGCCACTCTGTAACTGGACATTGTGAAAGCTGTTCTTGTCATTCTGATTGTTCTCTGCAGAAAACAATGAAACCTTTTCACCGAATACCTAAAACCTTCAAACCAGTTTGCAGCTCGTCTTCATTCTGGTTCAACGAGGTCTTCTTCTTCTTCTTCAACCTAAATTCCTCCCTCGCTGTTACAAGGAACTTCCAAAACAATGTAGAGTTCCTACAATACGTGTTGGAAAACACAGTTGTGGATAAAAAGCAGATTACAAGAAGATGGTTCTTATAAGAGTAAATATATAAAACATGAAATCTAATTGCATATTTTCCCCGCAGGATGTCTGTAATTTGCTGCGATACCGTTACTCTGTATGAAGCTAAAGGTTATTTTTGAAAGTTGGCTTTCCTTGGTTAGAAAGTGTGATTGATTTTAGTCAGAGCTTCATATGAACTTTCCAAAGGTTATTTATAAAAGGAATTGATTAAGGTCTTTCTAGCTGGAGGGTTAACATTGTGTAGATGGAACTATGATGTAGACGTCTATTTGTAACGGAGTAATAATACATTGCTGTCAGGAGGTGAAAGGAGCACAGGATTAAAAACACCGTAGTATTTATGAGGCCCTGAAGGTGACACCACACACGTTAGTTTTAACGAGCTCATGTGTTTTGGCTTTTTGCCCTTTCCTTTGTTGTGTTATATATCTTTTATCTACATGGTATAGGTTTACAAAGTGAAAAAGCCCAAAGTCCCCCCAAAGGTACAACAGACAACACTGTTACTGTTACATACTCTGCTTCTGACTGGCTAGTAGTCCTTACCTAGGTACTGTCAGGGCCCTCATACTCTGCTTCTGACTGGCTAGTAGCCCTTACCTAGGTACTGTCAGGGCCCTCATACTCTGCTTCTGACTGGCTAGTAGTCCTTACCTAGGTACTGTCAGGGCCCTCATACTCTGCTTCTGACTGGCTAGTAGTCCTTACCTAGGTACTGTCAGGGCCCTCATACTCTGCTTCTGACTGGCTAGTAGTCCTTACCTAGGTACTGTCAGGGCACGCCCTCATACTCTGCTTCTGACTGGCTAGTAGTCCTTACCTAGGTACTGTCAGGGCCCTCATACTCTGCTTCTGACTGGCTAGTAGTCCTTACCTAGGTACTGTCAGGGCCCTCATACTCTGCTTCTGACTGGCTAGTAGTCCTTACCTAGGTACTGTCAGGGCCCTCATACTCTGCTTCTGACTGGCTAGTAGTCCTTACCTAGGTACTGTCAGGGCCCTCATACTCTGCTTCTGACTGGCTAGTAGTCCTTACCTAGGTACTGTCAGGGCACGCCTCATACTCTGCTTCTGACTGGCTAGTAGTCCTTACCTAGGTACTGTCAGGGCCCTCATACTCTGCTTCTGACTGGCTAGTAGTCCTTACCTAGGTACTGTCAGGGCCCTCATACTCTGCTTCTGACTGGCTAGTAGTCCTTACCTAGGTACTGTCAGGGCCCTCATACTCTGCTTCTGACTGGCTAGTAGTCCTTACCTAGGTACTGTCAGGGCCTCATACTCTGCTTCTGACTGGCTAGTAGTCCTTACCTAGGTACTGTCAGGGCCTCATACTCTGCTTCTGACTGGCTAGTAGTCCTTACCTAGGTACTGTCAGGGCCCTCATACTCTGCTTCTGACTGGCTAGTAGTCCTTACCTAGGTACTGTCAGGGCCTCATACTCTGCTTCTGACTGGCTAGTAGTCCTTACCTAGGTACTGTCAGGGCCCTAATACTCTGCTTCTGACTGGCTAGTAGTCCTTACCTAGGTACTGTCAGGGCACGCCTCATACTCTGCTTCTGACTGGCTAGTAGTCCTTACCTAGGTACTGTCAGGGCCCTCATACTCTGCTTCTGACTGGCTAGTAGTCCTTACCTAGGTACTGTCAGGGCCCTCATACTCTGCTTCTGACTGGCTAGTAGTCCTTACCTAGGTACTGTCAGGGCACGCCTCATACTCTGCTTCTGACTGGCTAGTAGTCCTTACCTAGGTACTGTCAGAGCCCTCATACTCTGCTTCTGACTGGCTAGTAGTCCTTACCTAGGTACTGTCAGGGCCCTCATACTCTGCTTCTGACTGGCTAGTAGTCCTTACCTAGGTACTGTCAGGGCCCTCATACTCTGCTTCTGACTGGCTAGTAGTCCTTACCTAGGTACTGTCAGGGCCTCATACTCTGCTTCTGACTGGCTAGTAGTCCTTACCTAGGTACTGTCAGGGCCTCATACTCTGCTTCTGACTGGCTAGTAGTCCTTACCTAGGTACTGTCAGGGCACCCCCTCATACTCTGCTTCTGACTGGCTAGTAGTCCTTACCTAGGTACTGTCAGGGCCTCATACTCTGCTTCTGACTGGCTAGTAGTCCTTACCTAGGTACTGTCAGGGCCCTAATACTCTGCTTCTGACTGGCTAGTAGTCCTTACCTAGGTACTGTCAGGGCACGCCCTCATACTCTGCTTCTGACTGGCTAGTAGTCCTTACCTAGGTACTGTCAGGGCACGCCCTCATACTCTGCTTCTGACTGGCTAGTAGTCCTTACCTAGGTACTGTCAGGGCACCCCCTCATACTATCCTTCTGACTGGCTAGTAGTCCTTACCTAGGTACTAGATATCTTAAACAGAGAGCTCAACACACAGGGTGAAAAGAGGAGCTGCAGCAATGTGCAGTACAACAAAAATATGGTGCTTTCTGAAAATGAAACCATGTAAACCTATTCTGGATCAACCTCTAAATACAATTATGAACATGAAATGAGCAGAATATGACCACTTTAATCTGCAATGAATTAATTTCAGTGAAATTGTTGCAATTAGTGGATCTGCAGGAACAATGTGAATCCATTTGGAGCTTTTGCTTGAGTGGGTGTCTCTGGCTTTTTTAACAGACGATAGAAAGATGGCAGGAAATAAAGGAAAGTGAAGGGAATGGAGAGAGATACAACAACTATAGGCATAGGTCATCATATTTCATTCGTAACTGGTTGCCCAGCTTCAAGAGCTTATGTAATATGAGCCATGTTAGAGGGAGCAGAGACACGGATGCATTAGAGACGTGAAAACAGCATCTTTAACAATGTAATCGATGACCCTCACCCCTCAAGTATTTCAGTGAGACTGTCCTTCCCAAAAAACACATACTCGGAAATCTTTGTACAAGCAGCAGTCGGGGGGGAACCGGAGGGTTGTCGGTTCCAGTCCCCGTACGGACCAAAGTACGGAGTGTGGATCCGTAGCTGGAAAGATGCCGCTTCACCTCCTGGTGAGCAAGGCACCGTGCCCCCCCCCCCTGCTCAGGGCACTGGTCACAGCCCCCACTCTGACATCTTATTCAATTTTATAGCATTTGAAACCAAATTGAAGTGTTTTTGAAATAGTATTGAGAGTAAAAGTTGACATATTCCAGTCTGTGATTATCATCAACATCCATTCCTTTAATTTTAGTCTCAATAATTCCTAATTTCTGCTTTTCTAACTCAAACATTAGGTATAATTTCCTAAAAATTAGGTTTATTGACCATAAATTCCAAAAATAACTGTAAAACTAAAGTTAATAAGTTAGTGTTAAAAAAAGTGACAAACATTGAAAACAAGCGTCAAAAGTGTTGATTTTCAATTTTGACGGGAAAACAACACGAGGGTTAAAAAGAAAACCTAAATTTCTGATAAAGAACCTTTTTAAAAATGGGTCAAATTTGAGGTTCAACCCTCGTGTTGTCTTCACTGTTGGGACCCCCTCGGGTCAAACTGACCCGGGACTTATTTGGGGTTTTAAAAACAACTCTGAAATAAAATTTTACTTCATAATCTATTAACAAATATCATCTTTATCTCCATTTCCAGCAGCTGAGATAACATCTATGTTCAGGGAATGAATCAGTCTCTACTAGAACACTATTAAAGATGGAAGTGGGGTTCGTTTTTATCATCAGGTTATAATTCATGTTAAAAATCACTATGGAAACAACATAAGGGTCATATCCAGAATAATGTTTTGAGTCAGGAATACATGTTTATCTCAGGAAATAAGGTAAGGTGCTGATTTCAGGTAGAAAACATGGAACTTGGACCATTTTTCTTCTTGTAAAAATTAGAAATGGGTCAATTTGACCTGAATACCAGACAAGGGTTAACGCACGCTAATAATAATTTTCAAATCCTTCTTCATCCAACACACAGACCTGCCTGCAAATTAATTGATTTCTTTCCTCCTAAAAACCTCGAGCGCAGCCTTTGTGCATCTCTGTGTCCGGCAGCAGGTCTGCGTGAGGTCTTGATGTCGTGTTAGCGGCTTGTCTTTGTAAGGAGTCTGCTAACGATGGGGGTCGAGCGCTCATCAGAATCAATACAGCATGGATCTTCCTGTGCTAATGATTGAAGCCGATCGCCCGGCACAGCCAGAAAAACACAGAGCGGCCCAATAACGAGCAGCGTATCGAACGCTAAATCAAAGCCCTGTGACACGGTTGATGCGCTCCGGTTAGCATCACACGCTGCCAAGTGTTTTCTTCCTTTCAGGGGCCATTAGCAGGCCCGATAGTGATTGGGGGGGCTCACATCACACAGGCTGCACTACGGTGGCTGCTGCTGCTTATCTAATGGCCCACAGGAAGAAGAAGCCATTAGCAAATTATCCCAACCTCGTCAGGGCTATTAGCCCAAGTCTTTATTGCTTTTGCTCACAAAGTTACTGAGAAACTGAGACCGCTAGGAACTCTGGGACATAATAATTGGACTGGTCTTTGGTTTTATGGTTTTTTTTGTATGTTCTGTTATACTGGGTTTCTTCAGGTTTCACCACATCAAATTTAAAGCTTTTTAAGCCTTGTGTTGTCTTCCTACAATCTTGAACTTGTCCTTCCAGGTCAAAATTAAATTATTATTATTTTTTTTTTGTGCTTTTCTAATGTTTTTGTCATTTTTTTCTGATTTATTTATCACTTTTTCCAATGTTTTTGTCATTTTTTCTGATTTATTTATCACTTTTTCCAAAGTTTTTGTCATTTTTTTCTGATTTGTTTCTCACTTTTTCCAGCTTTTGGTGCTTTTTTTTTAAAAACCTGAGCTGGTTTAATAACAGGTTTTACACTTATTCATGGTCAACCAACCTCATTTATATCAAATAATACAGAAGTTTTTATTTAAAAAAGCAGAAATGATGAGTTATTTGGACTAATGGTTCAGATCAGAGGACGTTGAGTGGATCTCAGATGGTAGATGTCAGAGTTTAGTCCAGATACTGGTTTGAAACCATTAAAAAAACAATTCAAATGCAAAAGATTCAATAAAACACCCAAAGATTTCTGACTGGCTAGTAGTCCTTACCTAGGTACTGTCAGGGCACGCCCTCATACTCTGCTTCTGACTGGCTAGTAGTCCTTACCTAGGTACTGTCAGGGCCCTCATACTCTGCTTCTGACTGGCTAGTAGTCCTTACCTAGGTACTGTCAGGGCCTCATACTCTGCTTCTGACTGGCTAGTAGTCCTTACCTAGGGACTGTCAGGGCCCTCATACTCTGCTTCTGACTGGCTAGTAGTCCTTACCTAGGTACTGTCAGGGCCCTCATACTCTGCTTCTGACTGGCTAGTAGTCCTTACCTAGGTACTGTCAGGGCCCTCATACTCTGCTTCTGACTGGCTAGTAGTCCTTACCTAGGTACTGTCAGGGCCCTCATACTCTGCTTCTGACTGGCTAGATGTCTTAAACAGAGAGCTCAACACACAGGGTGAAAAGAGGAGCTGCAGCAATTTGCAGTACAACAAAAATATGGTGCTTTCTGAAAATGAAACCATGTAAACCTATTCTGGATCAACCTCTAAATACAATTATGAACATGAAATGAGCAGAATATGAGCACTTTAATCTGCAATGAATTAATTTCAGTGAAATTGTTGCAATTAGAAACAATGTGAATCCATTTGGAGCTTCTGCTTGAGTGGGTGTCTCTGGCTTTCTTAACAGACGATAGAAAGATGGCAGGAAATAAAGGAAAGTGAAGGGAATGGAGAGAGATACAACAAATATAGGCATAGGTCATCATATTTCATTCGTAACTGGTTGCCCAGCTTCAAGAGCTTATGTAATACGAGCCATGTTAGACACACTGGGCCGATCTTGATGCACGTTCTTTCTTTCTATTATTCCACGTAGGCAACAAGGATTCAGCCATTTGCAATTTGGCGACACACTTTCCCTCCCAGCGCTTCAAACAGCGACGCTTGGTCAGGTGCGTTTGGCGTCTCGCCCTTTGGAGTCACTGTTTGAGGATCAGGGTAATAACTGGTAACTGATGAAGAGGATCCGGCTCGGTCCTGGACCTTCGGGCCCTGAGGCCTAAGCTACTCTGACCCCACTTTAACCTGCGCTAACGTAGCCCTTCCTCCGCATGTTCGTTGATCTTTAACCTTTCCCGTCGACCAGGAAACTTTCTATTTTTCTGGGTCAAAATTGAAAATACAAATTTTGTTTTTTGACACTTTTTTCATTGTTTTTGAAGCTTTTCTTGACGTTTTTGTCACTTTTTCAAGTTTTTGCCTTTTTTTTTTTTTTTGAGCTTTTTTACGTATTAGTTGTTTTATTCCCCTGACATATTTGAATCTTCTTCAACATTTTTGTCACTTTTTTCAACATTGTTTTATCGTTTGTTTTTTTTATCAATGCTATAACATTGCAGCCTGATGAGGTCATACTCAAATTTCCCCTTGTGGAAATTAATGAAGTCTACATTATTTTATTATTTCTCTTCATACAGCAGCAGTCAATGTGGTGCATACAGCAAAAATAAAAACAAATTACAGCGCTTAGCTTTTCGTAGCTTTCTGAACGGAGACGCTGGACAAGAACAGGACGGTTACACTCTGAGAAATAAATCCGTAAAATGACAGAAAAAAAGTTCAGGCAGCTCGTTAACCGTAATTAAAAACCAAAATTGAAGAAATATTTTCTGTTATTTCACATTCTCTCAGATAAAGTCATTTTTAAGCTTGTTTCAACGCTTCTTATTTACTTTTTGGTGCTTTTTTACACATTTTCAAGGCTTTTTGTTCCACTTTTGAAGCTTTTTTGAGGTTTTTGACGCTCCCTTATTCAGGGACCTGCTGGGGAAATGCAGACGGAGCTCTGATAAAGTCCCATAATGCAATCTGATATATAAATAAACACAAATACTACTGTGAATCATTTTCTATGGTCAATTTCTGTTAGAAAACATACTGTTAATAAACAGAAATTTCGTGTGTTCGAGTGTAGGTTTGTGAAAGCTCGTGGGCTCAATGAACGAACGCAATGAAATGTGATTTTAAAATAAAGGTCTTGGTCAAATGTTAGCTTATGAACGTTTCCACTGCCAATGTGTGCAGGGGCATTTAATGAGCGAAAGAAGGAAGAACAGGGGATGACAGTGAGGAGATTCATCCCAGGATCAGGTTTGAGAAGCAGAAAAATACCAGTCTACTTCCAATGTGTTTCTCCTGGAAAAATAACTATAATCTAGCAAGCAGGCCAGTAGTTACAGAACAGTAAATAGCAATCAAGTGTAGGGTGGAAGTAAGGAGTGAGACAAAATCAAATTATATGTTATGTATTGGAATACTAAAGTATTTTCTTTTGAAGGAGCAGATAAATCATCTGAAAATGAACATGTTGAAAGAACTGAAGACTGACCTTTTAGGATGAAAATACAGTTGAAAACGTGGCGTCATTTCATTACAGCTGCATATCAAGCTTCCCCAGCCTGACGGCATTATGCCCCCATTGAAAAGTTCTTCATAGAAGACATCCTTGACCTTATCGTAGAGCAGTGCTGTATAGGGGGATGCTAACAAGCCACTTAACCTCACCGGTAATGAGCAGTGCTGCACAATCCACAATTAACAGAGTGCATATTTTGAGTTTATTTCACTTAATAAATGTTTTACTGCTCACATAGCATCATATAACATACGCTTGGTTGGGACTATATATATATATGTAGCCTATAAGATGCTAACGAGAGACTTCTGTAATGTCAACACAGTAAAAATGGACAAAGTTGAATTCACAAAATTGTCAATACTTTTATAAAATTGTTGAAAATCCCAAAACGACTCTGTCTCGACACAACAATAAAGCTCAGAAGTGATGTGATCTGCTCCACGCATGCAACTTTCACACTCCTCTGAAAGTCTCCGGAGCGGCTAATAAGAAGCAAGTCTCCGCGGTGAGAAGGGCGACTCGAGGTCGTCACCTCCAACCTGATCTGATTGGCTGAACCCTGCGACCTCGCAGCAGGGGGGCGGCCTGAGTGGCATCATCCTGCTCTCGGGGGCCACAGGTTGTCGGGAACATTTCCTGCGTTGCCCCTTTGGCTCTTCCTGTCACCAGTGTCCGTGTTACTGTGTGTGTGTGTGTGTGTGTGTGTGTGTGTTAGGCGATGACAAACCAGAGCAATAAGGAACAGGAGGATTCCTCTCACACTCAATGATTTATTTCTTTGTGTGGCAGCAGCAGGGCCAAACAAAGACTGTTTTTTAGGGCCTGAAGCTGCATTCAGGTTGATGTCCCTGAGCATTAAATGACCTGTCAATCAAATCAGTGGCTGGAAGTAGTCTTCTAATTCTAAAATGAACTCCCCGAGGCTAAGGTTGATATAAAAACAACTAAAGATAATTCTTTTGTTGTTGTTGTTGTTGTTGTTGTGTGATCTTAATGAATTTATTTCTCAGATTGGTGTTACACGGCGCCGTGCCACTGAGTCACGAGCCCCCGAAAACTGACTTTGAAGACGACACGTATTGGCATATGGTTAGGGACGCTTTAATTTAATTTGTGTGGTATCTTACAAGTCCCTTGATTACCACTGTTTGGGAGTTAATTGGTGTTGCTCGGTCCTCGGAGGAGAACAGAAGGCAAACTGGCACACACACACACACACACACACACACACACACACACACACACACACACCTCTAGCTCTTTTTGTTCCATTGCGAAGACAAATGCATCGTCTCTTCATTCATCACACGTGTCAGATCAGCCAATTTAAATCCAAGCTCTCTCTCTTTTCTTATCATCGGGAACTCCGACTACGGTGTTTTTTCCAACGCTGATGTAGTAGGACATGTACGCCAGGTCCGCCCGCCAACAGAAACCTGCCCAGAACCATGTTTACAGCCCCCCCCCCCATCCCCCATCCCCCATCCCCACACTCCCATCCCAATTCCTTTTTGACTCGTCTCCAGTTTCCCCTCATTTATATTTGTTTTATTTGAAATTGAGTCATCTTGTTTCACGGTCAAACTGGCGATAAAGCGCTCACAGACGTCGGTGCTCGGCGCTCCAGAGATCAAACGTAAAAGATGGCGCGGCTCGTTCATCATCCCGCGGCGTCCTCCTTCCAACGAGGTGGTCATCCAGGTCTGAAGTCGTTGCCAGCCCGTTAGTGAACGAGGACCATCAGCAGATCCAAGACTGGATTAATCACACGCTGGATGCAGCCAAGAGACCAACGCCTGATCTGAATATCTGAATATGGAAAAAAACACGACTGCTGAGGAAGCACAGGACCACAAAACGGATCCGAGAATAAAACTACTTTTGTTCACCAAAGTCTAGATTTTTTATTTTTTTTTACACTCCACAACATGTTAACGAGCTAATAGGCTACACAGACAAATGTAAGAAATACATATATATACTAAGGTCTATATAAAGAGACTTCAGATACAGTATTAGGGACCACTAAGGTCTATATAAAGAGACTTCAGATACAGTATTAGGGGACCACTAAGGTCTATATAAAGAGACTTCAGATACAGTATTAGGGACCACTAAGGTCTATATAAAGAGACTTCAGATACAGTATTAGGGACCACTAAGGTCTATATAAAGAGACTTCAGATACAGTATTAGGGGACCACTAAGGTCTATATAAAAGAGACTTCAGATACAGTATTAGGGACCACTAAGGTCTATATAAAGAGACTTCAGATACAGTATTAGGGGACCACTAAGGTCTATATAAAGAGACTTCAGATACAGTATTAGGGGACCACTAAGGTCTATATAAAAGAGACTTCAGATACAGTATTAGGGGACCACTAAGGTCTATATAAAAGAGACTTCAGATACAGTATTAGGGACCACTAAGGTCTATATAAAAGAGACTTCAGATACAGTATTAGGGGACCACTAAGGCCTAATAATTACTTATCAATAATGGACAAAATGACGATGGTTAATGGGACATGTGTCGCTCGTAGTCATGATCTCAACAAAAATTCTCACCAAAAATAAAAATTTCTGGCTGCAAAATATCATTTTTGTTGGTTTTCCAACGTTTTAGACATTTCTTTTTACGTTTCTGTTGCTTTTCCAGGTTGATTTTGTGACATTTTGACACTTTTTATGACTGTTTTATCGGCTGTTTGAACTTAACTTCTGAATTTCTAAAAACAAACAAACATGGAGGATTCCGTAATGTTGATTAAAGCTTTAATTGAATGCCCCTTTTCTTGATTTTGATTTCCAGTGAAGGTTTGGATGCTTATAGCTGCAGAGCTCCAGCAGTTCTCTTCCTCAAACGGCCTGTCGGAGCTGATCAGCTGCAGGCGACGCACGAACACACAGAGACGGTAAGCAAGATGGACAGACGGACTGACGGGCAGACAGGCTGGTAGGCTGGCTTCGGCGCTGGCAGCATCAACATGCAGAACGGCATTGTGGGCCAGAGAGAAGGAGGCTTCAAATTGAAAGTGGCAGCCGGAGCTGAACTCCCGGAGCGGTTTTCTTTCAACAGGAGGTCACAGGTCAGCGGCGTCTGCAGGTCTTCTGCTCCGCGAAGGTTTTCTCAAAGCTGAAACCTCGGCGTGCAGAAGACGGCGACGTCAGCAGCAGCGCGGTGACATGACTCCTCAGACGGGACTCTCTCTGAGATGCTTTTTATTTTACAATCCTCCTGCATTTAAGGAATCCGTCTCATTATTCCTAAGTCCCTGCGGGATTTAGATAACTTCCAGTCGTGTAGAGTCAAGCTGCAGCTCATCCGGCGCCTCGCTGTCACTCGCCTGCTCCGCTACATGTTTAATGCCGGTACAAGACTTCTGCATTTACAGCGTTTGGCAGCACGCTGTGACACCAGGCGCTTATTACCCCCGGCTCTTTGTTTGGCTGGAGTCAACATCCCACACCTCCCAGGCCTGCTCAGAGACCACAGTTTGTTTCTGTTTTGGAATTCATTGACACGGAAACAATTGTTTTGTTTCTACACTGTAAAAGAAATCTCCATCACAAAGTCAGTTTTTAACCCTCGTGTTGTCCTCCAGGGTCAAAAATGGACAAAAATTTGACATTTTTGTCCATTTTTCAGACTTTTTTTTGGAGTTTACACTACCACCACCTTACTAGTTTTACACTACTTTCTGGAATTCATGGTCAATAAACCTCATTTATATAGAATTATACCTAATATTAGAGTTAAAAAGCAGAAATTATGAATTATTCTGACTAATAGTTAAGATCAGAGGAATGAAAGAGCGTTTGAAGGAATCCATATTTATGGTAATTTGGTTAAAACGAAACCCATATTTCAGATATAGACATTTATTAAAGGGTCAGATTTGACCCGAGGACAACAGGAGGGTTAAGGGGGGTTAAGGGGGGTCTTTTCTAATGGTTTAGAGAATATACCAGAAAAAAGACAAATTCTGTCCTCTGGACAAAGACTTAAAGCTACGGACCCCACAGGTGACATGGAGGAAAAAACGAAGAAACATAAATAAACACAATAAAACATGTACATGTTTGTGTGGTTTCCTGATGTATTGAACACTTACTCCTTATTTCCAGAGCAGAACAGCTGTGGATCGGCTCCGTGCCCCCCCGTCCGTCGACCCCCACCCAGTCCGGATCTGTTGCAGACCGGCTGCAGCCACGACTGACAGCTGAAGTCACGAGGACCCACGAGATCTCGCGAGATCTTGTAGA
Organism: Percina caprodes; assembly: GCA_013375575.1. Taxonomy (NCBI): domain Eukaryota; kingdom Metazoa; phylum Chordata; class Actinopteri; order Perciformes; family Percidae; genus Percina; species Percina caprodes. Next base: position 114,376 of record JABXJD010000332.1, on the reverse strand, counting down.
ATACAACCACACAACCTCCTATAGTTAGTTTCCATCCAGAGGAGTAGAGGGGGAACAACTCAGCTGTTTTCAAGGCAGCATGGGGGCTCAGTGGTTAGCACTTCTGCTTCACCGCAGGCCCGGGACGACCTTGGGACGAATCCAGGTCGTTCTGGGCCTTTCTGTGTGGAGTTTGCATGTTCTCCCCATGCTTGCGTGGGTTTCCTCCGGGTACTCCGGTTTCTTCCCACCATTAAGACATGCATGCTGGGTAACTAGAACTACCGGGTGAGCTGTTCAACATCTGCACGGCTTTCTACCTCACCGGCCGAGACGAGGTGGCTAACCGTAGCATGCTAGCTTGCAGCGGCAAAACACTGCTACAACATCCACTAGTTAACCATAATCTCCAAAAGAACTACTTCCTGTCTCTTTTCTACTTCCTGTCCCTGTTCTGCATGTATTCCACAAGTGGCCCTGGTCTAGAAGAAGTCTCCCAGCTGATCCTGCCTTGGACTGACCAAAGCTGGAGAAAGAGTTATCAGCTGATGGGATCTTACCGAGCTACTGAGCATGTGCAGCTCCCAACAAAGATAGGATAGAAGGGAGATGTCTCACTCTGGAGATAAAACTAGAGAGATGTCTCACTCTGGAGATAAAACTAGTGAGATGTCTCACTCTGGAGATAAAACTAGAGAGATGTCTCACTCTGGAGATAAAACTAGAGAGATGTCTCACTCTGGAGGTAAAACTAGAGAGATGTCTCACTCTGGAGGTAAAACTAGAGAGATGTCTCACTCTGGAGATAAAACTAGAGAGATGTCTCACTCTGGAGATAAAACTAGAGAGATGTCTCACTCTGGAGATAAAACTAGAGAGATGTCTCACTCTGGAGATAAAACTAGAGAGATGTCTCACTCTGGAGGTAAAACTAGAGAGATGTCTCACTCTGGAGGTAAAACTAGAGAGATGTCTCACTCTGGAGATAAAACTAGAGAGATGTCTCACTCTGGAGATAAAACTAGAGAGATGTCTCACTCTGGAGGTAAAACTAGAGAGATGTCTCACTCTGGAGATAAAACTAGTGAGACGTCTCACTCTGGAGGTAAAACTAGAGAGATGTCTCACTCTGGAGATAAAACTAGTGAGATGTCTCACTCTGGAGATAAAACTAGAGAGATGTCTCACTCTGGAGATAAAACTAGAGAGATGTCTCACTCTGGAGATAAAACTAGTGAGATGTCTCACTCTGGAGATAAAACTAGAGAGATGTCTCTCTCTGGAGCTAAAACAGAGACCTAAACACACAGGATGAAAAGAGGATCTGCAGCAATGTGCGGTACAACAAAAATATGGTGTTTTTTGAAAATGAAACCATGGAAACCTATTCTGGTGCAACCTCAAAATACAGTTATGAACCTAAAGATGAGCCGAATATGGGACCTTTAAGCAAGCCTTCTTCTTTGTGCAAACAAAACTCCCACAAAACCAGCAGGAGAGAGAGCGAGAGGAGTAATCCTTTTTAAAAAAAAAACTAATGAAAATGAGTTTTAAGACTGGAGGATTTTACAGAATCACTTCACCGTCTTTGTGTCAATCATTGGCTGCTGGAGCAGGAGACTTTTCTAAATGATTCACACTCCAGCACTTCAGCAGGATTACCACGCAGATAAGATCACTGTGGTAAAAATAACCCCCTGTGATGGATCAGCCATCTGCAGCAGGTTTCAAATCTCTGCAGGTCTAGAGCCTTATCAGGAACAGAAATTAAATTACACCCAAAAACACAATCTGTGACGCTGTTGTCGTCTTTGGAAAATGTAGGACGCTGACGTGAAGAATGTGTACAAGTACGTGTAGAAGCAGTGAGATTCAGTGGACTGTAGCTCATATATGAGAATACATCATCATCATATTTCACATTTCCCCTCTGCTTCTTCCTGGGCATGCGAGCCGCTGGTTTCTGGTTTCCAGTTTCCAACAGCAGCGATGATGAAGTGGAACTGTGATAATTTTGCTGTCAGCGTTATAAACAGGGTCCACTGAGTCTGACCCGTGGCTCAACACGCCGCCCATGAATCAGCCGAGCCCTGTAAACATTTGGCTGATAAATAACTATAATTAAAAAGTACTGGTTATTGCATAAATTAGGTAATCAATTAGGCTGTGTTTGGTATTCATGCGCTGCCTGCTCGGCGTGCATTTTGACTTATTACACTCTGAGGCTCCACCGTGCATCACTGAGATCTGTGTGTGTGTGTGTGTGTGTGTGTGTGTGTGTGTGTGTGTGTGTGTGTGTGTGTGTGTGTTTCACTGAGAGAGAGAAGCATTTACACTTAAAACACAGAGAAGAAATCTCCATGTTAACCGACTATGTTGTCTTATTTTCTGAAAACGTAAGGGTGCAGATTTGGCTTATTAAGTAATATAACTCAATTATTTTTACAGTGCAGTTTACCTTCTTACAGGATATTAGTTTCACTTTATTGAAATGCATTGTTTTAGGGGCCCAAAAGGGGCCCCCACTGAAAGATGTCCAATTCAAAAACTCATTTTTGATTCCGCTAATTCTTGTATTCCTGAAGTTTTAGTGCGCCCATGGGCATGCTGTTCTAATAGGGAGGTGTGTTCAGATGCATTCTGGGCTTACTGGTCTTACAGGGAGGTGCATTCTGGGCTTGCTGGTCTTACAGGGAGGTGTGTTCAGATGCATTCTGGGCTTACTGGTCTTACAGGGAGGTGTGTTCAGGTGCATTCTGGGCGTGCTGGTCTTACAGGGAGGTGTGTTCAGATGCATTCTGGGCTTACTGGTCTTACAGGGAGGTGTGTTCAGGTGCATTCTGGGCGTGGTGGTCTTACAGGGAGGTGTGTTCAGGTGCATTCTGGGCGTGCTGGTCTTACAGGGAGGTGTGTTCAGGTGCATTCTGGGCGTGCTGGTCTTACAGGGAGGTGTGTTCAGGTGCATTCTGGGCGTGCTGGTCTTACAGGGAGGTGTGTTCAGGTGCATTCTGGGCGTGCTGGTCTTACAGGGAGGTGTGTTCAGGTGCATTCTGGGCGTGCTGGTCTTACAGGGAGGTGTGTTCAGGTGCATTCTGGGCGTGCTGGTCTTACAGGGAGGTGTGTTGAAAGATAGACAGGGACACACACTATGCTTGTTACACACATGCAGAAGATTCCATATAAATATGAGGCTGTAAATCCTCCATAACAGCAATGCTCCAACTTCTAACGCGCCTGGCTGTTAAAGGGAATGGGAGAGGACCTCTGATTGGCTGTTAAAGGGAATGGGAGAGGACCTCTGATTGGCTGTTAAAGGGAATGGGAGAGGACCTCTGATTGGCTGTTAAAGGGAATTGGAGAGGACCTCTGATTGGCTGTTAAAGGGAATGGGAGATGACCTCTGATTGGCTGTTAAAGGGAATGGGAGAGGACCTCTGATTGGCTGTTAAAGGGAATGGGAGAGGACCTCTGATTGGCTGTTAAAGGGAATGGGAGAGGACCTCTGATTGGCTGTTAAAGGGAATGGGAGAGGACCTCTGATTGGCTGTTAAAGGGAATGGGAGAGGACCTCTGAACACACCTCTGATTAATGAAGACTCTAAGCCCAACCCTTTAGGACCATGCGCCCGGCACCGACCCTTCTTCCATCTTCCAACTAGCACAAGTGGATTTGGACACGTCCTGCGCCAGGCGCGTCACGCCGCACGCCGAGATCGTTAAATAGGGCCCATGATGTGTTTCACCATGGCGACAGAGCTGCTATCTTTGGAAACAACCTCCAGTTGTTGTGGTCCTGAACACAGCGTAGCTGCACAGCATTACTGTGTATAGAGTTCTCTAGTTTTTATGAAGAATCCGCTTTTAAGACAATGAATATCTCTTTATTTTTGCAGTATTTTGCTTTTACTTCCCCCCCATAAAGTGCACTGCAAACAGGTTCCTAGCGAGACTCTCTCCCACACTCCTCTCCCATGGTGCACCTCACTTAGAGGACATCTATAGTTGATGGGCAAAAGAACAACAATTGTTACTTAAGTCTTCATTTAATATTTAAAAGACAAGTGCGGCAGGTCTGCAACGGCGGCCTTGTATCGGAAAGCAGCGAGGAGGAGTTTCGTGCAATTAACTGCCGGGGGAAAACTGGGGGAGGAAAGGAAAGAAATGATGTTTTTTGTAAAAGAAGAAAAATAAATATATTAATGCAATTGTTCAAACTGCTCCCTTCCATCCCTGAATGTAACTGCAGCCTCTGAGAACTCTGCTGCACTGGAAAAGTAGAAAATGGCCACTTCAGTAAAAGTAACACTGAATCCAGGTGTGGTTTTTCTTGTAATAAGTAAGAATATCTTGTAATAAGTAAGAATATCTTGTAATAAGTAGGAATATCTTGTAATAAGTAGGAATATCTTGTAATAAGTAGGAATATCTTGTAATAAGTAGGAATATCTTGTAATAAGTAGGAATATCTTGTAATAAGTAGGAATATCTTGTAATAAGTAAGAATATCTTGTAATAAGTAGGAATATCTTGTAATAAGTAGGAATATCTTGTAATAAGTAAGAATATCTTGTAATAAGTAGGAATATCTTGTAATAGCCTAAGTAAGAATATCTTGTAATAAGTAAGAATATCTTGTAATAAGTAGTAATATCTTGTAGTAATTAAGAATACCTTGTAATAAGTAGTAATATCTTGTAGTAATTAAGAATATCTTGTAATAAGTAGGAATATCTTGTAATAAGTAAGAATATCTTGTAATAAGTAGGAATATCTTGTAATAAGTAGGAATATCTTGTAATAAGTAGTAATATCTTGTAATAAGTAATAATATCTTGTAATAAGTAAGAATATCTTGTAATAAGTAAGAATATCTTGTAATAAGTAGTAATATCTTGTAGTAATTAAGAATATCTTGTAATAAGTAGGAATATCTTGTAATAAGGAGTAATATCTTGTAATAAGTAGGAATATCTTGTAATAAGGAGTAATATCTTGTAATAAGTAAGAATATCTTGTAATAAGGAGGAATATCTTGTAATAAGTAAGAATATCTTGTAATAAGTAAGAATATCTTGTAATAAGTAAGAATATCTTGTAATAAGTAGTAATATCTTGTAGTAATTAAGAATATCTTGTAATAAGTAGTAATATCTTGTAGTAATTAAGAATATCTTGTAATAAGTAGGAATATCTTGTAATAAGTAAGAATATCTTGTAATAAGTAGGAATATCTTGTAATAAGTAGTAATATCTTGTAATAAGTAATAATATCTTGTAATAAGTAAGAATATCTTGTAATAAGTAATAATATCTTGTAATAAGTAGGAAATCTTGTAATAAGTAGTAATATCTTGTAATAAGTAAGAATATCTTGTAATAAGTAAGAATATCTTGTAATAAGTAAGAATATCTTGTAATAAGGAGGAATATCTTGTAATAAGTAAGAATATCTTGTAATAAGGAGGAATATCTTGTAATAAGTAAGAATATCTTGTAATAAGTAAGAATATCTTGTAATAAGTAAGAATATCTTGTAATAAGTAAGAATATCTTGTAATAAGTAAGAATATCTTGTAATAAGTAGTAATATCTTGTAGTAATTAAGAATATCTTGTAATAAGTAAGAATATCTTGTAATAAGTAGGAATATCTTGTAATAAGTAAGAATATCTTGTAATAAGTAGGAATATCTTGTAATAAGTAGTAATATCTTGTAATAAGTAATAATATCTTGTAATAAGTAAGAATATCTTGTAATAAGTAATAATATCTTGTAATAAGTAGGAAATCTTGTAATAAGTAGTAATATCTTGTAATAAGTAAGAATATCTTGTAATAAGTAAGAATATCTTGTAATAAGTAAGAATATCTTGTAATAAGGAGGAATATCTTGTAATAAGTAAGAATATCTTGTAATAAGGAGGAATATCTTGTAATAAGTAAGAATATCTTGTAATAAGTAAGAATATCTTGTAATAAGTAAGAATATCTTGTAATAAGTAAGAATATCTTGTAATAAGTAAGAATATCTTGTAATAAGTAGTAATATCTTGTAGTAATTAAGAATATCTTGTAATAAGTAAGAATATCTTGTAATAAGTAAGAATATCTTGTAATAAGTAAGAATATCTTGTAATAAGTAGTAATATCTTGTAATAAGTAAGAATATCTTGTAATAAGTAAGAATATCTTGTAATAAGTAAGAATATCTTGTAATAAGGAGGAATATCTTGTAATAAGTAAGAATATCTTGTAATAAGGAGGAATATCTTGTAATAAGTAAGAATATCTTGTAATAAGTAAGAATATCTTGTAATAAGGAGGAATATCTTGTAATAAGTAAGAATATCTTGTAATAAGTAAGAATATCTTGTAATAAGTAAGAATATCTTGTAATAAGTAAGAATATCTTGTAATAAGTAGTAATATCTTGTAGTAATTAAGAATATCTTGTAATAAGTAAGAATATCTTGTAATAAGTAAGAATATCTTGTAATAAGTAAGAATATCTTGTAATAAGTAGTAATATCTTGTAATAAGTAAGAATATCTTGTAATAAGTAAGAATATCTTGTAATAAGTAAGAATATCTTGTAATAAGGAGGAATATCTTGTAATAAGTAAGAATATCTTGTAATAAGGAGGAATATCTTGTAATAAGTAAGAATATCTTGTAATAAGTAAGAATATCTTGTAATAAGGAGGAATATCTTGTAATAAGTAAGAATATCTTGTAATAAGTAAGAATATCTTGTAATAAGTAAGAATATCTTGTAATAAGTAAGAATATCTTGTAATAAGTAAGAATATCTTGTAATAAGTAAGAATATCTTGTAATAAGTAGGAATATCTTGTAATAAGTAGGAATATCTTGTAATAAGTAGTAATATCTTGTAATAAGTAAGAATATCTTGTAATAAGTAAGAATATCTTGTAATAAGTAAGAATATCTTGTAATAAGTAGGAATATCTTGTAATAAGGAGGAATATCTTGTAATAAGTAAGAATATCTTGTAATAAGGAGGAATATCTTGTAATAAGTAAGAATATCTGCCAATGGAACAAAGTCCAAATGTACCTGGGAAGACTTCTTGAAATGAACCTTGATGCCTCAACATGATCCGTCTCTTACAAATAACCCTGCAGCTCAAAAACCAGATGAGATGTTTTAATCTGAGGTACGACTCAGGACAAGATGAGACTTTCACTTAAAGGGGTGCTATGCAGATTTGACCATTTCTGTGCTGTTTTCTCTCTTTTTGCCCCCCCCCACAGGTTTCTCCATAGAGCCCCCCTACAGGTTTCTCTATAGAATACCCCCCACAGGTTTCTCTATAGAGCCCCGCCTACAGGTTTCTCTATAGAGCCCCCCTACAGGTTTCTCTATAGAATACCCCCCACAGGTTTCTCTATAGAGCCCCGCCTACAGGTTTCTCTATAGAGCTCCCCCCCACAGGTTTCTCTATAGAGCCCCGCCTACAGGTTTCTCTATAGAGCCCCCCTACAGGTTTCTCTATAGAGTCCCCCTACAGGTTCTCTAGAGCTCCCCCTACAGGTTTCTCTATGGAGTCCCCCATACAGGTTTGGCAGTAGCTCAGTTCGTAGGGAGTTGGGTTGGGAACTGGAGGGTTGGCGGTTCAAGTCTCCGTATGGACCAAAGTATGGTGGTGGACTGGTAGCTGGAGAGGTGCCAGTTCACCTCCTGGGCACTGCCAAGGGCTCTCGAGCAAGGCACCGAAACCCCCATCTGCTCAGGGCGCCTTTCCATGGGCAGCCCCCCCCCCTTCCCCCATCCTGACATCTCTCCATTAGTGCATGTATAGTACTGAGCATGTGTGTGTAGTTCAGGCCTGTGTGTAAGGTGTGTAATAACAATGTAAATTGTAATTTCCCCTTGTAGGATTAATAAAGTATACATTATTATTATTATTATTATTATTATTATTATTATATATACATATATGCAGACTGTGTGCATTTCTCAGTGGATTTAGCATATTTATACTTACAGTGCAGTGTTTTTACAGCACCTCGACCTGCTTTATGATGAAAAAAGACGTTGAAATATCCCTTTTTACAGAACTGGATCTATGAGTGTTATTAATTATTTTGACTAGAAATCAGAAGAACTTACTTTTCATTTAATTTTTTGCAGTGTGAAATCGGCCAGTGAGCGTGTGCGGAGCCGACAGATTGCCTCATATCCGAGCAGCGGGCTCAGCCCACATTAAGATTGGCCCCGGCGTCTCCCCCACCCCCACCCCCACCCCCACCCTCTAAAGGCTGCTGGAGCCTTGGCAGCAGCTGCTTTTGTTTACTCTGCACCCAACATGTCCTCCCCCAAAAGTGTACCCTTGATCAACAGGCATATTGGGTTATGCTAATATTAGTCGTCATTAGAAACCTGCTCACGGCGCTGCTTCCCTCTGCGTTCACTGACTCAATTGTTTTGATTACTCCGTGTACCCTCCCGGCACGTTAGGGGGGCGGTGGCTCCGCTTGGCAGCGTGGGCGAGCCCACCAAAAGGTCAAGGGCCAAATCCCGCACATCTATATCGTTCGTGTTAGCTTTCAGCTAATGTGCAACTCCCACCTTCAGCTCTTAAACATGACAGAGGTGCGCTAATGGACAGCTGCAGGGCTTTAATGTACTGAAGAGCGTCCAGCAGCCGACAGCTGCAGCCTCCATCTCACACCCCCCCCCCCCCTTACAGGTTTCTCTTTAGAGCCCCCCTACACACACTTTCTGATGCTGGAAAACAGACATACATCCAACAGAAGCCGTCGGTTCGGCCATTACACAACTAAGAAGGAAGAAAACAATGCACTGCAAAAAAGGGGTGTCTAAAAACAAGATAAAAAGGTCAAAGGTACTGAAAACAAGTGAAATTATCTAACATTTAACCCTCGTGTTGTCTTCCCGTCAACAAAAGTGTTGTTTTTCAATTTTTACGCTTGTTTATTGATGTTTTAAACTTTTTCTTTACGTTTTTGTCCCGTTTTTCAACACTTTTTTCAATGTTTGTCACTTTTTTTGACGCTTTACACTACGTAACACTAACTTATTAACTTTAGTTTTACAGTTATTTTTGGAATTCATGGTCAATAAAGCTCATTAATAGGAAATTATACCTAATGTTTGAGTTAGAAAAGCAGAAATTAGGAATTATTGAGACTAAAATTAAAGGAATGGATGTTGATGATAATCACAGACTGGAATATGTCAACTTTTACTCTCAATACTATTTCAAAAACACAGGCTAATTACTGCTAACTAACATGCTAGTTAACATTGACATAGACACAGGCTAATTACTGCTAACTAACATGCTAGTTAACATTGACATAGACACAGACTAATTACTGCTAACTAACATGCTAGTTAACATTAGTAATTAACCCTAAACAGCTAATAGAAGTCCAAACTGTCTGCGATAAGTTTCGTGGTTATGACACAATCAGCCTATTTTTATTAAAACGTCTGCTACGGAGCCATAACGTGAGATACAAGGTAACGGAGCCTTTTATACATTGTCGTGTTTCTTTAGAAATAAACAACGGACAAATAGAGCCTTTCAACTCTTCAGATGGAAAGTTATTTACTGTCAAAGTGGGGCCAAAATGAATGGGAGTCAATGGGATGCTAACGGTGGGTGATGGCTTTGTAGCATCAAAATGGCGCCGTGGAAGCTCCGCTTAGAGAGGAGAGGCTGACCGTCTTGGTGGCCACAGAGGACACAGAGAATAACAAAACCATCATGGACTCTTCAGAAGAGGAGAGGTCATTATGTTTGAGTTTCTGACCCCGAATGCAGTTGTTAGTTCCCATGAAGAGAAATCTTTGTTTTTAGGGCATTTTAGGCCTTTATTTTCATAGGACAGATGAAGACAGGAAAGGGAGAGCGGCGGGAAGGGCATGTAGCAAAGGGCCGCGGGTGGAGTCAAACCCGTTGCCGCTGCATTGAGGGTAAATCTCCATATATGGGCGCGTGCTCTACCAAGTGAGCTACCCAGGCGCCCAAAAAGGGAATTCTTAATGCATACAGGACTATTCTAGCCAACCGTGCAGCAGGGTCCTGTTTCAACACGACAATGCCCCCATGCCCCCATGCCCACATGCACAAAGCCAGCTCCCAGTTCCCCGAGTTTGATTGGAGTCCTGATGTCAACCCCAGAATCTGGTTCTCTGATTGCACCGGCACTGAAGCATTTAAATGGACACTGAACCATATTTAGGACTCAGTAACAGTCCAAGTGAGTTTTTTTTGCATTTTGCTGCAGCCTCCATGAAATGTAGAGGTGAGGAAATTTCAGTTCTGGAGCGACGGGCTGCTGGTTGACTCATAGTCTCAGTGCAGGCCTCTCTCTCTCTCTCTCTCTCTCTCTCTCTCTCTCTCTCTCTCTCTGAGATATTCACACAGTAAATCCTGAAAATCGCCGGCGAGCGGACATCATCGATGTTCCGCTTCTCCCGCTAAGAACTAAATCCATCGTACGTTGTCGTTCTGCTCTCCCTTTGTCTCTCACTCTCTGGGTCTCTCTCACTTCCCTGTTTCATTTTTCTCCGACCGAGGCAGATAGTCCAACCTTGTTCACAGCTACGAGGGATTAGTTTCCAGACATCCCGTTATCAGCTTTTGTCTTCTCGAGAGCATCTGATGGAGAACATAAGGACTGAGCTGTATGTGATGGTGCACAAACACAACCACTCAACCACCTACAGCCGAGTGACAGCTTTGGCTGTGCACTGCGAACGTATGTAGCCTACAAATATCTGTCAGTAGTGAACAAGAAATAAACACAGAGTACAGCTGAGGCTGATGGGAATGCCTTTCGTTTTGCAGGGATTTGATCAGAAACCATAGTACTGGTCCAATAAAAAATGGTGGCGCTACAGGAAGCGGCTGTCTTTGTTGCCCCCCTATGTGTGCAGACAGAGAGGAAACACTGTGGGAAATGAACTACAACTTCTTCTTCTTCGTTTTGTGGTGGGTTGCTACCATAAAATAACCTAAAACTTCATCGCAATTCATTATTTATTCAGAAAATAACGTTTCCATAAAATCCAATGAGACCGAACGTATTTCCTTTGAGTTGATATTCATGAAATCCATCGAATTTTACTGTTTCCAGAAGGCATTTTTGATTTGATGTCACTTAATCCGGATAAAAACGTGTGGATGGAAACACATCCATTGTCCATCTGAGAGCTTCACTTCCTGCTGCAGGAAGCTCGGGCTCGACCTCCCAGATAGCCTCCGTCTCCGCATGCCTCCACCTTCAGGGGAGAGGAAGTTGTTCGCTCTCACAAATATTGATCCGTGTATCCAGGAGCACAGGCAGACAACACGCCGAAACACACATACACACACACACACACACACACGTCGAACGCGAGCAGGGCAGCTTTTTTTGCTTTATGTGGGATTTTCTCCCTGACAAAAGAGCTCACGGCGAGCTCGTTAAAACGGCGTGCGGAATAAGGAGGCCGGCTTTGCTCGTCACCGCGATGGAAGATGAATCCGAGCCTAATGACCTTCCCTGACAGTCGTAATTCTATCAGGACTCAATCAGCTGCAGCAATTAGGTGGTCTTTGTGCGCCGGGGAAAGGGTGTGTGGATCCTAACCGGGGTCAATTAGAGAGTATAGAGCCGGCGCTCGACTCCCACTACATCACTCTGTCTGTCAGCGGCCGAGCAGCCTCCCCTTCCACTTTAATCACATAATATAAATGTATCTCACTCGCCCTCCCTTCATCTCTCTTCCTCTCTGTCCCCAGGCAACTCCATCTTGGTCAGCCGGTTTCTTTTTTTATTTCTTTTAATCAGCCTGGGTATCTTTCTTCGTTTTCTTTCCCTGCAAAAAGCTCTCCGTCGTGGCCTGCAGGTTATCAGGGGCGACTCGCCTCTGTTCTCTGAAGGCTCGCATTCCCATTTAAGTTGGTCTTTATCGTCATGTCTTTGTACATTAATACATGCTTTCTGTTGTCAGGGCACATCTGCATTGTCTATTTATATATCCGTAAAGCCATTTCCTTCCTCATGAATCCTTTAAAATACATCACATTGTTGCCATTGACTTGAGTTCTTCGTCTGGGTCGGGAACCGAAACCCGTTTCCAAATTAGAACAGATACCAAAAATGCCCAAAAACCTGTTACCTGTGTTTTTATTTTTTTTCAATATCATTTTTTGGGCATTTTAGGTCTTTATTATTTAGGACAGTTGAAGATGTGAAAGGGGAGGGGGTAATGACACGCAGCAATGGGCCTATAGCTCAGAGTTGAACCTGTACATTGTATTATGTGTACTGTATGTGTGTGTGTGTGTGTGTGTGTGTGTGTGTGTGTGTGTGTGGTAGACGCAAGACTCAACTCAGACTTGAACTCGACCTCAAGTAATGGCGACTCGACTCAGACTCGACCCGGACTCTTCTTTGGTGACTCGGACTCAAACACTGGGGACTCGAGACTCGACTCGAACTCGACAGTTGGTGACTCGACTACAGAGTGTGTGTGTGTGTGTGTGAGGGGGAGGTTGCATTATATGTATATTTGTGTGTGTTGTGTGAGGGGGATTTTATATTATGTGTATATATCTGTGTTATTTACTGTATCTGTGTTTGTGTGTGTGTGTGTGTGAGTGTGTGTGTGTGTGTGTGTGTGTGTGTGTGTGTGTGTGGGGGCTGCCACATCTGCTTGTATGAAAAGTGTTATACAAATGAATAATAAAGTTTGCGACAATCAACAGCAGCGGAGCGTCGGGGAATTGTTTTTTATTCTCCACTCTTGGAAACGCACGCTGAACCCATCTGCTGCTGTCGGCCTCCGGGGACACCTGACGTGACTCCACCGGAAGTTTCTGACAGGAAGCCGTTTGAGTCCCTGACACCCCGCAAGGTTGTGTGTGTGTGTGTGTGTGTATGTGTGTGTGTGTGTGTGTGTGTGTGTGTGTGTGTGTGTGTGTGTGACGGACGGCATTTACGGAGGGTCAGGTCCCGTCAGATGAGGGAGCAATTTATCTCCAATGCTATGCCACTCAACAGCTGAGGGATTTAAATCTGTGCGTGTGTGTGTGTGTGTGTGTCTGTGTGTGTGTGTGTGTGTGTGTTTTGTTTACCTGCAACCCTTCAAAAACAGCTAGAGTGCAGCGGGAGGTAAATAGTAAAGAAAAGGTAATTGCACACAAGGGGTGTGTGTGTGTGTGTGTGTGTGTGTGTGTGTGTGTGTGTGTGTGTGTGTGTGTGTGTGTGTGTGTGGGTGTGTGAGTTTATCTGTGTGCCGAAAGCTGTGTTTCAAGGCACCACAGGGTTGGCACAGGTGTCAAAAAAAAGTCTGTAATTAACAAACAAACAAACAACAATGAAGAGAGTGTGTGACTGAAGGAAGTGAAGGAAGAAGTGAAGGAAGAAGGGAGTGTGTGTGGAGGAGAGAGGACTGTCACCAGAGGAGGAATCACACGACTACACACCAACAAGCATGAAGACGAGCGCAAATCAAAAGTGACATATCTGATTTTGACTGTTGTTGTTTGTGTTGCTGTAACCATGTGAAGGACATGGAGACACGATTTAGGGGTTTTATTTTGAAGTTGTGAGCTGGGAGGTTTTTATTTCAATGTAAAACACACAGGTTTGCATCCGTGGACGAAAAAAACATCAAACGTGAAGTGAAAGCAGCCAAAAGGGAAAGATCGTTCCAGAAACATCCTCAAATGCAGTGCCCCCCTCGCCCCCTCGCCCTGACCGCCAGCCCTAACTAGGTCGGTCAGGTTTGCCGAAACATTGTTTTTTTAATTGCCCCTGCATGCAATTTCCTGACAGATCACCGTTAATTAGCAACTGTCGGCGTTATCGAGTTCTCGTCGGAGGGGCCGGCCCCTCAACGCCGCCGCCAAATTAAAAGCACTGTGAGCTAACGAGCACGTGGAGGCGGCCAATTAACACACGGAGAACGTCTCATGCTGGGGCTCCGTCCCCCAAGGTGCCACATGAAAAGCTCGGCCCGGCTCCGAGGGGCCTCCTATCGCAACCCAGGACAGTCAGAAACATTTCAACACTAATTGGCGCGTATAAGACGAGGCCGTGACAACACATGAGAATTCACTGGCGCTAAATTAAGACGTAGTAATTAAATTTCACATGTTCACTTCCCCGCTTCGATCGGTGGTTATCTGGGTTTCAGAGTTGGTAACCAAAGGAGAAAGTTTATGGCGGGTTTAGTCATGCTTTAGACCTGTAAATGCTTTACACAACTGCTGAATAATTGGTGCTGCTTCTGACTGGCTAGTAGTCCTTACCTAGGTACTGTCAGGGCCCTCATACTCTGTTTCTGACTGGCTAGTAGTCCTTACCTAGGTACTGTCAGGGCCCTCATACTCTGCTTCTGACTGGCTAGTAGTCCTTACCTAGGTACTGTCAGGGCCCTCATACTCTGCTTCTGACTGGCTAGTAGTCCTTACCTAGGTACTGTCAGGGCCCTCATACTCTGCTTCTGACTGGCTAGTAGTCCTTACCTAGGTACTGTCAGGCCCTCATACTCTGCTTCTGACTGGCTAGTAGTCCTTACCTAGGTACTGTCAGGGCCCTCATACTCTGCTTCTGACTGGCTAGTAGTCCTTACCTAGCCACTGAGCATGTACGACTCATAACAAAGATGGAACAGAAGTGAGATGTCTCACTCTGAAGCTAAAACAGAGAGCTCAACACACAGGGTGAAAATATGGTCTTTTAAAAATGGAAATCTATTCTGGTACAACCTCGAAATACAATTATGAACCTGAAATGAGCAGAATATGAGCCCTTTAATTTTGACCTGGTGAAAATGCAGAAACCCTGAGCCACACACACACACACACACACACACACACACACACACACACACACACACACACACACACAGAAACAGACACAGAGAAACACACAAACACATACACACACACTAATACACAGACACACACACATTAATACACTAAACTACTAAATAAAACACTAATAATAAATCTGGGTTCCTCTGACTCTCTCTATAGTATAAACATCCACTGCTGCAGCATTCTTGTTCTCGGCTGCTTTTATCACACCATTTTAATCACTCGGCTCTTTTATCACCTTGCAAATAGACTGAGTCCAAACGAGGGGAACACAACGAGCCAGTGAATGCAGCAGTGAACACTAACAGGCCTCACAGAGAGACCTTTAAATCTGAGGAAAATACATGACTTCATCCATAAAATCATTCCTCGCTCCTCTCAGCCGCAGCCATTAGTGGTAATTCAGCTCTCAGCTTCCCATCACAGCACACACTAACGGCACCTCCTGCCCCAGAGCTCGCGACTAAAACAAACACTCCGGGTTCACGGTACAAAAATAGGAAAAAAGCCCTGAAAGCAGTGTGGCTGTCATTTGTAGTATTTTGCATGATGTATGAGGCTGGGATGAGCGCTCACCTCGCTGTGACTCTAAATAATTAAGGGGGAAAATGAAAGCTTCAAACGTTTTCTTTACAGAGGTGGCGTGACTCGACGGTTAATCAATGCTAACAGGAGCGTCAGGGGACCAAACAGATCAATTCCCCCGACGGAGGGAGGGAAGCCAGCTTCAAGCGTGACGCTGTGATAGACTGACAGCCAGCAGAGGGATGGAAACACACACACAGCTTCAGTACGGGATGATTCACGGAGGGCGGACACAGTGAGTCCAAGGATCCAGAATCAAGACTGAATTTTTAAGCTTAAGCCTGATATTATAGAGCAAGAGCAGAGCGCGAGAAGGATTATCCAGGATCCAGGCTTCACCTCTGTGCAGCCTGGCTTGGTGCGCTTCACGAAGGCCAAGCCAGGCCAAGCCAGGCTGAGGAGGAGGGACTAGCTCGAACCAGACAGAGGAGAAGGAGGGACTAGGTCTAACCAGACTGAGGAGGAGGGACTGGGTCAAACCAGACAGAGGAGAAGGAGGGACTAGGTCTAACCAGACTGAGGAGGAGGGACTCGGTCAAACCAGACAGAGGAGAAGGAGGGACTGGGTCAAACCAGGCTGAGGAGGTGCGACTAGGTCAAACCAGGCTGAGGAGGAGGGACCAGGTTGAACCAGGCTGAGGAGGAGGGACTAGCTTGAACCAGACAGAGGAGAAGGAGGCACTAGGTTGAACCAGGCTGAGGAGGAGGGACTAGGTCGAGCCAGACAGAGGAGAAGGAGGGACTAGGTTGAACCAGGCTGAGGAGGAGGGACCAGGTCGAACCAGGCTGAGGAGGAGGGACTAGGTCGAGCCAGGCTGAGGAGGAGGCTGAGGAGGAGGGACTAGGTCTAACCAGACTGAGGAGGAGGGACTAGGTCGAGCCAGACAGAGGAGAAGGAGGGACTAGGTTGAACCAGGCTGAGGAGGAGGGACCAGGTCGAACCAGGCTGAGGAGGAGGGACTAGGTCGAGCCAGGCTGAGGAGGAGGCTGAGGAGGAGGGACTAGGTCTAACCAGACTGAGGAGGAGGGACTAGGTCGAACCAAGCTGAGGAGGAGCCAGGTTGAGGAGGAAGCTGAGGAGGAGGGACTATGTTGAACCAGGCTGAGGAGGAGGGACTAGGTCAAGTCTGGCTGAGGAGGAGGAGGGACTAGGTTGAACGAGGCTGAGGAGGAGGGACTAGGTCGAGCCAGGATGAAGTACTATAGATAGATGCATGTTTATGGTTTTCCTAACTGAACAGATTTACTGATGCTAAAATGAAGAATCCGTATCGTTCATACTTTATACAGAGTAAGCAGCTTCTTGTGGAAGTATAGCGTGAAACACGGCCGCTGTGACGTAACGTATGTAATTTAAAGAGAAAGCTTGGCAGCCGATCATGGACCGACTGTCTTCATAGTTTCCTTCTTCATTTCATAGAGGAAAACGAACCGATTAAACGATCAATCTTTGCAGCTGGGGCAATACACATCAATTATAAAAACAGTCACACCTGCTCACATAAGAAAAGCTGCATAATGTAAAAGAAAAACAATACAAGCTTGGAGAAGTTGGGTAATTTCGTGTCTGAACTGATAACCGTCTGTTCCTGATGTTGGCTGTGTTATTACGACTTTCACGAAACATTGTTCCATTTCCTCGGACAGACGACCTGTGTAACTGAAAGCAGACGCCTGGTTTTATATGATGTTTGTCTGCAAATCCCATAAAAAAAGGAGCCAAACCAACAAAGTGATAGTTCATATTTCATCTTTCAATACTTTCTGACGTCCCGTCTGCAGCTCTCAGCTCCAAATCCCCTCTGGTGACTGCTGAATGTACACATCTTTAGAAACAGCTGTAAGGAGAAAACACAAGACTTTCACCAGGAAACAGGTGTTCATGTCCTGGAGAAGTTAAGGAGAAAACACAAGACTTTCACCTGGAAACAGGTGTTCATGTCCTGGAGAAGTTAAGGAGAAAACACAAGACTTTCACCAGGAAACAGGTGTTCATGTCCTGGAGAAGTTAAGGAGAAAACACAAGACTTTCACCTGGAAACAGGTGTTCATGTCCTGGAGAAGTTAAGGAGAAAACACAAGACTTTCACCCAGGAAACAGGTGTTCATGTCCCGGAGAAGTTAAGGAGAAAACACAAGACTTTCACCAGGAAACAGGTGTTCATGTCCCGGAGAAGTTAAGGAGAAAACACAAGACTTTCACCAGGAAACAGGTGTTCATGTCCTGGAGAAGTTAAGGAGAAAACACAAGACTTTCACCAGGAAACAGGTGTTCATGTCCTGGAGAAGTTAAGGAGAAAACACAAGACTTTCACCAGGAAACAGGTGTTCATGTCCTGGAGAAGTTAAGGAGAAAACACAAGACTTTCACCAGGAAACAGGTGTTCACGTCCTGGAGAAGTTAAGGAGAAAACACAAGACGTCCCTGTTGGCAACACTGATTATTTTTAAGTTTCATATCTTAAGTTTGTATTTTTAGACATTTTATTTATCAGAATTTTAATATATTTTGATGTTCTGTTGTGACAATAAAACAAATTATTATCATATTATTTTAGTGAAAACTAAAATAACTACAAATAACTCATGTTAATGTTCTGGATTTTAATATATATATATATATATATATATATATATATATATATATATATATATATATATATATATATATATATATGGTGATATATCGTCATATTTTTAAATAACCAAATATTTGCATCTGTCGGTCTCTAATAGTGACCCCCACCCCCCCCACCTACCCACCATTCTCATCTCATCTTCACACGCTGATCGTGCCGCCACCGTCCGTCCCCCTCCTGAGCCGTCCTCCTGAGCCGTGAGAAACCTCTTCTGAGCGGATCACCGGAGGCCCGCTGAGCTCGCCTTCTAATTCCTCCGACAGCAACGTCGCTGTGATACCTCTAAGAGGCGAATCCCGTCTCTGTTCTCAAACCCCGACAATCTCCACGGCACCCGCGTCTGCCTCCAATACCATCTGAGAGTTAGAAACGGGCCGGAGAGAAAGAAGAGGCGAGAGAATCAGAGGCGTGTGGTATTTGTTTGACAGGTACATGTCTCTATAGGCCAGCGCCTTTCCAATTTAAGAGGCCCTTAAGCTGGGAGCAGCAGCTTAACATTATTCTCTGTGAAGAGACAAAAAAACACCCTGCTACTCTCTTTTTCCCCCTCTCTCTCCTCCCTGCTTTTCAGAACGGGCCCCGCCGACCCTTCAAGGGCGCTTTGCTGCAAGTGTTTCATCATTTGGTTGAATTTTAATTCTTTTCCAGGCTTGTTAAGTCCCGAAGCAGCGGCGTTGAGCATTCGCTGTGAAGGGAAAGGAAGGGAAGGGACTAAAGGTAACGACCAGGGGGACAATGCAGGATGACAACATATTTCATTAGCCTCTGAAATGTTGGCTCACTCAAACATCAGGGGCCGTCGGCGGTGTTGGGGGTTTGACCGCGTTGGCGGAGACCGTGGTGGTGGGGACCGCGGTGGTGGGGGCCGGGACCGCGGTGGTGGGGGCCGAGACCGCGGTGGTGGAGACCGAGACCGCGGTGGTGGGGGTTTGACCGCGGTGGCGGTGGTGGAGACCGCGGTGGTGGGGACCGCGGTGGCGGAGACCGCGGTGGCGGAGACCGAGACCGCGGTCTCGGTCTCCGCCACCGCGGAGGTGGGGACCGAGACCGCGGCGGTGGAGACTGCGGTGGTGGGGACCGCGGTGGCGGAGACCGCGGTGGCGGAGACCGCGGTGGCGGAGACCGAGACCGCGGAGGTGGGGACCGAGACCGCGGCGATGGAGACCGCGGTGGCGGGGACCGAGACCGCGGTGGCGGAGACCGAGACCGCGGAGGTGGGGACCGAGACCGCGGCGGTGGAGACCGCGGTGGCGGGGACCGAGACCGCGGTGGTGGAGACCGCAGTGGTGGAGACCGCGGTGGTGGAGACCGCGGTGGTGGGGACCGAGACCGCGGAGGTGGGGACCGAGACCGCGGCGGTGGAGACCGAGACCGCGGTGGTGGGGGTTTGACCGCGGTGGCGGTGGTAGAGACCGCGGTGGTGGGGACCGCGGTGGCGGAGACCGCGGTGGCGGGGACCGCGGTGGCGGAGACCGAGACCGCGGAGGTGGGGACCGAGACCGCGGCGGTGGAGACCGCGGTGGCGGGGACCGAGACCGCGGTGGCGGGGACCGAGACCGCGGTGGTGGAGACCGCGGTGGTGGGGACCGAGACCGCCGAGGTGGGGACCGAGACCGTGGCGGTGGAGACCGCGGTGGCGGGGACCGAGACCGTGGCGGTGGAGACCGCGGTGGCGGGGACCGAGACTGCAGTGGCGGGGACCGAGACCGCGGTGGTGGAGACCGCGGTGGTGGGGACCGAGACCGCCGAGGTGGGGACCGAGACCGTGGCGGTGGAGACTGCGGTGGCGGGGACCGAGACCGCGGTGGTGGAGACCGCGGTGGTGGGGACCGAGACCGCCAAGGTGGGGACCGAGACCGTGGCGGTGGAGACTGCGGTGGCGGGGACCGAGACCGCGGTGGTGGAGACCGCCGAGGTGGGGACCGAGACCGTGGCGGTGGAGACTGCGGTGGCGGGGACCGAGACCGTGGCGGTGGAGACTGCGGTGGCGGGGACCGAGACCGCGGTGGCGGGGACCGAGACCGCGGTGGTGGGGACCGAGACCGCGGTGGTGGGGACCGCGGTGGTGCCGGCTCTGCTCGCATCTGCAGGACAAATCTTCAGATAATTAGGAAAGAACAGCTGTTAACAAAGGATCACTCTTAACTCTCGTGTTGTCTTCCCGTCAAAATTGAAATTGAAATTTTGTTAATGCTTTTTTATCGATGTTTTTAACTTCTTCTTACGTTTTTGTCCTTTTTTCAACACTTTTTTTTCAATGTTTGTCATGTAACACTAACTCTCCCTCTCTCTCCCTACATCTCTGTCTCTCTCTCTCCCTACATCTCTGTCTCTCTCTCTCTCTCTCTCTCTCTCTCTCTCTCTCTCTCTCTCTGTCTCTCTCTCTGTCTCTCTCTCTCTCTCTCTCTCTCTCTCTCTCTCTCCACACGCCCCAGGGTGTTGTTAAAATGACATTACGTTTTTAATAAAGTAATATTCTAACACACATACTAGTGAATGTGTAAATCATTGAAAAGAAATAATATTGTAGAGGTAGTAGCAGTACTGGCAATGCTAAAATAGCAATATAAGTATTGTAACTGAAGATACAATATTATGGATAGGTACTGTGAATGGTAATACAGTAGTACAAAAGTACTGTGAATGGTAATACAGTAAAAGGGTACTACTGTAAATGATGATTCATTAGTACATAAGTACTGCAAATGATCATACACTAGTAAATAAGTACTGTGAATGGTTTTACAGTAATAGAGTACTACTGTAAATGATGATACAGTAGTGCATAAGTACTGTGAATGGTTATACAGTGATAGGGTACTACTGTAAATGATGATACAGTAGTACATAAGTACTGCAAATGATCATACACTAGTAAATAAGTACTGTAAATGGTTATACAGTAATAGGGTACTACTGTAAATGATTATACAGTAGTGCATAAGTACTGTGAATGGTTATACAGTGATAGGGTACTACTGTAAATGATGATACAGTAGTACATAAGTACTGTGAATGGTTATACAGTAGTACATAAGTACTGTGAATGGTTATACAGTGATAGGGTACTACTGTAAATGATGATACAGTAGTACATAAGTACTGTGAATGGTTATACAGTGATAGGGTACTACTGTAAATGATGATACAGTAGTACATAAGTACTGTGAATGGTTATACAGTAGTACATAAGTACTGTGAATGGTTATACAGTGATAGGGTACTACTGTAAATGAATATATATGCAGTATTGGTACTCATCTCCAACAAGCCTGGTCACAGGAGGGGGGGGGACACAGGACGTAAAGTTAAAGGCAAGACGGGACAGAGACCAGACTTCAAAATAAAACAGGAAACAGAACATTCAGACACTAAATGGGAGAACACAGGAAAACAGACTACCACAATAAAATAAGACGAAAACACCAAACCGTGACACTGGTGACACCCGGCTGTTCTCCCCTTCCCTGGAGGGCGCTCTCCTCCTAACCCGGTTAATTATCACTCTTTAATTGTCATTGCCAATTTACCCATGACCACTCCCCCTCGCCCCCTCCTCATTACCAAATCCACCACTACCACCAACTTAGCCACTTCTTCCCCAGAGGACTCGGCTTACCTCCTTAAAGCCTCCTGAGTTTAATCCTCATCAAATGAGCTGCTAGCTCCGATATCTCCCACTGGGTGAGCCAATCGAGTGCCTCGCCCCGTCATGTGACATCAACATCAGAGAGGCCTGCGGCGGCCCGCCCCACCGCCGAGCCTTAGACGCCGGTTTGAGCCGCATTTTCTGCCTCATTAAGAGTCAGGTCACACCACAGCCGAGCTGGACTCCAGCCATTAGCCCGACCGCGATTAATGGCTACTTAGCTGAGGCAATCGAACATTACGGGGACAAGAGAGGAGGCGTCATGACTGAGTCTGTTACGTGGCACCATGAGCCTTCCAGATATACTTTATTTGTTCTGTGAGAAGCAAGCTGCAGGGAAGGGAGAAATGTATCCGTCCTCTCAGATGATGAGTGATGCCATATCAGCATTCTCCACACAGAACCTTATTTCATTTCTTCTCCGTTTTTTCCGATTTAAGGTCCCACATATCTATCTATCCATGCTGAGTAAACATCTCAAAATCTCAAAACCAATTTGGCGTTATCTCCATCACTGGCGACCCCTTAAATTTGCATCAGTGGAGTGGGTTTGGCAAGCAATTACCCCGATGCAGGACATCGGTAATTTGACGAGAATCTGCTCTGACAAGTCTGGATGCAGCAGGGGGAGGAGGCCCCCGGGGGAGGGAGGGAGGGCAGAGGGGTGTCACAGAGCCGGCCTGCAGATCTACCGGAGAAAACATGAGGACTAATAGCATCGAACGCCGGGAAGACCTTCGAACATCTCCCCGAGTCATAGATACATGCAAACATACAGCAGATATGTCAAAACACGCAGTGAGACGCCAGCTGCGCTCGCTGAGGTTTGCAAGGCCAGTTTCTGCTTATGTTCCACAATATTGTCCTGCTCTCCATCCTCTACATCCAGAGCGCGGGGGTGTCCATCATCACCAAAACACATTTTAAAACCAAGTGTAAACAGAGCCTATTAAATCGAAATAAAGACATATCCAGATCCAAAGAGTCCAAAGTAATGATGGAGACATGTAGTACCAGAAAACATCTTCATGTTGTTCTTTTACTGCAGACATGACCTGAAATATCGGAGGCCAGTGCCAAAAAGATTGGAATACGAACAATTATTGCAGGTACAACATTGTGAAACCCATCCACAGCCATTTTCCAGAATATCCGGACACCCCCATTCTTCACTGTTTCAATGCTACATCCCTTTCACCTCCATCTTATCGGGTGAAGTCAGAAGTAGCTGATATTTAAAAGCTCAGCACATAAAAGTGAAGAGATCCCACTATGGCTAAGTTGTAAAATAGATGTTGTGTGATTTGGGTGAACTGACCCTTTAAATGTAAATGTAATCATGATGGAAGTGTCCTTTAAAAGGCATCGGAGCCACTTTACCTTCATCAGAGGTGGCGTCCATCAAAGCTGAATGGCTTTCTGGGAGCGGCTGCTGAGAGCTTTATGACTGAGCTGCAGACCCGGCCCCTGCAGGAGGGCCAAGTACATGAGTCCAGACAGAGAGAGAACTGTATTTATAATGGACAATAATTATATTAACTGTATTATAATGCACCTAACAGGGTTGAGGCCTTTACACACCATGGGCGTGACGAATTAAACAACACAAAACTGCGTAATAATTGCCTCCGAAGCAGGAAAAGTACAATATTTCCCCTGAAATACAGCGGAGGAAAATGTAAGAAATGTACTGTAATGGAAATACTCATATTCATAATATAATGCTGCCTTCAAACTAGGCCTGCACGATTAATCGTCATAAAATCACGATCTCTTTGATTTTTTTTTTTTATGACTTTAATTCTCACTTAATTTTATGAGCCGAATGCATCATAAACACTACTACTTTCTTCTATAAGTTTGATATATATATATATATATATATATATATATATATATATATATATATATATATATGCCCCCCCACTCTGACATGTCTCCATTAGTGCATGTGTGACGCCCAGCAATGTATGGTCACATTATGTGGTTTCATTTTGGATGTTTTGAATAGTCAGTATATGATGTATATTGTTTTATAAGAGCCTCAGTTCGTGCATTTGGTGTAAATTTAGTTTATAAGCTCTATGCCAAAGTTCACCACAAGGGGCCGCGCCCCCCAGTGAGACGGCATATTGTGGCTTTAGCCTCCGTCTTTAGTCTGGTAGAAGCGAGAGAAGGAAACACAATACCTGTTGCCGGTCTCATCATTTTGCTGTTCTTTTCAGAACAACATTTTACTCTGAACACAGGCCTCACGCCCGGGGCCTGTTACACATGTGCAGGTACTGGGCATGTGAGTGTAGTTCAGGTCTGTGTGTAATAACAACAGAGGGTAATTGTAATTTCCCCTCGTGGGACCCTAACCCTAACCCAACTGTCCTCTTCTTCTTCTCCTAAACCCAACCGTCCCGTTCTTCTTCTCCTAAACGCAACACGTTGATGTCCCACCCACCCACAACTTTTTTACTTAACTTAAGGTGCCGCCTTCATTTCAGGGAATTCTGTGAGATCAGGTTGTCATGACAACTACGAAAACCACGACAACCACCAAAAACTCATCGTCTACAAATACAAATATTCAGGTTTCCACCTATCAGGACATATGTACTTACTTCCTTACATAAGAAAGTGAAGTAAAAACACCCAGTTTCCTCTCTGGGCGAGGTGATGACTTCCTTCAATCTGCCGTCCAAATGAAGGCCAGAATCTAAAATGTCTCTGGGCTTATTTTGAATTTTGAAGGCTTGTTGTTTCCAACAAAGCTCGGAGGCTTGGCAGCCTGTCCTCCGCTCTGCGTCCTCCGCTCTGCGTCCGGGTAACAGTTTCTTTTCTCTCCAGAGATTCAGATGCTCAGACAGGTAGAGAGTGGGATTCTTGCTGATAGCAGGTGTCCTCTTCTCTCCGTTAAGTGCCTCCTCCTCCTCCTCCTCCTCTGCTCTTCCATTTCCATATTTCCGTGCGTGGCTGCCTTGACATTTAGTACAGAGAAATTGACTGTTTTCAGGGACTCTCGGGGGAGCGCTGTATTACTTTGTCCTGTCAGAAAAAGATGTCATCGAAGGAAGGTGATGTCAGTTCCGCCGGGTTGTTTATTGAATTTACGGCGCCATTATTTCGCCACTCAGCATGATTGTATTCTTATTATACCCCATCCCGCCAAGGGCGCCGGCACGCCACTCGCCTGGCGACCTTGTGCTCGGGGCCCCTGGGGGGGGGGGGGGGGTTTAACCAGAAAGACAGGGACCCTTCAGCTTTCAGATTTGATGGACAGTCGTATAAAGCTGGGAGCTCAATGACACACCAATCAGCCGGGAGGAGAGTGGCGGCGGCTGCAGAGTCGGGCCAATGAGGTGAAAACAGACGCTTTAGACCGCCGGTCTGGTGGCAAGGAATTGTGGGCATTGATCAGCAGCGAGGGCGACAACGGGTGTGTGTTGTTGTTGTCTGACCACCAATCACAGTAATGCAGAGAGATGGCGGCGTCTTCAGGGTGAGGTCGTGGTTCCTGTTGGACTCCGCTGCCATGACATGAGGAACGTATGCGATAATGATGAATATTGCAATAGGGATGTTAATTACATAAAGAGATATTAAAATGGACTCTGCTGCTTTCAGTATTCTTCTTCAACACATTAAATTGCTTGTTGAATCCAAAACAAATGAAAGGCATTTCCAAAATTCTTTAATGGACAAATTGAAAATTGTTTCATATTAAAAGGCACCACTAACAAAAAAGGCAGTTTTCTTAGGATATTTTCTTTCAACTAACACTAAAAAGGTCTGTTTTGTGTCCATGCGATATGTGGCAGCCTTCACAGTCGATGTGTTTTTTGCACCAGTTGAAAAAATACTACTTAAAAATAAGTATGTGTGTATATATATATAAGAAATACCTGCAGCCCTACATAACTCGCACGTCAGGGTCCGGGCTACAAGTCTGTTTCCGGTTTTGATCATATTCAGGATTTGATTTTGTTACTTGACGACTGTTTCCTATAGATTTAAAATAGAAAAGACGTTGTTTTCTATAGATTTATGTCGTGAACTCATTGCACAGTTCTGTCATTATCTGCCACTCTACTAGCAAAATCTGAGAATTGTCTTCATCATTAGAGGAACTTGTCATGACTCCGGCATCATGACTCTGTGTAGCCAGTGTTATGTGTTGCTCTAACCTGAAGTCTGTTTGTCCTGAGCTTCCTGAACGCATCACTGCTGATTCTCCAACTACACACACCTGCTGTCACCTGCAATCTACACACCTGGTCCTGATCACCACCTCTGCTCCATTTAAGCCATGACCTGCTGGATCGTTAGCGTAACCAGTACGCTTAGCTCTCTTGTTTTTTGAGAGTCTGTTGCATTATTTTCGGTTTGCCTGCCGTTTATCTGCCTCCTGTTCCTCTGTTGGAGGTATCATCTGGATTGGAACTCATACCTGCTTGGACGACTACTTCAGCTACATTCCCAGACCTGCACAGATCCTCCAGCCTCCCATTCCCCCCACTGCTTACCATCTGGACTTACCCGTTGCTGCATTACTATTTCCAATAAATACTCTCCTTATTATTCATACTTACCGTGTCCTGGTCTGCTTCTGGGTTCCTGTTTATGAAGAATCGTGACAGAACTACTGAAACAGAAGAAGCATTTTTGTATTTAACTCTCCTGTTGTCCTCGAGTCAAATTTGACCCCTTTGAAAAATGAGTTTGAGTTTCTTTTTAACCAAATTACCACAAAAAATGGATTCCTTACAACGCTCTTTGCAAATAAAACTGATCACTTTCATTCCTCTGATCTTAACTATCAGTCAAAATAATTCATAATTTCTGCTTTTGTAACTCAAATATTAGGTATAATTCTATATAAATGAGGGTTATTGACCATGAATTCCAAAAAGTAGTAAAACTAGTAAGGTGGTGGTAGTGGAAACTTGTCAAAATGTCAAATTGTTGTCTGTTTTTGACCCGGGAGGACAACACGAGGGTCAAATTGTGTTGCTGGAGATTTGTAGCCTGCATGGGAACCAGAAAAATCTGCTCAGATCTCTGCAGGGTAAATCCATCTGTCAAATCTGAGTTTTCTGTTGCACGACTAAAACAACCTTTGAACGAACACGTTCCACCAAAACAAGTCCATCCTGAGGCTGTCTTGCAGCGGCGCCGTGGCTCCGTCCGGCGCTTTGCACCACCCAAGACGCTTGTGACTGGTATAAAGAGACGCCAATAAACCAGAGTACGTAGTTTTCCCATCCCAGAATGCCGTGTGGCCTACCCAGACCCCCCCCCCCCCAGCGCTGTGTTAAAGCGAGACTCTCCACAGACTCTATACGATGACAGCACCCGATATTTTGGCTTTACTTTTGTACAGCGGGAGGAAACACGCCGTCCGTCTCTTTTTCCAGTCTGTTGATACAGGTCTATCCGATCCAGAGTCCAGAGACACGCCGGTCTACGGCCGTTGACCAACGTCACAACCTTGCAAACCCATGGGACCCATGTGAACTTGTGCATGTGCTTTCATACTACAGTGTCCTGTGGTATGACAATAAAGAAATCTTGAATCTTGAACCTTGGAAGTCAGAAATGAACGGAGAGGTTTTCATATTAATCTGGATTTTTTGATTTGGACTGGTGATGTCATGCTTGGGGTGGTAATCCTTTTTTTTTTTTAGTGGATTTGTAAAAAGCAAAAACACTTTCATGATGCATCATGGGAAGTGTAGTCTCACATTGCCAGACCTCAGTAACGTGAGCTATTTAAATTAGCTGTATACTTGGTTAAACGTAATTAGCTTGCTAGCTGGAAGGTTGATGTTGTTTCCAGACTTTGAGAACGACAACATGGATAGAGACGACGTCCTGTCCGTGTCAGGCTTCATCCTGGAGATGTACGCCTCTTGATCCAGACTATGGGAAGTGTAGTATGTGGAAGCATTTCAACCATTCATTTTGAAATATGTCTCTTGTAAGTCCCCAACTTCAGAGAAGACCAGGATTGATGTTTTTGAAAGAGCAAATATGTTTCTCCAGCTGATCCTAAATCAGGAAAATCACCAAATTCATAGAAAAATAGTTTCCACCTAACAGCAAAAATATAAAGTTCACTCTTGGGCCTTAATGGTGTATTTTTTCCTGCCAAACCACTGTGATGAATTGCTGCTCTGTTCACACACACACACACACACACACACACACACACACACACACACACACACACACACACACACAATTGTGGCCATATTCTCCCTGACAAACCAGCACAGACACATTATCAAATGGCAGCTATGTGCTGCAGTTATTTAAAGGTTGTCATGTAATTACTGCTCAGCAGCAGTCCTCATCTGAAGCCCCAGACGCTCTCAGGCTGCATTCAGGGTCAACGTGAGAAAGCGCCGGCTGATTTCAGCGCGAGCTCTCAGCCCACTGTCACACTGAAGCTAATGGGTTTTATGGAAGAGACCTCTGTGCAGCAAAACAGCCAGGATGCTTCAAAGAGTTCTCCATCTAATGCACTCATCCGCAGTAAAATGGTAACATGCAATTATCGATGCCAAAATGGCACCTCCATCCACTTCCATTTGTGGGTCACATCACACGGAGGATAACATCTATGTTTTGTAATTAGCGTAATTAGCATTCCTCCTTGGCGGGTTGCACCGTGTTGTGTTCAAAGTCGAGCGGACGTGTTGGTAATGGTAACGGTGACGGATTTTATCCCCTTGATGTTTCATCAATCACACTGAGATTTTTCAAAAACACAAATGTCCTTCCAAAAAGTGGAGTTTTTATTCCATAAAAAACAAGCCCTGCACTGCCAAAAAACCACATGTGAGCACATTATTAATAAGCACTCACTGTTTAATATTGTTGACTGTGAACTCATTTGGATGTTAATGTACATGAAGTTAACTGCTGCAGCATTTTTGTTTTATAGAAAAACAATAAGCCACCGATCAAAGCAAATGGAAGGTATTTCTTATATATGGGCTCCTAAAACACAGGGCTTTAAAGAGGGGGAACAGTGTTCATGTCCTGGAGAAGTTAAGGAGAAAACACAAGACTTTCACCAGGAAACAGGTGTTCATGTCCTGGAGAAGTTAAGGAGAAAACACAAGACTTTCACCAGGAAACAGGTGTTCATGTCCTGGAGAAGTTAAGGAGAAAACACAAGACTTTCACCAGGAAACAGGTGTTCATGTCCTGGAGAAGTTAACCCTCTGAGCCCTAAGGCCATTTTTACAGTTCATTGTCCGTCTGGATTTATTTTATAAAAAAGCTTGTAAAACACCAACCCTGGTGTCTACAGTCAAGATATGAACATCATTTTTTTCAGGACAAACTGGGTTATTAGAATATTTGGGCTGCAGTGAGCTCACCTGCATGTTAAAAATGGTTGTAGGACCTTAAAGACAAATAAATAAACAAAACGGAAAATGAATCTTCCAGATATGTATTGATATCACACACAGATCAATAAAAGCTAAGCCATTTTACTCTCTAAAACACTTCTCATATGTCTTGGGAGTCACATTGTGAAGAAATAATCATTATAACTTATACAGTTGACAAAATACATGCATTTTTTCAAATAAAGTCAAGGCGCTTTTGCCCTCATGACATTTACTTATGCCAATAATCAACATAATAATGTCATATTTATTGATATTACACCCACAGCAATGCTACACAAGCAATTGTGTGTCTAAAACAGTTCGCCTATTGGCCTTCCATACACCGTTTGGCCTTCCATACAGCCTTTTGGCCTTCCATACATTTTGGGTGACGTTGTCTCCCATATATGGGCATGCACCCCATATATGGAGTCCTTGACTTCCGTACACAAAGGACGGACGGCGCTAGCGGCAGAATTGAGCGAAAACGCGATGAATTATGGACAAAAAGTGGATAAATCTTGGATGTAAAGGTATGGATTTAATGCTCAACGAACCCCAAAAAAGGCAGAAGTTCCAGGCTGGATAGAAAATCACCTGTAGAGGCTAGAAGGACCGGAAAAGACCTCCGTAACCACTAACTCGTTAGGTTTTAGCCACAATTTTCGGCGAGTTTCTATGTGTTATGGATGGTTAATGATTGAACTATGAATCAGAGGTGCTTTTTATGGTCGTGGGCGAGTCTCTCGGGTTAGGAGGGTTAAGGAGAAAACACAAGACTTTCACCAGGAAACAGGTGTTCATGTCCTGGAGAAGTTAAGGAGAAAACACAAGACTTTCACCCAGGAAACAGGTGTTCATGTCCTGGAGAAGTTAAGGAGAAAACACAAGACTTTCACCCAGGAAACAGGTGTTCATGTCCTGGAGAAGTTAAGGAGAAAACACAAGACTTTCACCAGGAAACAGGTGTTCATGTCCTGGAGAAGTTAAGGAGAAAACACAAGACTTTCACCAGGAAACAGGTGTTCATGTCCTGGAGAAGTTAAGGAGAAAACACAAGACTTTCACCAGGAAACAGGTGTTCATGTCCTGGAGAAGTTAAGGAGAAAACACAAGACTTTCACCAGGAAACAGGTGTTCATGTCCTGGAGAAGTTAAGGAGAAAACACAAGACTTTCACCCAGGAAACAGGTGTTCATGTCCTGGAGAAGTTAAGGAGAAAACACAAGACTTTCACCAGGAAACAGGTGTTCATGTCCTGGAGAAGTTAAGGAGAAAACACAAGACTTTCACCAGGAAACAGGTGTTCATGTCCTGGAGAAGTTAAGGAGAAAACACAAGACTTTCACCAGGAAACAGGTGTTCATGTCCTGGAGAAGTTAAGGAGAAAACACAAGACTTTCACCAGGAAACAGGTGTTCATGTCCTGGAGAAGTTAAGGAGAAAACACAAGACTTTCACCAGGAAACAGGTGTTCATGTCCTGGAGAAGTTAAGGAGAAAACACAAGACTTTCACCAGGAAATGGGTGTTTTTTCCAATCTTGACTAGTCATTTCGGTGCCTTAACTTAACTTTTGTCGCCACGGGACAGTCGCCTTTTGTCGGCTAAACGGTCTAAACGGTCACCACAATTTCAAGGAATATAATGTGAATTTGTCCATGAGAATGCGTAGCAGTTACTCAGCTGTTAAACAAAGCGTCAAGGCCATGCTACTTTTATTGTAGACCTATCAAATGCTAATTGTGCGCTGTAAGGGGCAGATGGAAAGAAATCATACTGCCTTACTACGAATCCAGTAGCTGCTGCAGGACCATCAAGCACCTACTTCTGCAGGGACGGATGATTAATTGAACAACGGGCTGCCAGACATTTAGTTTTTTAGACACAACAGGCCAGAAACGGCTGCTCTCCGAGCCTTTCTAAGCTTTATTGTTTCTGGAAAATAAGATTTCAGAAGTCAATATCCTAAATGAGTTGTTAAGATGGAGGTTTAGTGGAATAGTTGAGAGGAAGCTGTGATGCTTTGTAGGAAAACTCTTTCCTGCTGATCCCTTTATTTTCCCTGCACGAGTAGAAACAATAATAAGTGTATGTAAAGTACTCCAGTTTGCTGCTAATGTATCACGACTGTGGAGAAAATGAACTTTCCAATGCGAGCTTTTACAATACCCCCAGTATGAATGAATGTTTCTTCATTAAGAAGGTAAAGCTTCTTCAGTATACATTGTGTAAACCAGCATTCGATAGACTTCAGATGTGCACTTCATCGAGCTCTCCTTAAACCTCAGCGACAGCGCCATTAAAACCCCATTACCCATAATAAAGGCGGGGGAACTCGCTCTGAATTGCTTAAAGCCAAAATATATGGACCACATCTCTGAAGTACTGCTGGGAAGAATAAAAGACATTGTGGGGTTTAACTCTCCATTAATAAAATCAAATGAAGAAATGCTGGGGCGCAGTTGTAATTTGAAAAGTAAGGGGGGGGGCAGATTGTTTATTTGTCTCCAATTCATGGATTCCAACTAGACTACATTTCTTTTCTGAGTGTCCTCTGTCTTCAGTCTCCGGGTGAGCTGTCCAACATCTGCATGGCTTTCTACGTCACTAGAGACGAGGTGGCTAACCGTAGCATGCTAGCTCGTTCTCAATGGAAAACACTGCTCCAACAGCCACTAGTTGACCATTATCTCCAAAAAAATTACTTCCTGTCTCTTTTCTACTTCCTGTCCCTGTTCTACTTCCTGTCCCTGTTCTGCATG
>JABXJD010000332.1:0-77500 GCA_013375575.1 Percina caprodes | reverse complement strand
CAAAATATGGAAGGTCACAGTTTGATTGGCTCAAAGAAAAACCAAATGACACATGTAACCGCAGCCAAAGTTATCCTATAATTCATAACTGTGAGTCTCTCTGCAGACACTTTAAAGCTCCTTTAACTTTTAGGACATGATCTGTTTTCTAGCTTTTTAGTGGAAAATGTAGCCTATGCAATATTTATCCTATCCTTGTGTTTTTTTTCTCCTATCAGACTCCACTGTAAATCTGTTGGGGGATAGAAAAGAAAGTAATGACGAGTGTGAATTCAAATGAAGTCATATTAAAGTGTGTCTTTATGCCAGTGATTTAATATGAATGAAACATAGTAAAAGGGTGGAAGAGAAGGGTGAATGATTGATTATATATATATATATATATATATAGTCTGTTGACAGAACAGTTCATAAAGGAGCTTCATCTAAATGATTCACTGTCTGATCACTGAAGGTAGAAAGGAATAGTTATTAAGATTTATACAATGACGAGTAACGGTTTTAATACATATTCAATGCAGCAAAAGACATGTCCTCCATTTCCATTTTGTATATACCTCACTACTTGACTTTTATATCAGCTATGAAAAGCTGATGTCCAAGTTATCTTCTCTTTTATTGGCATTTTTTATATTCAATGTATATAATTTAATTGTTTACATCATTACAACATACAAAACACAACTAGCAGCATGACCCCTACCCCCCCCCCATCATCATCAACACCCCCCCAGACCAAAATCAAGAAAAGATGACACATTGAATACAATATTCAAGACCATTTAACAAAAATACTACGCCGATTATGTTTACATGTATACCAATATTCCACTATTATTCACGAATATAACAATATTCTTAATTTGGATGTTCAGAATAAGGCTTTTTTCCCGAATATAGCATTTTCCAATTAAGACATGTGGGATATTCGGATATTATTCTGTCTTCTTGTCTGATTGCTAACGTTAGCTCAAAACACCATTCAACTGACAGCCTTTGTTGTGTTTGATGCTAACTTGTAGCTAAGCTAGCAGTGAACAAACTTCATTAAGTAGGTCCATTTTTACTGTGTTGACGTTACAGAAGTCTCTCGTTAGCATCTCGGAGGCTACTTCAGACGCTACAGAAGTCTCTCGTTAGCATCTCGGAGGCTACTTCAGACGTTACAGAAGTCTCTCGTTAGCATCTCGGAGGCTACTTCAGACGCTACAGAAGTCTCTCGTTAGCATCTCGGAGGCTACTTCAGACGTTACAGAAGTCTCTCGTTAGCATCTCGGAGGCTACTTCAGACGCTACAGAAGTCTCTCGTTAGCATCTCGGAGGCTACTTCAGACGTTACAGAAGTCTCTCGTTAGCAACTCGGAGGCTACTTGGACGCTACAGAAGTCTCTCGTTAGCATCTCGGAGGCTACTTCAGGCGCTACAGAAGTCTCTCGTTAGCATCTCGGAGGCTACTTCAGACGTTACAGAAGTCTCTCGTTAGCATCTCGGAGGCTACTTCAGGCGCTACAGAAGTCTCTCGTTAGCATCTCGGAGGCTACTTCAGGCGCTACAGAAGTCTCTCGTTAGCATCTCGGAGGCTACTTCAGACGTTACAGAAGTCTCTCGTTAGCATCTCGGAGGCTACTTCAGGCGTTACAGAAGTCTCTCGTTAGCATCTCGGAGGCTACTTCAGGCGTTACAGAAGTCTCTCGTTAGCATCTCGGAGGCTACTTCAGGCGTTATAGAAGTCTCTCGTTAGCATCTCGGAGGCTACTTCAGACGTTACAGAAGTCTCTCGTTAGCATCTCGGAGGCTACTTCAGACGTTACAGAAGTCTCTCGTTAGCATCTCGGAGGCTACTTCAGACGCTACAGAAGTCTCTCGTTAGCATCTCGGAGGCTACTTCAGACGTTACAGAAGTCTCTCGTTAGCATCTCGGAGGCTACTTCAGACGCTACAGAAGTCTCTCGTTAGCATCTCGGAGGCTACTTCAGACGTTACAGAAGTCTCTCGTTAGCATCTCGGAGGCTACTTCAGACGCTACAGAAGTCTCTCGTTAGCATCTCGGAGGCTACTTGTTGCAAAGTGACGCATGCGCGACTCAATCTGCACTCGACTCACATCGGGGGATATCACGTTCGGACATTGCATTTGATTGTAAGCATAGCAAGGCAGCTACTAGGCTACATAGCCAGGTTAGCAGAGCATTTATGACATTATTATATTATTTATAACATATGACCGATGGTAAAACAATGTGAATCACCTTACAATACTTTGGCCACTTTTTTCTGTATTGTATTTTACGTTATTAGTTATCTGAAGAGATGAAGCCGCTTCATGCTACTGCTATAGGCCAACTGGATTGAGTCATCTATACAATTTGTCTCACATTTCTTTTCATCCCACGGCTGTTTTCCACATACCAAAATGACTCAGCTTTTTACCACAAGATGGGCTCGCATAGTCAATGTTGAGTCCAAAAGAAAAGAGGGTGAATATGTGTCAGCCACAGGTGCTTTAAAACCTGTGAAATATCTGAATAGCAGTGGTATTGTGACACTACTTGATATTCAGAGCTTCGGTGACTGCCTCATTGACTTCCATTCATTCAAACTGGGACTTTGTGTCCACACACACACACACACACACACACACACACACACACACACACATACACACACACACGTAAAGAACAAGTGGAGAGAGATAGTCAGCCACCATACCTCCACAATATCCTCCTCACTGAAAAGCACCTTGGGATAATGATGGAGGTGCTCCTAAGTGGCTCGAATGGTCAAGAGGAAGCGGGGGCTTGTCACGGTTGCCACGGCAACCGGCGGAGGAGAACATCACACAGACGCAGAAATCTCGTCTCGTGGCTCTCTCTATGTGCCTCGCTTCGGCCTCGTTAGGAAACAATCTGCAGCGCTTTTCATTTGGGGGGCACAGAGAGGAACCTTGTGTCTGAGCTGATGATGGATCGGCTCGCGGTGAAGCAATTATTGGCAATTTTATCATTTATTAATTCAATATTTTGGCCTTAATTGGCCTCCTGCATCAAGTAAAAGTACTAATACCACACTGTAAAAAATACTACAAGTTACAAGTAAAAGGTCCTGTATTGAAAATGTTTTAGAAAAAGTATCAGGAAAATGTACTTAAAGTATTAAAGCTTTACTGCGTAACTTTTTGGTATTAATGAACGTCCGTTACATTCAAAGCCGTTGCTAATTGAGTCGCTAAAGCTAATTAAGACTCTCAGCTCCACACAACTGTCTCTGTGGTTCTCAGTGTGTGTTCAGAAGATTGAAGATAGAACTCAAGTGAAGCTAATGACCTCTTCTCCATCATGGTGTATTTAATCCTCTGTGTTCTCCTTGGCTACTAGCAACTGCATGGATGGGGGAGGGGGCAAGGCTTGTATCATGTATTCATTACTTAATCTGAAAAATTAACACTTGAAAAGACATCAGCATTATTGGAACTACCTAAAATGACATAAGCCATCTTTGGGAGAAATTAATGTCTTAGCTTACTTTTTGTCCGTGCCCCATCCACTAAAGGGGAGGGAGGGGGGTGGGGGTCGGGGTTATGACCTGCTCTGCAGCCAGCCACCAGAGGGCAATTGTTTTGGCTTCTCTTATCACTCATGCTGTCCATTGTGTTCAGGTAAAAAATAAAAAATAAACATTGTAAGCGCTGAAAATGTCAACAATAAAAATATTAAAAAGCTTTGGAAAAAACATCAAAAACATCAAAATATTACCCACAACATTAAAATAAGTGACAAAAATGTTGGAAATTTTTTTTTTCATGGTCAAAAGGAAGACAACACAAGGGTTAAACCAAGGCTCTCCAATTTGGCCCCAAGCTCCTTTTTATTTTGACCTGATTATTCTCTCTTATTTTGAAAGAGCTGTACAATCCTGACCTAGTCTAATGCCTACAAGACCGACAATACATTTTGTTCAGCTAAAAAGTACTGATGTTGTAATGTTAGGCGCAGCGCTGTTTAACTTCATGAGTTAATTACATAAGTGGTTGTTTTTTTATACTTTATTGCCCATATTAAACATTGCAGGCAATTTTATCAATACAATACACATGCACTCTCTCAAGGAGAGGTCAAAGCAACAAAAAATACATAAAATAAATAATAATAAAAGGGTTACCTTTTATTATTATTTTATTCACTCAACACCTACATTGACTACATAGAAGCAGGGTAAATAGACTATTGCACATCACAGTATGCATACATTATTATTATTATTATTATTATTATTATTTTTATTATTATTATTATTATTATCATTATTATTATTATTATTATTATTATTATTATTATTATTGTCATTATTATTATCATTATCATTATTATTATTATTATTATTATTATTATTATTATTTTAGTATTATTATTATTATCATTATCATTATAATTATTATTATTATTATTATTATTATCATTATAATTATTATCATTATCATTATTATTATTATTATTATTATTATTATTATTATTATTATTATTATTATTATTATTATTATTATTTTTAGTATTATTATTATTATCATTATCATTATAATTATTATTATTATTATCATTATAATTATTATCATTATCATTATTATTATTATTATTATTATTATAGGCCTAGAATGACAGGGGGCCATCTTCTCACGAGCAAAGGTACCTTCAACTGTAAAATACCAGTCATATTTTCCATTGTATTGACTTAATAAGTTTTCTTCTTCTACATCAACATTGATTTTGGGCCCGTGGCCGTCCATCCAGATACTTTTTGGCCCTTGAAATGAAAGAATTTGGGAACATCTGGATTGAAACGTCTGAGCACCAACCTCTGGTCTTACATCACACATTTCTTACTACACACACTAGCATGGCTACACAAAAGCTGGTCTAAGTAGGATCTTACTCTGAGGTATTTCAGAATAAAACTGAATATGCAAGACAGAATAATTTAAATTTTGAGAGGGATTTGATCAAACCGTTGAGGGATTTAATCGCTTCACAGTGGGCATGACTTGGCGAGCACCGTGTCTCTTCAGATGATCCACCCACGGCTCCCTCAGCCGCTGGGCACACTTCACGTTCAAATGTGGAACTAAAAAAGTGAAGAAAATGGGTTTTGAATCTGACCGGACATTTGATGTCTGCTCTACGTACAGATACAGATACAGATACAGATATAGATATAGATACAGATATAGATACAGATACAGATATAGATATAGATATAGATATAGATATAGATACAGATATAGATACAGATACAGATATAGATACAGATACACAGATACAGATATAGATATAGATATAGATACAGATATAGATACACAGATATAGATATAGATATAGATATATATACAGATACAGATATAGATATAGATACAGATATAGATACAGATACAGATATAGATACAGATACAAATATAGATATAGATACAGATATAGATACACAGATATAGATATAGATATAGATACAGATATAGATACAGATATAGATATAGATATAGATACACAGATAGAGATATAGATACAGATATATATATACACAGATATAGATACAGATATAGATACACAGATACAGATCCAGATATAGATACAGATATAGATACAGATCCAGATATAGATCCAGATATAGATACAGATATAGATACAGATCCAGATATAGATCCAGATATAGATACAGATATAGATACAGATCCAGATATAGATATAGATACAGATATAGATACACAGATACAGATCCAGATATAGATACAGATATAGATACAGATCCAGATACAGATCCAGATATAGATCCAGATATAGATACAGATATAGATACAGATATAGATACAGATCCAGATCCAGATATAGATACAGATATAGATACACAGATACAGATACAGATACAGATCCAGATACAGATATAGATACAGATATAGATACAGATCCAGATAGCTTTATTTGTCACACATGTACAGGTACACAGTGAGAAGATGCTTTTTTGGAGCAAGCCTCCGGGCCGCAGCTATTTCAAGCGCCGCCACACGCTCTCCTGAAAAGGATTAATGCAGACAGCAACATATTATACAATACATAACAACATAACAACATAACAACATAACAACATGACAACATAACAACATAACAACATGACAACATAACAACATAACAACATAACAACATAACAACATAACAACATGACAACATAACAACATGACAACATAACAACATGACAATATAACAACATGACAACATAACAACATAACAACATAACAACATGACAACATAACAACATAACAACATGACAACATGACAACATAACAACATGACAACATGACAACATAACAACATAACAACATGACAACATGACAACATAACAACATGACAACATGACAACATGACAACATAACAACATGACAACATAACAACATAACAACATAACAACATGACAACATGACAACATGACAACATAACAACATGACAACATAACAACATAACAACATGA
This sequence comes from Percina caprodes, assembly GCA_013375575.1. Classification (NCBI taxonomy): domain Eukaryota; kingdom Metazoa; phylum Chordata; class Actinopteri; order Perciformes; family Percidae; genus Percina; species Percina caprodes. The sequence goes on along the minus strand of JABXJD010000332.1, from coordinate 70,994 downwards.
CAACATGACAACATGACAACATGACAACATAACAACATGACAACATAACAACATGACAACATGACAACATGACAACATGACAACATAACAACATAACAACATGACAACATGACAACATGACAACAGGACAACAGGACAACAGGACAACAGGACAACAGGACAACATGACAACATAACAACATGAAAAACATGACAACATGACAACATGACAACATGACAACAGGACAACAGGACAACATGACAACATGACAACATGACAACATGACAACATGACAACATAACAACATGACAACATGACAACATGACAACATGACAACATAACAACATAACAACATAACAACATGACAACATGACAACATAACAAAATGACAACATAACAACATAACAAAATGACAACATAACAACATAACAACATAACAACATGATGCACAGGACAACACACACTACATGTGGTCACATGAAGGGATCTTTTGAGGTGACTTGGGAGGGTGAAAGAAAACAAAAAATAAGGTTTCTGGGGCAGACAGGTCAAAGGGGGAGGGGCGGGTGGTGTGTGGTGATCATGTAGTGTGTGTGTGTGTGTGTGTGTGTGTGTGTGTGTGTGTGTAGTGTGGGGCGTCAGACCACCAGACACCAATGTCCTAATTGGTTGAGTCTTCTAAACTCTGACACACATTAAATGACATTTCTTTTTTTATTTTTATTTTTTACATCCAGTACAAATGGTTATAATTTAATATAATTTCCGACTTTTTTGTAGTTTTTTTCAACATTTGTCACTTTTCTGATATGTAGTTAATTTGTTAACTTGGGTTCGGGAGCGGGGCCACGCCTAAACCACCCCGCTAACCACCAGACCACCCTACATCTACACCGTGCTATGCAGCGGCCTCGTTATCTCTGATTGCTTGACCCCCTCCCGTTCCTTCTTCTTCATCCTTCCATCTTCCCCCTCATCCCTTCCTGTTTATCCCGGCGTGCACCTCTCTCTTGTCTCTTCTAGGTACCACCTGGGGGCCTGTAAACTGTTCAAAACTGCTTCTGAGACTGGACCACCACCCTGAGTCTCCTCCACCCGGTCATCAGACACCCTCCCAGACCGGCCATCAGACCCCATCCACCTCAATTCATCTATCTGCACATTCATAATGTTCATTAAATCTTTAACTGACACATGGTTATGGGTCCCTGCTAGTGAAATAGAAAGTTTTTGTCAAATTTGACCCCGAGGAAAACACGAGGGTTAAACCAATCACGTTCATTCATGGGCGGGGCTAAGCTGCTAAACAGTCTCAGGAAGGAAGTCGTTTTGGTGGAACATGTCTACGTCCAGTAGTAGTTTTAGTCGTGCAACAGAAAACAAGCGCTGCTCTTCCACTTTCCCCTCCCAGATTTGATCCTGTCGGTCTGGGGATTGAACCGGCGACCTCTTTAACCTCTAAACCACCACTGCCTCATCGCGTGTCGCCATGGTGACAAACATGGTGCCAAAGTACTTCATGCCTGGTCGGCTCTGCTTGTATAATTGTGGGTAACGGCGGATGTCCTTGCACATCTTCTCTTGTAAAAACAAATAAAAATCCATTTCTTTTTAATCTTCTCTCTCCCGGAAACCCTTTGTGCTACACAAATTAGAATAATAATACATATATAATTAATAACTTAATCTATTATTTATTTATCATCCTAAAAGTGTTCTGTGATGTTTGATGTGGTATGTGCCGGCTCTATGTTTTTAAGCTGGACCAGTCTGGGATGTGTGCTACTTGTAAGAATAAATCCTGGCCGTGTGATAACAAATGGGAATAAATCAAGCCGTCAGAACGTAAATTCATACGTGCACATGCACGGGCGTCAGTTTGGGTCGAAGTGTGCCGGGGACAGAGACGTATTCGGAGGAGCATTTCCAGAAGTGCTGAGTACAAAGACGCATTTAATAGTTTTTTCTCTTTTGCGGAGGTCATGTTTTGAAAGTCCTGTAGCTTTACTAATGTAAATGAATAAAAACGTGGTTTAATGAACCTGAACAAAGATCAATGATCACCAAATTTCTCTCTCATATTGCTCATAACCACTGAAAACTGTCAAAATATCTAACCTCGTGATACGATATCATCACGATATTTATGCCACGATACGATATAATTGCGATTTTCAACATATTGCAATAAGTTGCAATATGTTACATTTTCTTACCTTTTTTCTTACCTTCTAATTTTTCCTGATTTCAAATGAAGTCTCCAAAAGGAAACTTTGTCAACATCTGTTTCATCTAAAAAGATTAATTTCTCTGTTTGTTCATCTCACTTCAATGTTATTGCTGCAAAATTTCACTGTCAAGCAGTCAAACTGACCAACACATACAGTATATAATATATAATATATAATAAAAGATAGGGGGTGTATACTTATGCCCCCTGTATTTTAACATAGGGGGGTGTATACTTATGCCCCCTGTATTTTAACATAGGGGTGTATACTTATGCCCTGTATTTTAACATAGGGGTGTATACTTATGCCCCTGTATTTTAACATAGGGGTGTATACTTATGCCCCTGTATTTTAACATAGGGGGTGTATACTTATGCCCCTGTATTTTAACATAGGGGGTGTATACTTATGCCCCTGTATTTTAACATAGGGGGTGTATACTTATGCCCTGTATTTTAACATAGGGGTGTATACTTATGCCCCTGTATTTTAACATAGGGGGTGTATACTTATGCCCTGTATTTTAACATAGGGGGTGTATACTTATGCCCCTGTATTTTAACATAGGGGTGTATACTTATGCCCCTGTATTTTAACATAGGGGGTGTATACTTATGCCCCTGTATTTTAACATAGGGGGTGTATACTTATGCCCCTGTATTTTAACATAGGGGTGTATACTTATGCCCCTGTATTTTAACATAGGGGGTGTATACTTATGCCCCTGTATTTTAACATAGGGGGTGTATACTTATGCCCTGTATTTTAACATAGGGGTGTATACTTATGCCCCTGTATTTTAACATAGGGGTGTATACTTATGCCCCTGTATTTTAACATAGGGGTGTATACTTATGCCCCTGTATTTTAACATAGGGGTGTATACTTATGCCCCTGTATTTTAACATAGGGGGTGTATACTTATGCCCCTGTATTTTAAAATAGGGGTGTATACTTATGCCCCTGTATTTTAACATAGGGGTGTATACTTATGCCCCTGTATTTTAAAATAGGGGTGTATACTTATGCCCCTGTATTTTAACATAGGGGTGTATACTTATGCCCCTGTATTTTAACATAGGGGGTGTATACTTATGCCCCTGTATTTTAACATAGGGGTGTATACTTATGCCCCTGTATTTTAACATAGGGGGGTGTATACTTATGCCCCCTGTATTTTAACATAGGGGTGTATACTTATGCCCCTGTATTTTAACATAGGGGTGTATACTTATGCCCCTGTATTTTAACATAGGGGGTGTATACTTATGCCCCTGTATTTTAACATAGGGGTGTATACTTATGCCCCTGTATTTTAACATAGGGGGTGTATACTTATGCCCCCTGTATTTTAACATAGGGGGTGTATACTTATGCCCCTGTATTTTAACATAGGGGGTGTATACTTATGCCCCTGTATTTTAACATAGGGGGTGTATACTTATGCCCCCTGTATTTTAAAATAGGGGGTGTATACTTATGCCCCTGTATTTTAACATAGGGGGGTGTATACTTATGCCCCTGTATTTTAACATAGGGGGGTGTATACTTATGCCCCCCCCTGTATTTTAAGGAAGAAAAGAATTAAGGCATTAAAATCAATTTGCAAAAGATGCTTTTTTTAATTCCTCTTTTTATTCAACTTCAGCCGGGGGTAAACACTCTCAAGCCGCTGTACATCTGCAACCGTATTGAATAGTATTGTATAGATATTGTGCCACCCCGTGCCCCCCCCCCCTCCCCCCTTGTAGCCCCGCCCCTGGCACCACCGCATTATCAGGCTGTGATCCGAGAGCCGCCTGCATCTGTCATCTCAAAGTATGAAGAGGAAGGTGAAAAAGCATCGCCCTCAGTTCTCTAATGGCCCCCGATGACTGCTCACCTTTTGAGCTTAACGCAGCCTGAGAGCGGCAGGTACATTTCTCTTTCTGCCGTCTTATTTTCTTTTTATATTTCATTTTTTTGCTCGCCGTCATACAAACCCTACGAGCTGATAATGGCTTCTCCCATCAAGGATTTATCCCTCATTCTATAACTTTCCGCCAAAATGCAAATGCACTCCATCACATCTTTTTGACTCCCTCTCTCCACTCCTTCCCCCCCCCCACCGTACAAGCATAGTAGAGGATTAGCAGCCATGCGTGACTGATGGGGAGAAGATACGCCATCAGAATAAGTTAGAAGACGCAGATCTCTCCTCCTCTCTCTCTCCTCTCGGTTCCTTTGTGCATGAAAGAAACAGACGAATGAGAGAGAGGGGGGGGGATGCTCTCGCTCTCTCTCTCTCTCTCTCTGAAGTGTCATCCTCTCTGCTCGTCTTTATGAAACAGGAATAAGTGGTTGGTTGAAGTGGAAGGAGACTCTGTTGGGGTGAATCTAATCCCATCCATGTTTCTGTGGCGAGATGTGATGCCACATCACCTGCACCGCAGCCCGAGGCCCTCATTACTGTCACCATCTGACTCACTTCAAGTCTGTGTGTGTGTGTGTGTGTGTGTGGGGGGTCTGGTTTTATGCCAACATGTGGAAATGAAATGGTTATATATTCCTTCCAACACCTGTGCTCCGAAGGTACGTGTCAATCTGAATGCTGCACAGGTTTTAAGCAAATGTCCAACAAATGGGGAAAAAAAATAAAGTAGTCCCACTTTGTTGCTCCTATGTCCACAGCGCTGTGGAGTAAGGCCTGGCTACATCACAGATGCATTCTGGGATAGGATAAAAAACCTCTCTGGGTTGTTTTAATTTAAACCAATCGCAGTGGTCTTGTGCAGGCGCAGCGACGCTGGCTCTGCTAAATAGTCTCTGGAAGGAAGTTGTTGGTGGAACATTTGCACCAGAAGAAAACGCCACATCCAATATTAAATGAAGTTACCTGTTGACACAATACAGTAACGTGAGATATTTTAATTAGCTGATACAATATATAGATGATACAGATACAATAGATAGATACAATGATAGGTTAAACCTAAGAGCGTAGCGTATTCTTTGTAAATCTTAACAATCATTCCCCAAAGGAACCGAGCAGACCTGCCGTGTTGCATCATCCAAATTTTCTTCAAAACTTGACATTTTCAGCAACACACAGAGAGCGGGAGCGGAGCGACATCTAGTGACGGCCAAATGAAGCTTCGTGAACCAGTGTCTTTATGTTCTGAGCCACTAGATGGCGCTCTTGCTTTTAAGAGAAAGGCCTACGGCGTTGCAGTTCAGTGTATTCTCAACCAATTGTTGAACAGAGCGCCATCTAGTGGCTCAGAAAACAAAGACACTGGTTCATGGAGCTTCATTCGGCCATCACTAGCGACATCCAATGTGAGGCAATTATCCTGGAAATGTACTCCAGTTGATCCATACTACTTTATTTCAGACAGAAGAAGCAGTGATTTACAGGCTGAAATAATAACTGGTTTTAAATATGCACTTCTACATCATACACTGTCCAATATTAGTGGACAGAGCGTGTGTGACGTCACCCGTTGGTGTGTGGAGATCTAGTATGAGTCATTGAGTTTGCTGTTAGGGGCACAGCCATCCTGGTTGGGGATGTGACGATTTTAGACGAGAGGGAGGAGAGGGGGAGAGGGGGAGAGGGGAGGAGAGAGGGAGAGGGGAGGAGAGAGCGAGGAGAGAGCGAGGAGAGAGGGGAGGAGAGGGAGGAGAGATGGAGGAGAGAGGGGAGGAGAGAGGGAGGAGCCCTTACACTCTACGTTACTGGAGATCAGATAGAAAGCAGGTTTAAGGAGTCCCCCCCTGCTGGAGATCAGATAGAAAGCAGGTTTAAGGAGTCCCCCTGCTGGAGATCAGATAGAAAGCAGGTTTAAGGAGTCCCCCTGCTGGAGATCAGATAGAAAGCAGGTTTAAGGAGTCCCCCTGCTGGAGATCAGATAGAAAGCAGGTTTAAGGAGTCCCCCTGCTGGAGATCAGATAGAAAGCAGGTTTAAGGAGTCCCCCTGCAGGAATTCAGATAGAAAGCAGGTTTAAGGAGTCCCCCCCTGCAGGAGATCAGATAGAAAGCAGGTTTAAGGAGTCCCCCCCCCCCCCCTCTGGAGATCAGATAGAAAGCAGCTTTAAGGAGTCCCCCCCCCTCTGGAGATCAAATAGAAAGCAGGTTTAAGGAGTCCCCCCCCCCTGCAGGAATTCAGATAGAAAGCAGGTTTAAGGAGTCTCTGCAGGACTTCAGATAGAAAGCAGGTTTAAGGAGTCCCCCTGCAGGAATTCAGATAGAAAGCAGGTTTAAGGAGTCCCCCTGCAGGACTTCAGATAGAAAGCAGGTTTAAGGAGTCTCCCCCTGCAGGAATTCAGATAGAAAGCAGGTTTAAGGAGTCTCCCCCTGCAGGACTTCAGATAGAAAGCAGGTCTAAGGAGTCCCCCTGCAGGACTTCAGATAGAAAGCAGATTACGGGCCACATGTGAAACATTTAAGTTCTGAGTTTAAAGTCATTTTTCACATTTGTCTAAATCCTCTTCCGTAGATAATGAAGATATCTGCTGTTTAACGGTGCAGCCACAGCCAAAATGTCCAGCTTCCATTTTTTTATTTTTTATCTGGACACCAGGACTGGTCCCGTGTCTCCTCGGTGCTAAATGTAGTACCCAGAGGGGATTCTGTAATACCCAGAATCCCCTCTGTAACCCTTTTTATTTTTGCTCTTCCAGGCCTGAACCAGGCCAACTTGTGATTGGTCGGCTGCTCTAGGAGCGTGCCGAGCTGTCGCATGACCTGCTGAGTCAGCAGAGTTTACACACACACACACACACACACACACACACACACACACACACACACACACACACACACACACACACTCTCCAGAGATAGGTCTGACCCTATTACAGCACTCTCTAATTTAAAATAAGCAGCAGTGCTGTGATCATTTCAATAATTATAAAATGCAGCAGAAAATTGGGGCGGAGCAACATCTAACTGTCCTAACTTAACTGTTTTACTGGCAATAACAAATAAAAACCATGCAAAGTCTGACATATCCTCCCATAAGAAACACGGCGTATGTGTTGTTCATTGTGATCTCTTGAGACTAACGGGAGCTTCTCATTTCTACATCATTCTGTGATCATTTATGTCTGAATTACTTCTCCTAAGCGTCCCTTAACGAAGGCTGTAATTCATCTATTTTAAATATATTTACTGATCCTAAGACAAATGAAGTCTAATTGAGATCCATTTTGCTTTGAAAAGCAGAATAAACTCAGGAAGATGCATCATTACGTCCCTGAACTAAAGATTTTGTAACAGTGCGAGGAGTCTTTTGGAGTTTTTTTACCAACGAGTCGTCCAATCATACGCCAGTCCGGGACATGGTCACGTTATTTTGATTTATTGATTCGTGTACAGGTCACGATTTTCCAACATGACCATTTCACGGTCTGCCATGACACTGGGCGGCTCTGGGGGACGCGACCACGGGGAATTGAAACGCCACACGTCCCTTGGGGTCTTATGATATTCTGGTCTTCCTTGCCCATGTTTTTATTTGATGGATTAGTTACTGTGTACACATTATTTTGATGTGCTAAATAAAATAAATGGAGATTTGCGTTTTCTTTGCAGTGATTTTAATCACTTGCTATACCCGAGGATGTACTCAGGGCGATGTGGCTGGCTTATATACTACAATGGGTCACGTGCTACGCTCTGAAAAACGACACTATGTGAACCAGAAGAGCTGTAACTCACTTTAAAGCTCCATAAAGCCGATGGGAGCTGCAGAGTCAGCTGATAATTCCCTAAGTTCATACTCGAGCGACCCTATTCTCCCTCTCAGAAGCTGGACCTGGTTCCTATACATTCAGTCGCACTTGTATTGAAACAAGCCATCCGGCACATGGCAGCAGCTGAAATGTGCCGCCCCCTTTAAAGCCACTGGCAGCTCAGAGTGGATCAAACCATCACTGGCCGGGTTTTGGCGACCAAAGCGCCGCCACCGCCGCCGCCACCACCACCACCACCATCACCATCACCCTAGGAGAAATCAGTGGCTGGAAGCGGCCCCTGTAATTACCCGCCGCTCTGCTGCACGCTGATTGATGCCTCTTGATGAAGTAGTTCAGTGATTGAAGAGTAACGACGCGCCAGGAAAATCTATAAGAGGCCTTTAGCTGCGACTGGAGAGGAGCGCCGGGATTGGCCATGCTCCATTCTGCTGGTTAATCAGACGGTGGTTTGGCCCCATCACACGGCAGGCAGGCGCGCGATCATCCTGGCTCATCAATCAGATCGATCAATCACCTGATAGAAGGGCGCAAACAGGCAGGGTCGGAGCTCCTCACCTGCTGCCATTTCAATCTCGTCTCCCTCTCAGCCCTCAGATGGCCTGGATTTATTCCACACGGTTAAATGCTGCTGCTGCTGCTTTTCTGCTTCATATTTCCCAAGCACTCACTGTAATAAGTGCTACACCCACCATGTAGGTTTTAGATAGTATAACCCTCATGTTGTCCTTGGGTCAAATTGACCCATTTTCATTCTGTCACAAAAAGTGGGCTGTTGAAAAAAGCACTGAAAATGTCAACATTAAAATATTTTAAATGAAAAAAACACCCAAAAACATTTTTAAAAGCATCCACAACATTAAAAAAGTGACAAAAATGACAATGTCAACATTCAAATATTTTAATTGGAAAAACACCCAAAAACATTTTTAAAAGCATCCACAACATTAAAAAAAGTGACAAAAATGACAATGTCAACATTCAAATATTTTAATTGGAAAAAACACCCAAAAACATTTTAAAACCACCCACAACATTAAAAAAGTGACAAAAATGAGGGGAAAAGCGTTAATAATTTTGAAAAATTTACTTTTCATGGTTGACGGGAAGACAACACAAGGGTTAAATAGTTGTGATCTAGTTTATTTCATCTCTTTTATCTTAAAAAGTATAAATATACCTTGCCTTTACTTACAATGTGTCATTACATACAATATATTTTTTAAATAAAACTATCAAAGTGTATTTTAGTAGTTATTACTATGTAATTATTGTGTACATGAAGTGAGTTGACCTACACAATCTATGTGAGTAGTAATATCTGCGGTTGCTGTATACACGGACCCTCCCGGGTCAAAAAAGGACAAAAAAGACATTTTCGTCCCTTTTTCAGACTTTTTTCACTACCACCACCTTAATAGTTTTACTACTTTTTGGAATCCATGGTCAATAACCCTCATTTATATGGAATTATACCTAATATTTGAGTTAAAAATGCAGAAATTATGGATTCTTTTGACTAATAGTTAAGATCAAAGGAAAGAGAGCGTTGGAAGGAATCCATTTTATGGTAATTTGGTTAAAAAGAAACTCATATTTCAGATATAGATATTTTTTAAAGGGTCAGATTTGACCCGAGGACACCAGGAGGGTTAAGTGTCTGTTGGATCTGAGCGGACACGTGGGCAACAGGTATCAGCAGCTTGCTTGAAAATGTGTAACTTCATACACTCGGCGCTGCAGAACTGAAAGGATGCTGGTTCGGACGGTAAGTTAAGCATAAACGGTTCGATAAAACCTCCCAGACAAAAGACGCCAACGCGAGGTAATTACAGCTAACTTTGACGTTAGCTGTTAGCTAGCTAAACATTAGCTAACGTTAAACAGAGATGTGATTGTGGAAGTGTTGTTCACCATTTCCACACGGAAACAAAGCCGCTTACATTAATAACACAATGCACAAAATGCAGCATAAAAACAGACATCACACTCAGAAACCGAGTGAAAAAAGAGAAAGGTAGTCTAGCTACACTACAAACAAACAACTCAGTATACCCTGTGATAAAATCTCGCAATGAAGGGCATTTTAGAAGTCATATTGAGTAACTATACATAAATAATGTTGTACAAATGAACACACGGTTAATGGCAGAGTGCTGCTGCTGCTTTTATGCTTCATATTTCCCCAGAAAGTGCAGCTTTTTTTATTAAGAGGGCTGAGGGTTGCTTTTGCACAGAGCTCAGGGTCAAAACAACCAAGAAAACAGCATTATAACCTTCCTTCCCGGTGTCAGGCAGCAGCTCGCTCAGCTTCCAGGAAAATATAGAGGAGAAAAACTAAGAAATGCAGAGATGGTAAACAGCATGTGTCAACAAACTGAAAGTCTGACAACTGCATCTGCTATTTGCTTTAAGACAAATGTATTCATTGTATGCACACACACAAATATATATATGTATATGTACATATGTGTGTGTGTATATATATATATATAGATATATATATCTATATATATATATATAGATATCTATATATATATATGTGTGTATATATATGTATATATACTCATTTTGTTTGATTTCAAATACAAACTGAATGTTTCTATTCGCACATCTGACATTTTAAGTTGTAACGAACTATTTACTGTGTGTGTGTGTGTGTGTGTGTGTGTGTGTGGGGGGGGTTACAGATACAGCGTTGTATTGCAATATTCTCCTTGACAATACGGAACCAATACACGGACGCCAACTGTCGATCTGCACATTGAGATTTTAACATTTTGGTGGTTGGCTCATAAAAGCAGTTGCTTATCCAGTCCAGTAGATGGCGCCGTTGCAACACACACACAATAACAAACAGAGAAATGTAGCTTTTTAGACAAAAAACATAATGACAAATGATCCTTTGGGCACAGAATTTGAAAAAAAAGGTTATAAATTGCAATACATTGCAGAATATCACGATATGTTAATACGCCGATATCATCGTATCGTGACGATATCGTATCTTATGGCCTCTGGTTGTCACGGTGCAATAGCGGACTCAAATGCACGACTCAGACAGGGAATCACAAGCTAAGTTTCCATCCACGTGTCAATCGAATTGAGCAACCCAAGCAAAGTTAAAATATACGTCCTGCTACGTCCTGCTGGGCCTTATAATGCCGCACAGTGCCCTGCTATGCCATGAACTACTACAAAGAACTACTACAAACTACTATTTTTTGTGACTGTTATTGCCACTCTTCATTCTAACCCCAACCGGTCGTCAGACACCGCCTACCAAGAGCCTGGGTCTGGGTCTGGGTCTGGCTCTGTCCCAGGTTTCTTCCTAAAAGGAAGTTTTTCCTCGCCACTGCGTCATCAGCATCTCAAACAGCGTGCTGACCTCAGACAGGAGGGCCCCCCCCCCCCAGCGGGCCGTCCTTCTCTGGAGTTTTGCCTTAAGGTGGAAGAGGAACGTGTTACTCTGCTGCTGTGTCTGCAAACTAAAAACTGGAACAGGAGTTATTTAACCCTCATGTTGTCCTCATGTTGTCTTCATGTTGTCCTCATGTTGTCTTCATGTTGTCCTCATGTTGTCTTCATGTTGTCCTCATGTTGTCCTCATGTTGCCCTCATGTTGTCTTCATGTTGTCCTCATGTTGTCCTCATGTTGTCCTCATGTTGTCCTCATGTTGTCCTCATGTTGTCCTATATCAATGTTCTTTTTAATTCCCCAAAATAACATGATTGATTCCACACAACGCTCTTTGCCAAGTACAAATCTCTACTTTCATTAATTTTGGGGCGTCTTATTCAATTTTATGGCATTTGAAACCAAATTGAAGTGTTTTTGAAATAGTATTGAGAGTAAAAGTTGACATATTCCAGTCTGTGATAATCATCAACATCCATTCCTTTAATTTTAGTCTCAATAATTCCTAATTTCTGCTTTTCTAACTCAAACATTAGGTATAATTTCCTATAAATGAGGTTTATTGACCATAAAATCCAAAAATAACTAAAACTAAAGTTAATAAGTTAGTGTTACGTAGTGTTAAACGTCAAAAAAAGTGACAAACATTGAAAAAAAAGCGTCAAAAGTGTTGTAAAAAGAGACAGAAACGTAAGAAAAAGTTAAAAACGTTGATAAAAAGTGTCAAGAAAAGTGTTGACTTTCCATTTTGACAGGAAGGGTTAAGTGACGATGAACCAAACTTTGACGCACAATCCTAGGTTTTCCTTTTTAATTTCTCCACCTATTTTTTAACAATAATGCGACTGTAGCCGCGTATGGTTAGCAGTAAAACATAACGGAACCACAGCCACAAGGGGGGACAAATGCTCTTTAAATGTTGCTGAAGAAAGCACTAAAATTGAGCATGCTGCATTGCTTCTTCCAGGCGGACACCAAAACGGCCATCTGGAGACTCCAAAAGGGCTCTTAGTAACCAAATGACATCACGGGTCCTTGGAACGGTAAAATACCATATGTCTTTTAAACAAAACCAGACAAAATGCTCATAAAACTGTATATTTTAACCAAAAAAACAATATTGCAACATTACAGCTAACAGAAAATGTAATTAGACGCCATCTGTACTCAATAATCCTGATGGTCCTGATGGAAGAAGGGGGGCTGGGACACTTTGGTGTCCCGTCATAGTCCGAGGACAGTGACTGGGAGACAGAGGTCTCTAAAGAAGCAAAGCACACATAGGAAGAAATAAAATCTCAATAATATAAAAGGAAAACAGAATTGTAGGCATCTAGTTTTCTAATTAACTGCCTTGAGTTGGAGACAGTATTCCAGAAAATAGAAAATAATGTAGCTGCCCCACCCGCAGTATCTTAGTGTTCATTATAATTCATCCTCAGAAAAAACCTGTCAACAGGAAACAGGTGTTCATGTCCTAGGAGAAGTTAAGGAGAAAACACAAGGCTTTCACCAGGAAACAGGTGTTCATGTCCTAGGAGAAGTTAAGGAGAAAACACAAGACTTTCACCAGGAAACAGGTGTTCATGTCCTGGAGAAGTTAAGGAGAAAACACAAGACTTTCACCAGGAAACAGGTGTTCATGTCCTGGAGAAGTTAAGGAGAAAACACAAGACTTTCACCAGGAAACAGGTGTTCACGTCCTGGAGAAGTTAAGGAGAAAACACAAGACTTTCACCAGGAAACAGGTGTTCACGTCCTGGAGAAGTTAAGGAGAAAACACAAGACTTTCACCAGGAAACAGGTGTTCATGTCCTGGAGAAGTTAAGGAGAAAACACAAGACTTTCACCAGGAAACAGGTGTTCATGTCCTGGAGAAGTTAAGGAGAAAACACAAGACTTTCACCAGGAAACAGGTGTTCATGTCCTGGAGAAGTTAAGGAGAAAACACAAGACTTTCACCAGGAAACAGGTGTTCATGTCCTGGAGAAGTTAAGGAGAAAACACAAGACTTTCACCAGGAAACAGGTGTTCATGTCCTGGAGAAGTTAAGGAGAAAACACAAGACTTTCACCAGGAAACAGGTGTTCATGTCCTGGAGAAGTTAAGGAGAAAACACAAGACTTTCACCAGGAAACAGGTGTTCATGTCCTGGAGAAGTTAAGGAGAAAACACAAGACTTTCACCAGGAAACAGGTGTTCATGTCCTGGAGAAGTTAAGGAGAAAACACAAGACTTTCACCAGGAAACAGGTGTTCATGTCCTGGAGAAGTTAAGGAGAAAACACCAGACTTTCACCAGGAAACAGGTGTTCATGTCCTGGAGAAGTTAAGGAGAAAACACAAGACTTTCACCTGGAAACAGGTGTTCATGTCCTGGAGAAGTTAAGGAGAAAACACAAGACTTTCACCAGGAAACAGGTGTTCATGTCCTGGAGAAGTTAAGGAGAAAACACAAGACTTTCACCAGGAAACAGGTGTTCATGTCCTGGAGAAGTTAAGGAGAAAACACAAGACTTTCACCAGGAAACAGGTGTTCATGTCCTGGAGAAGTTAAGGAGAAAACACAAGACTTTCACCAGGAAACAGGTGTTCATGTCCTGGAGAAGTTAAGGAGAAAACACAAGACTTTCACCAGGAAACAGGTGTTCATGTCCTGGAGAAGTTAAGGAGAAAACACAAGACTTTCACCAGGAAACAGGTGTTCATGTCCTGGAGAAGTTAAGGAGAAAACACAAGACTTTCACCAGGAAACAGGTGTTCATGTCCTGGAGAAGTTAAGGAGAAAACACCAGACTTTCACCAGGAAACAGGTGTTCATGTCCTGGAGAAGTTAAGGAGAAAACACAAGACTTTCACCAGGAAACAGGTGTTCATGTCCTGGAGAAGTTAAGGAGAAAACACAAGACTTTCACCAGGAAACAGGTGTTCATGTCCTGGAGAAGTTAAGGAGAAAACACAAGACTTTCACCAGGAAACAGGTGTTCATGTCCTGGAGAAGTTAAGGAGAAAACACAAGACTTTCACCAGGAAACAGGTGTTCATGTCCTGGAGAAGTTAAGGAGAAAACACAAGACTTTCACCAGGAAACAGGTGTTCATGTCCTGGAGAAGTTAAGGAGAAAACACAAGACTTTCACCAGGAAACAGGTGTTCATGTCCTGGAGAAGTTGTCGGGTATACTTTACTGCAACGACTGCTGATGTAACCGTAACTTCACGGTCCTTTTTGTCGGCTAACCCAAGCTGTCATGTGCTGTAATTGTCACATGTCATTCAAATAGTTGTTAATACGTTTTCCATACGATATCATACAATGAGAACATGTTGTCTTAATGGATGCAGTATCTTCTCTATTTGTACATTTGACTTTTATCAACTGATACGGCACAGCTTTGAACAGCCAATCAAAAGGCTGTTTCTTCACAGTAACCCCTCTCTGCATCACAGTACGCAAATAAGTTGACATCAACCCCCCCAAAAAAACGCTGAAGACCCAATGAGTTGAACTTTTTTGGCAGCTCAGGTTGTGCAACCATCTCCTCTGTCAGATGAAAAATATTTTAGTTGGTATTTCACAGAAAGCTTTGGGAGGATTGGGCGCCTCCCGCCGCCTCCGCCGCCACCTCCTCCCGCCTTCCCTCAGCCTCGATGTCATTATCCTTAATCAACATGGCAGCTGTGTTTCTGCCTCCGCCCCCCCCCCTGTGCTCCTCTCCCAGCATTGTCACATGCAAGCCTTAGCAGGTAGGTATTTGCACAAGATTAGGGGCTGTAATATTTTGGCATTAAGGTGAATTAATACAGAAATGAATATGGAAAATGCGAGTAATTACCAACTCTGAGGCGCTTTGAGACATTTTAGGGACATGTCAAAGGATTTTCTCCTCCTGCTGTCGTCTTTACCCTCCTCTCAAACTCCACCATGTTTTCCGTCCCCTGCTGTTTCTCCTCGTCGCCGTTAATAGCGGAGCGACCCCCGAGCTTGCAGAGAGCGAGCATGCGACTGGTTGAAAGCATTGATTATCACGGAGCAGTCCTTGATGGAGCCGTTGGGTTTGATGCGTGTAATTGTGGTGTAATTAAACATTGACACAGGGGCTTTAACGGAGGCCTGTCAAACTCTCTGACCTTCTCAGCAGCTCCGAGAGGGGAGCGCGCCATTTATCCCTGCTGGAGGGAGACAAAAGAGGAGATTTGCTCTTTCCCTGCAGAGTATCTGTGATGTGGAGGAGTGTGGCTGGCTGTGCTCATTTATTCTATCTGATTCACGTGTTTATTAAGCTAATATACGCCCAACGAGCTCAGGTTACTGTAGCGGGAGTTTTTGTCACCCTACTTTTCATTCAATCTTCACCCTCATGTTGTCCTCGGGTCAATTTTGACCCGTTTTCAGTTTTATTTTAATCACAAAAAATGGGCCTGTCAACATTAGAAATATCAAAGCTTTAGAAAAAACATTAATTTCATCATTTTCATGGTTGACGGGAAGACAACACAAGGGTTAAAATACAGGAGCATCAAAACATTAGTGACAAACAACAACTATAATTTTGGTGCATTGCTATTTAGAGGGCAAATTTGCACCGTAATATTGTTATTTGTAATCTTTTCCATGTTTTTTGCTGCTGTTTCCCTGTGTGTGTGTGTGTGTGTGTGTGTGTGTGTAACAAGCATAGTGTGCGCATGCTGTGCATAAGCCTATGCACATTTTACTAATTTGCTGTTAAAATAACAATGAAATGCTGCGTTATTGACTTCAGAGGTATTTGTTGGTCACTTCCCGCTGCCTCAAGATAGCAATACTCCCAGAATGCACCTGAACACACCTCCCTGTAAGACCAGCACGCCCAGAATGCACCTGAACACACCTCCCTGTAAGACCAGCACGCCCAGAATGCACCTGAACACACCTCCCTGTAAGACCGACACGCCCAGAATGCACCTGAACACACCTCCCTGTAAGACCAGCACGCCCAGAATGCACCTGAACACACCTCCCTGTAAGACCAGCACGCCCAGAATGCACCTGAACACACCTCCCTGTAAGACCAGCACGCCCAGAATGCACCTGAACACACCTCCCTGTAAGACCAGCACGCCCAGAATGCACCTGAACACACCTCCCTGTAAGACCAGCCTGCCCAGAATGCACCTGAACACACCTCCCTGTAAGACCAGCACGCCCAGAATGCACCTGAACACACCTCCCTGTAAGACCAGCACGCCCAGAATGCACCTGAACACACCTCCCTGTAAGACCAGCACGCCCAGAATGCACCTGAACACACCTCCCTGTAAGACCACCACGCCCAGAATGCACCTGAACACACCTCCCTGTAAGACCACCACGCCCAGAATGCACCTGAACACACCTCCCTGTAAGACCACCACGCCCAGAATGCACCTGAACACACCTCCCTGTAAGACCAGCACGCCCAGAATGCACCTGAACACACCTCCCTGTAAGACCACCACGCCCAGAATGCACCTGAACACACCTCCCTGTAAGACCAGCACGCCCAGAATGCACGTGAACACACCTCCCTGTAAGACCAGCCTGCCCAGAATGCACCTGAACACACCTCCCTGTAAGACCAGCACGCCCAGAATGCACCTGAACACACCTCCCTGTAAGACCAGCACGCCCAGAATGCACCTGAACACACCTCCCTGTAAGACCAGCACGCCCAGAATGCACCTGAACACACCTCCCTGTAAGACCAGCACGCCCAGAATGCACCTGAACACACCTCCCTGTAAGACCACCACGCCCAGAATGCACCTGAACACACCTCCCTGTAAGACCAGCACGCCCAGAATGCACCTGAACACACCTCCCTGTAAGACCAGCACGCCCAGAATGCACCTGAACACACCTCCCTGTAAGACCAGCACGCCCAGAATGCACCTGAACACACCTCCCTGTAAGACCAGCACGCCCAGAATGCACCTGAACACACCTCCCTGTAAGACCAGCACGCCCAGAATGCACCTGAACACACCTTTTGTATATATCATAGAAACCCATTCATTGGAGTGAAAACGCCCTTATTGGTGGGAATTGTTGGGCTTCTGTAAATATTACAGAGTCCGGTCTAGACCTGCTCTTTTATGGAAAGCACAATGAGGTAACCATTGTTGTGATTTGGCACTATATAAATAAAATTGAATTGAATTATAGACTTTTTCTAATTTGTCAGCCTGTTTTTGAATTATAAATTCACCCGAAGGGTCCCATCGTAACCCAAGATGATCCCGGCTGGTTCACCAGATGGTGGATTCGTCATCCTGCCACTGTGTGGTCCTTTTAGACCACACAAATCACTTCTATCAGGAAGTGAATGTGTTCTTTCTCAGGACAAAGAGCTGGGCTGTAGTTTAGACAGATCTAAGTGACCGCGCTCTTTTGTATTCCACTCTACATTCACGGTCCTCGGAAGTTCTTTGTTCCAATAATGATGAATCCAATTTAGTTGCTTATGGTGTTGGAGTTATCAGAGCTTCATTTGAGTTCTTTTCAGTTTTTTCTTTTTTTTTTAATCCAACTTTAATGAAAAAGTCAAAATGGAGGCGACTAATTGAAGGGCAAACCCAGACCTTCAGAAGTCAACAGTCAGGCAGGAGACAAAAGAACCAGAGAGACACACAAAGAGCCGGAGAGGAAGAGTAATTAAGAGAAGCCGTCAGTCATTGGTCAGAAAAGAAATGTTCAGAAACAGAGATCCCATCTGGTTTCTGCCCACGCTGGGTCAAACTCTCACTCTCTTTGGTTTTCGAGACTCAAGACAAAAATCCAATTCGGACGATAATATAATCCAATTGATATGTGACGATTTGATGTTCTGTGGACTGTTTGCTAATGAGCAAGCATTTCCACTCTGAATAGAGCAGCATACTGAATAGAAATTGAGATTTTGCCCGAAAAGCCCCGCCCGCCAGCTGAAAATAACATTGAAGTGACCAACAGCAACGGAGACTCCGTCTGGTTCGGATATTTCTGAACAGTCATGAGAGAAAAGCTGGCTGTCAGCGTGTTTCCCCTGCAGCAGTTATCAGTTTCAGAGTTTGACAGGAAGTTGGCAGCAGACTTGTTTTTAGAGCTCTCTTTGCTGGTTTCCCCCACGACGCACCTGACTAACTTCCAATCAGTTCAACTCTAACCATCCGAAGGTTTTTCAGTCCCTGTATGTAGGAGTGTGAAATGTGACATCGCTGCTGACCTGCTGTTCTTCCGTAATAAAAACTGAGCTTTAAAGTTAAAGAAATGTTCTGTTACAAACTGTATATATATATATATATCTGCTGATATGAGGGTTAAAGCTCAAAATAAGTACCGGTGAAGTTGGGACACAACTGAAGCCTCTAATTTAAAAAATAGTTCATTTTAAAATGAGAAAAAGAAACTTTTGAAAAACCTAACCACTTAGTTTGCTCAGTCGTAGGGGGGTTATAAAACTACTTTGTATTATTATTTATTTACACTAGCTCCACAATACATGGAGGTGTGTTCAGGTGCATTCTGGGTGTGCTGGTCTTACAGGGAGGTGTGTTCAGGTGCATTCTGGGCGTGCTGGTCTTACAGGGAGGTGTGTTCAGGTGCATTCTGGGCGTGCTGGTCTTACAGGGAGGTGTGTTCAGGTGCATTCTGGGCGTGCTGGTCTTACAGGGAGGTGTGTTCAGGTGCATTCTGGGCGTGCTGGTCTTACATGGGAGGTGTGTTCAGGTGCATTCTGGGCGTGCTGGTCTTACAGGGAGGTGTGTTCAGGTGCATTCTGGGCGTGCTGGTCTTACAGGGAGGTGTGTTCAGGTGCATTCTGGGCGTGCTGGTCTTACAGGGAGGTGTGTTCAGGTGCATTCTGGGCGTGCTGGTCTTACAGGGAGGTGTGTTCAGGTGCATTCTGGGCGTGCTGGTCTTACAGAGAGGTGTGTTCAGGTGCATTCTGGGCGTGCTGGTCTTACAGGGAGGTGTGTTCAGGTGCATTCTGGGCGTGCTGGTCTTACAGGGAGGTGTGTTCAGGTGCATTCTGGGTGTGCTGGTCTTACAGGGAGGTGTGTTCAGGTGCATTCTGGGCGTGCTGGTCTTACAGGGAGGTGTGTTCAGGTGCATTCTGGGCGTGCTGGTCTTACAAGGAGGTGTGTTCAGGTGCATTCTGGGAGTATTCTAGTATCTAGATGCAGCGGGAAGCGATCACGCCAGTGACCAATAAAAACCTCTAAAGTCAATAACGCAGCATTTCAGAAAATTTGAAAAATGTGCCTAAGTTCGTGCACAGCGTGCACAATATGCCTGTTACACACACACACACACACACACACACACACACACACACACACACACACACACACACACACGTAAAGATTACATATAAAAATATCACGCTGCAAATCCTCCATCATAACAGAAATGCTCCAAGGTCCAAAAGCGCCTGGCTTTTAACCCTCATGTTGTCCTTGGGTCAAATTTGACCCGTTTTCAGTTGATTATTTATTTATTTTTTTAATAAGCGCTGCAAATGTCAACATTAAAAATATCAAATAATAATCAAAAAATCACCCACAACACTGAAAAAGGGACAAAAATGTCAGAAAAAGTGACCAAAACTTATTTTTTTTCCATGGTTGACAGGAAGACAACACAAGGGAGAGGACCTCTGATTGGCTGTTAAAGGGAATGGGAGAGGACCTCTGATTGGCTGTTAAAGGGAATGAAAGAGGACCTCTGATTGGTTGATTGCATCTTACGCCCAGAACACACCTCTCATCAATAAAGACACCAAGTCCAACCCTTTAGGACCTCGCCCCCGCTGCACGGACCCTTTTTTCCGCCCTTAAACTGGCGGATGTGGATTCGTACACGCGCCAAACGCACCTGCGCCGGGCGCTTCACGCCGTGCACTTAGATCGTTAAAATAGGGCCCAACATTTTATACATGGGAA
This sequence comes from Percina caprodes, assembly GCA_013375575.1. NCBI lineage: Eukaryota > Metazoa > Chordata > Actinopteri > Perciformes > Percidae > Percina > Percina caprodes. The sequence goes on along the minus strand of JABXJD010000332.1, from coordinate 50,692 downwards.
TAAATCAAGGAAATGTATTTCCCAAAATATTCCTTTCAGAACTCTACCCTCTGACATTAAGCTGGTTGTTCCTTCATCAATATGAATATTTTCACCCAACCATGACAACATCTACATCAATTATACAATGCAGCTGGCACTTTAATCCAAACTGTCCTCATGTTGATAAAAATGGAAATGAATATCAGTCACCTTCAGGGTTATGTGGAGCTCGTGCTGGGGGGGCTAGAGGGGTTGTCTACCAATTGGAAAGTTGGTGGTTCGATCCCTGGCCATGCAGTCCAGTGTCCTGAACCCCGAATATCTCCCGATGCTGCACCGCCAGAGTGAAAATGTGTGTGAATGTTTATCTGATGAGCAGGTTGAATGATAACTGTATGACTAAAGCACTCTGAGTTGTCATTTAGACCAGAATAGGGCTATATAATGTACATAGTTCATTTACATCTGGTGTTGAAAGCTTTATGAACTAAATATTTAGCTCTGAGTCTCATTAAGGTCTTCATGACTGTGTTCAACTTTGGCCTCTGAGCTTCCTCTGATTTATTTCTCTCTGTGAAGAAGAAGCCCGCCGACGGCACCCCGAGTTCATTCCATTTCTTCTTTCGAAGGTTTTTTTTCCAGCATCCTCCACCTCTGCTGCCGTTAATTCCTCAGATCTGTCCTTTTCTCTGACATTTGCACAAATGCTAAAGGGCCCGGGCTGTTTGCCTTCCTCCATGATGGAGGACGAGGAGTCTGGCTCGGTGGCAGCCGCAGAGAGCTCGGCATATGAATTCACCTCGCTTTCCCTCCACATCCACGCGGCCCGGGGATGAAATCCATCTCTCTGTGATGAGACAATGATTTGCTGAGCTCCATTGTGGCTGCAGAGAGGCAGCAGAGGGGCGAAATTTGCATGTAAATGCAGGAGGAAATGATTCTGCAGTGACAGCGAGGCGGCGTGCCCACTTCTTTACCTCCTGATGTATTTGCTCTGATGCCACAACACACACACACACACACACACACATATATACACACTTCAGGAGAAAATGCATTTACATTTTAGATTTCAATTCCACCTCAGGTGATGCTCACGGTGCTCCAAACAAACCAGCGGACAGAAAAAGCATATTGCACAAATATGAACCTGATGACAGTAATGTAGACGTGAAGGAATATTCAACGAGGGAAACGACAGCCATTTAGACCTCCGCATACACTGATTGCTAAGAAAATAGTACATTTTCCTGACTTCAGAGTAACTTCATGAGGACGTTCACGTTTCCCTCCCAATAAAAGCAGATATGGGCCACAGATCATTTGATAGAAATGTAGTTTTTAATTGAATTTTCCCAAAGAGCACTCAAAAAAATAACTAATAGCCTACAGCCTATTACAGCATCAATGCATTCTCGAGAACGGGTTTGTATGATATTGTAGTGCACATCAATTCGTATGATATCCTACGAAATTACAGCGACTGATGACCGGCCACGTGACAGTTGCAGCGAGGACAGTTAAAAGCGTCTTTACAGTCGCTGCAAATGACGTAGATCTTGCTGGCGTGCCAGGATTTTAAGTGCTAGACCAGAGGATGTGCACCACATGCACGGACGAGTTTGAGGGCAACCGGATGCCAGGTCTCTCAGATAGGGGTGGGGTGAGGGGGGGGGAATCAATACAGCGTAGTATTGAGATATTTTCGGTGGCAATACTGTATTGATACACAGATGCCAAGTATGGATCTTTTATTATATATTATAGATGCGTTGGTCAGTTTGTCTGCTTGACAATCCTATTTTGCAGCAATGAAATTGAAGTGAGATGAACAAACACAGAAATGTCAAAAAAAGCGTCAAAAGTGTTGAAAAATGGGACAAAAACGTGAGAAAACGTTAAAAACATTGACAAAAAAGCCTCAGCAAAAGTGTTGATTTTCAATTTTGGCGGGAAGACAACGCGAGGGTTAAGAGGATGGAAGTCATCTTTCCATTTTGTGTGCATCCACGTCCCAGAAATGCTTGTTACTAACCTAGTTACTAACCTAGTTACTAACCTAGTTACTAACCTAGTTACTAACCTAGCTCTGGGGAGTCATTCCCCGGAGTCCTTATGTTGATTTTTGCCCAGCATGTCTCCTTGGATCAGGGAGGCTCCATCATCATGGTAGCAGCTGTCGCCATGGTCCCGCTACACGTTCTGCGGTGCCCTGCTACATCCTGCTACGTCCTGCTACGCTCTGCTGTGCCCTGCTACGTCCTGCTATGTCCTGCTACGTCCTGCTATGTCCTGCTACGTCCTGCTGTGCCCTGCTACGTCCTGCTATGTCCTGCTACGTCCTGCTGTGTCCTGCTACGTCCTGCTGTGCCCTGCTACGTCCTGCTATGTCCTGCTACGTCCTGCTGTGCCCTGCTACGTCCTGCTGTGTCCTGCTACGTCCTGCTATGTCCTGCTACGTCCTGCTGTGTCCTGCTACGTCCTGCTGTGCCCTGCTATGTCCTGCTATGTCCTGCTACGTCCTGCTGTGCCCTGCTACGTCCTGCTACGTCCTGCTACGTCCTGCTACGTGCTGCTGGGCCTTGTAATGCTGCACAGTGTCCTGCTATGCCATGAACCGCTACAAAGAACTACTACAAACTACTATTTTTTGTGACTGTTATTGCCACTCTTCATTCTAACCCCAACCGGTCGTCAGACACCGCCTACCAAGAGCCTGGGTCTGGGTCTGGCTCTGTCCCAGGTTTCTTCCTAAAAGGAAGTTTTTCCTCGCCACTGCGTCATCAGCATCTCAAACAGCATGCTGACCTCAGACAGGAGGGCCCCCCCCCCCTCCAGTGGGCCGTCCTTCTCTGGAGTTTTGCCTTAAGGTGGAAGAGGAACGTGTTACTCTGCTGCTGTGTCTGCAAACTAAAAACTGGAACAGGAGTTATTTAACCCTCATGTTGTCCTTATGTTGTCCTTATGTTGTCTTCATGTTGTCTTCATGTTGCCCTCATGTTGCCCTCATGTTGCCTTCATGTTGTCCTTATGTTGTCCTTATGTTGTCTTCATGTTGTCTTCATGTTGCCCTCATGTTGCCCTCATGTTGCCTTCATGTTGTCCTCATGTTGTCCTCATGTTGCCCTCATGTTGCCCTCATGTTGTCCCCATGTTGTCTTCATGTTGTCCTCATGTTGTCCTCATGTTGTCCTCATGTTGTCCTATATCAATGTTCTTTTTAATTCCCCAAAATAACATGATTGATTCCACACAACGCTCTTTGCCAAGTACAAATCTCTACTTTCATTAATTTTGGGGCGTCTTATTCAATTTTATAGCATTTGAAACCAAATTGAAGTGTTTTGAAATAGTATTGAGAGTAAAAGTTGACATATTCCAGTCTGTGATTATCATCAACATCCATTCCTTTAATTTTAGTCTCAATAATTCCTAATTTCTGCTTTTCTAACTCAAACATTAGGTATAATTTCCTATAAATGAGGTTTATTGACCATAAATTCCAAAAAGAACTGTAAAACTAAAGGTAACCCTTGTGTTGTCTTCATCTCTCGTATCCCTCCAATTTTTCCAAATGTTTCTAGTTGTAGTCTTGCAATGTGTGACCTTGCAAGATCGCCAGTCTGTACATGTTATAAGTCTTTAACGTTAGATGTAAGAGGATAGTCTTTAGATTTAGATTGTCTGCATGTTGTTGACTTCTTTCTTTCTTTTACTACCTGGGCTGGCAGTTTGGGAGGGGTCGTTAGTTGATTGGTGGACACCTGGGCCGCCTCAACCAAGACTATACATACGAGTCCTGGTTTGGGTTGTTTCTTCTCTTCTTCACCCACACACCACCTACACTACTGATACCAATGAGTCCACATGTTTTGATTCTTTTGTTAACCCTCCTGTTGTCCTCGGGTCAAATTTGACCCATTTACAAAAACTTTCTACATCAGAACTATAAAAGAACGTTGAAAAAAGTGACAAATGTTGGAAAAAAAACTACAAAAACCATATTTTTCAAACCCTGAAAAAGTGACCAAAACAACCTGAAAAAGTGACCAAAACACATTAAAAACATTGGAAAAAGCGACAAAGAAATTGTTAAAAAAATTGACTAAAAACATAATTTTAAAAAAACATCCAAAGTGACAAAATTGAAATAAAATTGACAAAAACACCAAAGAGTAGATAAGAACAAAATGTTGAAATTTCATCCCAAAAAACACAAAGTTGCAGGTTGACAGGAAGACAACACGGGGGTTAATAAGGTAAAAAAACGCGTTTTAACGTGTCTGGTCCCCCCTTTTTGTCACATGCGTTGAGCCGGGTTGTGTCAGATGTGAGATGGTGTCAGACTTCAGTCTTTTCAGTGTCTTCTAGTGTCTGGTGGCTTAATGTGAAGCTTTGTTTTTTCAGATTAAGAGTGGAGTGAATGTAATATGGCAGGTGGAGCAGAAGCAGGACGCAGTAATCCAGTTTCAGGTGTAGCTGCAGATCTCGGTGAGCTAATCATTCACCGAGATTCAATAAGCGGAGACCTGGGGAACCTCAGACGTCTGACGGGGTTCACCCCCTGATCTCCATCTGCTCCATCTCCTCCAACTCTACGTCGATCCTGTTAGTACCTGCTGTGGGTAGACCACTGCTGTCTCTCTGGATCTGGGGGCTTGTGTCTCACTGTCAACATATGAATATTGAGCAAAATGAGCCATTATTAGGGTTGTAAACCGTGTGTGTGTGTGTGTGTGTGTGTGTGTGTGTGTGTTTTGGCTGGAAGTCTCCTGTAAGATTACAGTTGATTCTGTCATGTGACACTTCTATATTTCTAATAAATGCATCTATAGCATGTCGACCAATCACATCCCCCCTTCAGTTCAAATAGCTGATTAGTGTTAAAAGAATAAAATGTGCACTACATCAATATTTGAAGCTAATCGTTTTTAGCATTGTAGGTAAAAGTTAAACAAATAATATTAATAATGCTGCTAGAAGTAAGTCTTAATTTCCAAGATTAAAGTGGTATATTTGCTAAAAATAACTCAAACCTCAAATATTTAAAAAAATAAAGTCATAATTGGCAACAAAACACATGTTCAAGTCACAAATTTAGGAGAAACCAACTCGGAAATGTTTGTTTTTTTTCAGTCCTGGAACCATATTACTGTTATGTTTTGGGGGACTTGTGAGATTTGGGGGGTCAGGCTGTAATATTTTTAGGGTTCCCACCGTGAACACACGTCACGCTCAAGACGGTCGCTTGCTTATTGGACGAAATATCCGAAACTCAACACCACATTGGTTCTGCTTTTGCGTTAATATTTTAGAAGATGGCGAACAACGAACAGGAGAGAGACACTGTGTAACACTGTGTACAACTTTGTTAGAATCACTACACACAGGCCTGAAATACACACACATGCTCAGGACCTGGTCATGCACTAATGGAGAGATGTCAGAGTGGGGGGGCTGCCAGCTGGACCAGGGCCCTGAGTGGTAGGGGGTTTCTTGCTCATGGGCATCTCTCCAGCTACCAATGCACACGCCGTACTTTGGTCCGTACGGGAACTTGAACCGGCGACCTGCAGACTGAGCTACTATATATATATATATATATATATATATATATATATATATATATATATATGGATCTGAAAGGTATCGTCCCACTGTAAAAAACATCTCACTGCCTGTCCCCAGAACACACTGTAAAAAACATCCAAAACTTATTTTTTTCATGATAGGCCATGCGATAAAACTACTAGTAGGTAACATTAATTATAATTAAATTTTATTTCACACCATTTTCAGCTATATTTAATTTCTCTTCGACCATCTGTTTCTGTATCTTCCTTCCTTCCTTCCTTCCTTCCTTCCTTCCTTCCTTCCTTCCTTCCTTCCTTCCTTCCTTCCTTCCTTCCCTTTCCTCCCCTACTACTCTAGCACTTTATATAAAAATGAAGTGTCTAAATCTGATTTAACTTTATTTCTTCCCTCTTCCGTCCTCCCCCTTGCACCGTCATCATATTTCTCATTTTCCTCCTCCACTCCTCCCGTCTTCCCTCTCTCTCTCTCTCTCTCTCTTTCTCTCTCTCCCTCTCCCCTTCTCTCTCTCTCTCCGTGGCTGAGGCGGGGTGGATGATGATGGTGGAGGACGGGCAGGCCGCCCCGCTGCCAGTCGCCGCCCATTAAAAAGCTGCTCCGTCTCAGCCGTGCGGATCAATGGGCGGCATAATGAAAGCCAAGCGTCGTGTCACTGTGACACACTGCGGTGGAGGGGGGAGGGGGGGGGGGGACGGGGTACAAGCAGCCAATGAGACGCGAGCATTTGCTCAGGTCCTGTGAATGAAGATCGTAACACAGCGGCTCGACACGCAACGTTGATATTATTAACCTGATCCGCTCCCGTCTGATTTAAGTCTGATTAACACACAATCAATAAAACACACACACACACACACACACACACACAAGCAAAAATAAAACAGGAGCAGACAGATACCACACACACCAAAATGATCCGGTTTTACTTGAGAAATGTTGTATCTTTAGTCTCGGGACAGCGTACACTTCAGTTTGAAGATATATCGTAAAATGTTGACTTTTAAATCAAAAATCAATCAAATCCTAGTTGGCAGCTTACAGAGTTTTATGTTCTGCAGTCAGCGGTGGACGAATCAAACTTGTTACTGAAGAAAAACAGTGAAGAAACACTTCCTGAGGAGTTAACCCATGTGTTGTCTTCCCATCAACCATGAAAGGCCCATTTTTTGTGATAGAAAAACTGAAAACGGGTCAAATTTGACCCGAGGTCAACATAATCTGCGGTGAAAATCCCTCAAATTGCATCAATTACAACTCTTTATCTTTACGTTTAGTGATATCGCCCTCTAGTGGTCAAAGAAGTTATGACTGGAGCAAAGCAGGAAGTAGGTTTTCCAAAGAGGTAAGCAAGCATCCGGAAAGCGTCCTTCCTATGGGGAGTTTCTTAGGCTAACAAGCCATCACCCACCGTTAGCATCCCATTGACTCCCATTCATTTTGGCGCCACTTTGACAGCGAATAACTTTCCATCTGAAGCATTGAAAGACTATTTGTTGGTTGTTTATTTCTAAAGAAACACAATGTATAAAAGGCTCTGTTACCTTGTAGCTCACGTTATGGCTCCGTAGCAGACATTTTTATAAAAATAGGCTAACGATTGTGTCATAACCACGCGACTTACTGTTGCATAGCACAAACATTACTGTGTAGTCAAGAGAAGCTCACAGGCAATCGGGGGACATGGAGGCATACAGCAAAGTTTCATTACTAATGTTAACTAGCATTTAAGTTAGCAGTAATTAGCCTGTGCCTATGTTAATGTTAACTAGCATGTTAGTTAGCAGTAATTAGCCTGTACCTATGTTATCTCCTAACATATACCTACCTCTCCGTCTCTGCTGATGGGGAATGATTGAGATTTCTCTTGCACAGCTACCAGAAGACTTACAGCTTTCAGACAGGTTGCTACGTCACATCTACGTCTTCCAGCTCAGTTGGAGGCTGCGCAGTAACGCTCAGCATCACCGGGAAAGAGCTTCTAATAGACTCCACTGGTCTCCGTCCAGAACAACGGGACCTGTTGGTCCATTTCTTTAACTGTCTATGTGTGTGACCAGCCCGGCTGTTGTGGCTGTGTATGGTTCTTCCAGAAATACTGAGGCCCCTGTTTGTGAAATGAATAAATTATTAAATTGCCAATAAGTCTTGTTTCTTCAAACTTCAATCATCCAATCCACCAAAAACCAAATGAGTCAATGGCAGAATAACCTGTTTGGCATTGACAGTGAAGATTTGGCAAATTATTCATGGAAGCATTCTCTGCAGTCTGGGGGCGAGCATGGTTGTCTTGGAGAATCGAGATCGGTCCCAGACTGTGGAGAGATGGGATGGCCCCTGGTTGCAGAATCGGACACCTGATTGTCTGCACCTGGGGGTACCAGGAGCTCAAAACAAGAGTCAATAGCAACAGCAAAGAAAAGCTGTTTGGCAATGACAGAGATTTGGCAAATTAGTCATGGAAGCATTCTCTGCAGTCTGGGGGCAAGCAGAGCTCGGTCCCAGACTGTGGAGATATGGGGTGGAAATTGGTTCCAGAATCAGGCACCTGATTGTCAGCACCTGGGGGTACCAGGAGCTCAAAACAAGCGTTAATAGCAACAGCAAAGAAAAGCTGTTTGGCATTGACAGAGACGATGTGGCAAATTATTCATGGGTGCAACCCACATACTCAGCTCTGCTGCTCATCTCACAAATGTATGTTCCTTACAAATGGGGCAACATTTGTAAGGAACTGAACAAGCTTTCCAAAAGGTGTAAGATGTATTGCCAAAAAGCATTGTTACCACATAGATATAATCTACCAAACACAAATGTCCTTACTTTTGTGTACTAGGTTTAGATATAATGTCTGTGAACTTCACACTGGCTTGCTGTTTGATGAAAAGTTGCTTGAGTGTTTCCACCAATCACAGTTATTGGATCCACATTTAAAGACAACCAGAATAAATGAACAGGAGTAAATCAGACGGTGGAGATGGCTCAGCAGCCCGCAGTTAAACAGAAGAACTTCCTCAGACTCAGTTGGGAATCATAACGTTCAGGTGAATTACAGAAATGTCCTTTCCCAGGTTTTATGGCCTTCCTGCTTTACTGCTGCTGCTGCTCCATCCCCACAGGAACTGTTGGGAAAAATTAAAACTGCTGCTGCTGCTGATGGAAGCTTCAGGCAAGAAAGAGGTTGATACTGTGGAGACAAAGTGAAGTTTGCTGCTACGCTGTTCTGCAGTTTGTTCTCGAGTGTCATTCAGTGTCTGGGAATATCTCAAGCTTCAGCTTCTCTGAAGTAGTGATGCTAGAGCACAAACCTGTGAAATGTAGGAAGGTATTTGAGACCACCAGACCTTCCTCCACAGCACTGCGGAGGGGGGTCTGGTTAGTCCACACAGCATTCTGGGATGGGAGAAAAACGTGCTCTGGTTTATTGGCATTTCTTTAAACCAATCACAGTCAGCGCTGCTACTGTTGAACCCCAACCCCAACCCCCACCCTTGCTGCCTGACCCTAACCCCAACCCCCACCCTTGCTGCTTAACCCCAACCCCAACCCTTGCTGCCTGACCCCAACCCTAACCCCCACCCTTGCTGCTTGACCCCAACCCTAACCCCAACCCCAACCCTTGCTGCTTAACCCCAACCCTAACCCCAACCCTTGCTGCTTGACCCCAACCATAACCCCAACCCCAACCCTTGCTGCTTGACCCCAACCCTAACCCCAACCCTTGCTGCTTGACCCCAACCATAACCCCAACCCTTGCTGCTTGACCCCAACCCTAACCCCAACCCTTGCTGCCTGACCCCAACCCTAACCCCAACCCCAACCCTAGCTGCTTGACCCCAACCCTAACCCCAACCCCAACCCTTGCTAACTGACCCTTGCGGCCTTGGGTTAGGGTAAAGTTTTGTTTTATTTATTTATGTCCGTCCTGCCCGACGGTCTGCTCTGAACATTTGGCCTTCTTTTAAACAGTTTTTATAGAACCGACCCAGGTTTTTAAAGGATGTTTTTAAGTGTTTTATCCACACCAGTAGTCCCCTTTTGCCCGTGCCCCTTGCAGCGCCCATCCAGAGCGCTACGTTTCGAACGTAGGTTCATTGACCATAAATTCCCAAAATAACTGACTGAATAATTGATTGGTCAATAAACCTCATTTATAGGAAATTATACCTAATGTTTGAGTTAGAAAAGCAGAAATTAGGAATTATTGAGACTAAAATTAAAGGAATGGATGTTGATGATAATCACAGACTGGAATATGTCAACTTTTACTCTCAATACTATTTCAAAAACACTTCAATTTGGTTTCAAATGCTATAAAATTTTATAAGATGTTAAAAAATTGAATTAAAAAGAACATTGATATGGGACAACATGAGAACAACACGAGGGCAACATGAGGACAACATGAGGGCAACATTAGGACAACATGAGGACCACATGAGGACAACATGAGGGCAACATGAGGGCAACATGAAGACGACATGAAGACGACATGAGAACGACATGGGGACAACATGAGGGCAACATGAGGGCAACATTAGGACAACATGAGGACAACATGGGGACAACATGAGGACCACATTAGGACAACATGGGGACAACATGAGGACAACATGAGGGCAACATGAGGGCAACATGAGGGTTAACTGGCGGCTTGTTCTATGTCCTGCAGGGTTTTTGTGTCTCCATCCACTGTATACATGAAATCTCACCTATCAATCTGACTGAACCTGGACCTCGCCTTCGCTGTCTCCAACATCTTTTTCACTAATGTCTCTGTGAGTTCATAAAAGCTAACGTTTACCCACATTCACAGAGACACTCCACCTTATACCCAGGCCCATTTATCCAGAACTACAGCAGCTTCAGACCGATCCAACCTGTCACTGAACACAGGTAACGGTTTCACAGCGTCTATGAGAGCGGTGGGAACAATGAAAGGGATGGAAGAGGAGTGGAGCAGCGAGGTGACCCGTGAGTCTCAACAGGAGAACGGGTTTCAGCTTTCATCTGTGCTGAAAAAGCCCGATTGTGTTTTTCTTCTCTGTCTTAGATGAATCCAGTTTAGATGGCGAGTGTGGCACATTGTTGAAGCTCAATTCCTGAAACAGATTCTTTTTTCTCACTCCCAGGAACTGCATTTACCAGCAGATAAAAACACAACCTTCACTGTGTGTGTGTGTGTGTGTGTGTGTGTGTGTGTGTGTGTGAGAGCAGTTGTGTCCTTGCAGAACCGAGAGGACGACTCGCTGTTCAATCTAGAGGTACGGACAAACGGAGCTCAATTAGCGTCGGCGACGCCAAGCTCGGATATACACACACACACACACACACACACACACACACACACACACACACACACACACACACAATACATCTCACCCGTCATTCATAGCAAACCCTCTCTCATCTTTTCTGCAAGCACATCCTAACCCTAACATAAAAACACAAAAACACAAGCTATATTCTATATTCTATGTATTTGACTAAATGTGCTTCAATATAAAAAAGGGTTGGTAGGCCAAAATAAAAAAGAAAGAAATTAATCTTTTTTTTTTTTAATGGACAGGTAGGTGAGAAATCATCTTAGGTCAGACTTGAACTCTGGACCCCTGCATCAAGGCATTAACCTCTATATATGTGCACCTGTTCTACCCTCTGATCCAACCATTTTTTATTTATCTATATGTTTCTTTATGAATGAATGAATGAATACCTTTACATAAAAACACAAAAGTTCAACTTCAAGGTTGAAAATGATATTCTCTTGTGTGTATCTGACTAAATGTACATCCTCTATGAGACACTGTATACTTGTGTTTGTAAGTTCTTCAATAAAAAAAGGGTTGGTAGGCCAAAATAAAAAAATAAAAAGAGAGATATGAATCTACAAACACCATAAAGACATTTCCGGAGATGTAGATGAATATAGATGTGCGACACCTTCTGTCGCTCGCCTGCTCGTCCATTTGTCTCCATTAGTCTGCAGAGGGAATTAAGCCGTGCATCTGTTGCAGGTCATGTTTGGATCTGTTTTCGGCAGCGTTGCAGCTTAACTCAGCACATAGTGGAAGTACGGAGGCTCGTAGACGACAAAACTACCCGAGGCAACAACGTAAATTCAAATGCAATCTTATTTTTGGGATTGAAAATTAGTTTTTAACATAAAAAACATACAATTTGCAACATGAACATATTTGCAAAACAGGTTGTTTTTTGGTCCTCGTCTGTAAGATACTTAAGGTTCTCTGTGTGTGTGTGTGTGTGTGTGTGTGTGTGTGTCTGTTTCTGCATGTGTTGTTTGGTCTCCCTCCCTCCCAGCTTTCCTCTGTTTTTTGGCTCTGGGACGCGTTCCATGTCTCAGTGTGTTGTTTTTAATTGTTTGTTTTGTCAATTTTTGAATATAAAAGAAAATTTAAAAGAATAGATGACAATAAAATAAGATACTTAAGGCTGGAAAGAGTTTTGAAGATGACAGCAAAGAAAGAAGTTCCTCTCAAATCTACAGAAAATAGTCTTGTTTTGGGCTTAATACATGGATTAGTCTCACTTTTGCTAGACCTTCTTTCACAGCGCTGTGGAGGAGGGTCTGGCTAAGGCAACTGGAAATTAGTTTCACTAGCCCGAAATTACAAGACCGTGAAGTGAAAAGAAACCTTAACCCTCCTAGCCCTAAGGCCATTTTTACAGTTCATTGTCCGTCTGGATTTATTTTATAAAAAAGCTTGTAAAACACCAACCCTGGTGTCTACAGTCAAGATATGAACATCATTCTTTTCAGGACAAACTGGGTTATTAGAATATTTGGGCTGCAGGGAGCTCACCTGCATGTTAAAAATGGTTGTAGGACCTTAAAGACAAATAAATAAACAAAACGGAACATGAATCTTCCAGATATGTATTGATATCACACACAGATCAATAAAACCTAAGCCATTTTACTCTCTAAAACACTTCTCATATGTCTTGGGAGTCACATTGTGAAGAAATAATCATAACTTATACAGTTGACAAAATACATGCATTTTTTCAAAGAAAGTCAAGGCGCTTTTGCCCTCATGACATTTACTTATGCCAATAATCAACATAATAATGTCATATTTATTGATATTACACCCACAGCAATGCTACACAAGCAATTGTGTGTCTAAAACAGTTCTCCTATTGGCCTTCCATACACCGTTTGGCCTTCCATACACTTTGGGTGACGTTGTCTCCCATATATGGGCATGCACCCCATATATGGAGTCCTTGACTTCCGTACACAAAGGACGGACGGCGCTAGCGGCAGAATTGAGCGAAAACGCGATGAATTATGGACAAAAAGTGGATAAATCTTGGATGTAAAGGTATGGATTTAATGCTCAACGAACCCCAAAAAAGGCAGAAGTTCCAGGCTGGATAGAAAATCACCTGTAGAGGCTAGAAGGACCCGGAAAAGACCTCCGTAACCACTAACTCGTTAGCGTTTAGCCACAATTTTCGGCGAGTTTCTATGTGTTATGGATGGTTAATGATTGAACTATGAATCAGAGGTGCTGTTTAGGCTCGTGGGCGAGTCTCTCGGGTTCAGAGGGTTAAGGTTGAAACCTGAGTAGATATACTTATATAAAGTGATTCCCATTTTTCAAGAAGAAACTTTCTACATGAGAGATACAACATCAGTCTTCAGTGGGACCCTGCAGTGTGTATCATAATCATCTTTTTAATAAGCGGAAATATACAAACCAGAGTGAAATGTGTCTCATACACAATCTATTACAGCTCGCATCTCGTCTCGGTGCTCGTTCGATACGTTTGTCATCAACGAGCTTCCATATGGATTTGTCAGATAGCTGTGGAGGGATAAGGAGAGGAGCAGGAAACGCTATGAACTCTGGGAAACGCTTCTCTTTGCTCAGCAGAGGCTGTCAGAGTGAAAAGAGAGAGAGAGTCGTTCTGCTTCAGCGACGGGAAAATGCCACCGAGCTGCTCCGCTTCCCCCGCTCATAAATACTCTCAAGGACCGCGGCTTTACAAGTCAATAGCTTACACACACACACACACACACACATTCTTACAACCAGAGCCGTGCACGTACACAGAAATAAAAAACACACATCAGCAAAATACGCAGATGCATGCTGTCAAAATATAAATCAACAATCACAGCACTACATAAACACAAGTGCCAGGCCAGCAGAAAGGGCTGCTGGGATAAATACGGAGGCCGGTGCTGACGGAGCGGGAGGTAAATCTGTCTGGAAAGGAGGGAAGGAAGGAAGGATGGAGCAAAGATTAAAACACGAATCTTCATTTAAAAGAACTCCTCACAGTGACAGCGGGAGAAAAGAAAGCCGCCGTCTGAAACTTCTCCGGCGCAACTTCCTTAAACGTCCCGTCAGCAGAAGGCCGACAGCGGGCTTAAAGTACAGCAATAAGAATATTAAAAAACAATATCCCAACCTCACCTGGAGCACCTGAACCCAGACACTGACGACCTGATGCCCCCGCTGCTGCTGATGCCAAAATAAAAGACCTCAAAGGTTGTTTGTCTAGAGCAACAACTTCAATTCCAGTCATGCATCGGTCAAAACTGAAGTCAAAACTCTTCACATATCCCATATTTTAATTGGAGTTTATTGGGATCCCCGTTAGAACATCAGCTTCTCTTCCTGGTGTCCACACCAAGCACAAAACCTTCCAACAGATAAAACCTTTTCAGACAAAAACAGCCACATGATATAAAAATAAGAGCATTATAACTCGTCTTTCTTGGAAATATAACTATACATATTCCTCTTCATATACTAAGACTTACATGCTATGACTATCACTTATAAATATTACACTAAAAACATAAACACTGAATATAGATTTTCTACACATCTTTGTATACATATAAATATTCGTGAATATATAAAAAGTAAAAAAGTAGGGCGCCCGGGTGGCTCAGTTGGTAGAGCGGGCGCCCATATTTAGAGGTTTAGTCCTCGACGTGTGAGCCCGGGTCTGACCCTTTGCTGCATGTCATCCCCCCCTCTCCCCTTTCATGTCTTCAGCTGTCAGCTTGAGAAATGTGGGAACATAGGGCCTAAGGGAGGTGTGTTCAGGTGCATTCTGGGCGTGCTGGTCTTACAGGGAGGTGTGTTCAGGTGCATTCTGGGCGTGCTGGTCTTACAGGGAGGTGTGTTCAGGTGCATTCTGGGCGTGCTGGTCTTACAGGGAGGTGTGTTCAGGTGCATTCTGGGCGTGCTGGTCTTACAGGGAGGTGTGTTCAGGTGCATTCTGGGCGTGCTGGTCTTACATGGAGGTGTGTTCAGGTGCATTCTGGGCGTGCTGGTCTTACAGGGAGGTGTGTTCAGGTGCATTCTGGGCGTGCTGGTCTTACGGGAGGTGTGTTCAGGTGCATTCTGGGCGTGCTGGTCTTACGGGAGGTGTGTTCAGGTGCATTCTGGGCGTGCTGGTCTTACGGGAGGTGTGTTCAGGTGCATTCTGGGCGTGCTGGTCTTACGGGAGGTGTGTTCAGGTGCATTCTGGGCGTGCTGGTCTTACGGGAGGTGTGTTCAGGTGCATTCTGGGCGTGCTGGTCTTACAGGGAGGTGTGTTCAGGTGCATTCTGGGCGTGCTGGTCTTACGGGAGGTGTGTTCAGGTGCATTCTGGGCGTGCTGGTCTTACGGGGAGGTGTGTTCAGGTGCATTCTGGGCGTGCTGGTCTTACAGGGAGGTGTGTTCAGGTGCATTCTGGGCGTGCTGGTCTTACAGGGAGGTGTGTTCAGGTGCATTCTGGGCGTGCTGGTCTTACGGGAGGTGTGTTCAGGTGCATTCTGGGCGTGCTGGTCTTACGGGAGGTGTGTTCAGGTGCATTCTGGGCGTGCTGGTCTTACGGGAGGTGTGTTCAGGTGCATTCTGGGCGTGCTGGTCTTACAGTGAGGTGTGTTCAGGTGCATTCTGGGCGTGCTGGTCTTACGGGGAGGTGTGTTCAGGTGCATTCTGGGCGTGCTGGTCTTACGGGGAGGTGTGTTCAGGTGCATTCTGGGCGTGCTGGTCTTACGGGGAGGTGTGTTCAGGTGCATTCTGGGCGTGCTGGTCTTACGGGAGGTGTGTTCAGGTGCATTCTGGGCGTGCTGGTCTTACGGGAGGTGTGTTCAGGTGCATTCTGGGCGTGCTGGTCTTACGGGAGGTGTGTTCAGGTGCATTCTGGGCGTGCTGGTCTTACGGGAGGTGTGTTCAGGTGCATTCTGGGCGTGCTGGTCTTACGGGAGGTGTGTTCAGGTGCATTCTGGGCGTGCTGGTCTTACGGGAGGTGTGTTCAGGTGCATTCTGGGCGTGCTGGTCTTACGGGAGGTGTGTTCAGGTGCATTCTGGGCGTGCTGGTCTTACGGGAGGTGTGTTCAGGTGCATTCTGGGCGTGCTGGTCTTACAGGGAGGTGTGTTCAGGTGCATTCTGGGCGTGCTGGTCTTACAGGGAGGTGTGTTCAGGTGCATTCTGGGCGTGCTGGTCTTACAGGGAGGTGTGTTCAGGTGCATTCTGGGCGTGCTGGTCTTACAGGGAGGTGTGTTCAGGTGCATTCACACACACTATGCTTGAAGTGAAGCTCCATGAACCAGTGTCTTCATTTTCTGAGCCACTAGATGGCGCTCTCTGTTCAACAATTGGTTGTTAATACACTGAACTGCAACGCCGTAGGCCTTTCTCTTAAAACCAAGAGCGCCATCTAGTGGCTCAGAACATAAAGACACTGGTTCACGAAGCTTCATTTGGCCGTCACTACTACCAAGGTCCAAGGGAAGGGTTAATGGCTCTGATTAATGAAGACACTAAGTACAACCCTTATGCCAATAGACCCTTTTTTCTGCCGTCAGCCTTGCAAAAGTGGATTTGGACACGCCCTAAACACACCTGCACCATGCACGTCACGCCGTGCGCTTAGATTGTTAAAATAGAGCTTTAAGTTTAATAAAAGAAGTGACCATTCAAGTGTTACATCACTGTCTGGGGATGAAAACAACCGCCGCTTGATGGCAGTGGAAGCAGGATTCTCATCTTCTTCCCTCGTCACTGTCCTCCAGCCTGTCCCCAGAAGCAGAGACGTGTCCACCGAGGAACACAAACCGCCGCCGGTTTGATTCCCTCGACCCACGCTGATCGCCTTCATCGCGGCGTGGCCCCCCCCACCGTGTTCGTTTTATTTACAGCTCGGTCCGTCCCAGCGGTGTGCCGTTGAGCTGCTGAAGAGTGGAGGGGGAAGATGGTTGCATTCAAAGAGACAAAGAGAAAAGAAAACCCCTGCCTGACTCTGGATCCTGGGCAGCTGTTATTTTTAGCCAAAGCAGCCGTAATTACCCGGGCAACGTCTAACAAAATTGTTCAGGCTCGGCTGGGCAATTAGGCCAGGCGGAGCAGCTAATGGAGAGAGAATTACACAGACCTTTCCCCCATTAGCCCCCATTTACAGCAGGAAATTTACTGGGAGTGTATGGACCAGCCGTGACTTCCAAACCAGATTACTGCTCTGAAACCACTCTCCCTCCATCCCTCCATCCCTCCATCCCTCCCTCTCTTTAGTCTTCACACAATGGAAATCTATTCTTGCAAAAAATACAATAAAACCTGCTTTGTCTGCACCAGCTTCACTCTTATTTCAAACAGTCAAGATATAAGTTTCTACTGTGGTAGTGGAAGTGTTCCAATGTGAGCGGAACAATAGTTTGATGGTTATGAAGCGTTGCGTTATCCAGGGCCGGGGCATCGGTAGGGCCGGCCCGGGGCATCGGTAGGGCCGGGGCATCGGTAGGGCCGGGGCGGGGCATCGGTAGGGCCGGCCCGGGGCATCGGTAGGGCCGGGGCATCGGTAGGGTCGGCGGCAGTGCAGGTGAGTAAATAAAAGTTAAAGATGTCGAGGAAAAAGCTCCAATAACCACGGGATTAAATCGCTCAAACCGCCTAAAAGAGCAATAAAAACACTAAAAAAATGTTGAAAAAGCGACAAAAACAATGAGAAAGTCTTGTGTTTTCTCCTTAACTTATATATATATATATATATATATATATATATATATATATATATATATATATATATATATATATATATATATATATATATATATATATAGTTACAGATGCGTGTTTGGATGAATATCTCGTATCACTAAATGCAGGATTGGTTATAGCAGTTAAAACTGGATTCTTTGACTCTGTTAATCGGCATATGAAACTGTAATATAACATTATAATAGTTACTCCGCCAAGTAGAGTTTACAGACTTACAATAAGCATTGTAATAAGCAATAAGTAATAATAATACTATAATAAGTAACAAGCATAAAATAGGGCACAGTAGCTAAAATGCAAATTTTCTTAGTTAATTTCTACCACTGTTACTGTTACTGTGTGTGTGTGTGTGTGTGTGTGTGTGTGTGTGTGTGTGTGTGTAGCTGCAGGCCGATACCTGTGGATCTACAGAGCCGCTGCATTAATTATGAGAAATGGTACCTGATTAAAAATGGAGGCGAGGTGAAGAAGAGGCTGCTTCTCCACAGGTGGAGAGGATGAATATGAAACACAAGTTTGTGTGTGTAATCTACTGACACACGCACGCACACACACACACACACACACACACACACACACACACACACACACACACACACACACACACACACACCTTCTGCAGCCATTGACCCTCCCTTCTTCTTCTTCTTTTGGTCGTAGAAATCCACAGCCGAGGCTTAGCAAAAAAAAAAATCAAAGGCACAAAAGAAAGTATTAACAAGGCAAAAGTTCTTGATCCCTTTTCATAAGATGATAAAAAAGGGAAAAGCAAAGCGGCAGAGGAGATTTCCATTCCAACATTAATTCCAGCGCTGGGTGAATTTCCAATGTCGGCAGCCATTAAGGCCTGTCACATCAAATGTGACACCGGGGGAAGGAGAGAGAAATATTCAAATCGTCTTTCAAATCTTTTTCCAGAGTTGCCTCTGAGAGCGGCTGACAGCTCTGACAATTAATTTATGTCTCACAGATTATTCCATATACCAGCGCTGACCCCCCCGAGGGCGTGCACGAGCATGCAAACAGCCAGACGTGCACGCATGTCACAAATACCTGCCGGAGAGGGCGGGAAGATTTCCCTCCAAGCGTCAATCATCAGGTAAGGCCACCCGCTGAGAAAGGCCGCAAATAGGTTAATAATCAACTGGAGGAGTAATTGTGGAGTATAACAAGCGCTGAATACAGAGGAGTCGTATTGTTGTGAATCTCCAAGTAGAATCGAAAGCCATGGCCGGGGCATCTGGGGGTACGAAGTGGCATCTGAAAAGATTTTTATACATTCAAGCTGAGCACGTTAGATAGGGTGGCCATGTTCTGATTTCCATAAAAGAGGACACTCAAAGAAGACGCACATTCAGATCCTAAGAGGTTAATGGATGCGCTTTATTACGCCTCAATGGTACAAAAATACCTTATGTAATAAAATAAAATCTAACAACCTGAAACGAAATAATAGCTCTTTTCAAATAAATACATAAATATGGAATAATGTAGATGACCTATTCTGGGTCAGCTTCAAAATTCAGCTTCAACTAAATATCTCTTCAAACCTTTTCAGTGTAATAAGATCAGGTTTGTCGGTGTCCATGTGAGCTTTGAGGTCTCCAGCACCTTTATTAGACACTGAAACAAATGTGGTAGCATAATATATAATAAAATATAATATATTATAATATTATTAATAATATATGTTCGTGTCCTGAAGAAGTTAAGGAGAAAACACAAGACTTTCACCAGGAAACAGGTGTTCATGTCCTGGAGAAGTTAAGGAGAAAACACAAGACTTTCACCAGGAAACAGGTGTTCATGTCCTGGAGAAGTTAAGGAGAAAACGTCTCAGGTTACGTATGTAACCTTTGTTCCCGAGAAGGAACGAGACACTGCGTCGGTTACGACACTATGGGAATCGCCTTCAGGCATGACAGGGCTGAATGTGAATGAAAACTACTCCAATCCTATTGGTCCTAGTGAGAACGGTAGCATGTGACGGCATAACCGTAGGGACATATAAGCACACCGGCACATAGCTCATAAGCTCTTTCTATGAAGCAAGGCACTCCAGGCGGGTGAGGCGCGCGAACCGACGCAGTGTCTCGCTCCCTCTCGGGGAACAAAGGTTACATACGTAACCTGAGACGTTCTTCGAGGAACTCGAACTGCGCCGGTTACGACACTATGGGAACGAGATACCCACTAACCCGCGCCGAAACCCCGCCTGCCCCAGCGTGAAACCACTCGTGGGCACGACTAGGAGGAGAGCACCCGGGTGCCAGGTGCGGAGGGAAAGTCCAGACTATAGAACCTGAAGAAGGTATGCGGAGTGGCCCAGCCAGCTGCATCACAAACCTCCTGGAGAGACGCACCAGAGAGGAGAGCCGTAGAGGCCGCCATGCCTCTCGTGGAGTGAGCCCGTACAGCCATAGGTGAAGGCAAACCGCGCACCCGATAGGCCAGGGAGATAGTCTGAACGATCCAGTTACTGATAGTATGTTTAGAAGCGGGAAGCCCAGCCTTGGAGGACCCGAAACACACCAGCAACTGGTCCGATTTCCTCCACCCGGAGGACCTCAGAGTGAAGACACTCAGGGCCCGGACAGGGCAGAGCAAATGGAGCCTCCCGTCCTCCGCCGTCACATGAGGTGGAGGATGAAACGCCTGCAGCACCACAGGCCCCATGACAGAGGACTGCACCTTGGGAACGTACCCCGGAACGGGGTGCAGAATGGCCCTCACATAACCCGGGGCAAACTCCAGGCATCGGGAAGCAACCGAAAGAGCCTGGAGGTCCCCCACCCTCCTCAGAGAGGTGACAGCAAGGAGGAAGGCCATCTTCAAGGTCAGGTACTTGGCCGCAGCCGACTCCAACGGTTCGAAGGGGGCCTCAGCCAGCGCCTCAAGAACCACCGCCAGATCCCAGGTGGGAACCCTAGGACGAGTCGCAGGTCTCATCCTCCGAGTCCCACGGAGGAACCGAATGACCAGGGGAAGCCTCCCAGAGACCCAACCCCCGAAGGGGCGTGGAAAGCCGAAATGGCAGCCACGTAAACCTCGAGGGTGGAGGGGGAAAGGCCCGCAGAGAAGCGGTCCTGCAGAAACTCCAGCACCTGAAGCACCGGGCAGGTAACTGGGTCCAGCATGCGTCCACTGCACCAGGCAGAGAAGACGGCCCACTTCTGGCCATACATCCTCCGTGTAGACGGGGCCCTGGAGCTAAGGAGAGCCTCGACCGCACCCGCCGACAGGCCCGCCTCGAGGTACTGGGCCCCCTCAAGGGCCAGACCCACAGCCGCCACAGGGCGGGGCAAGGGTGAAGAACCCGGCCCTCCCGGGACAGCAGGTCCCTCCTCAGAGGGACCTGCCACGGCGGACCGTCCAGGAGCTCCATCAGGTCCGAAACCACACCGGGTCGGCCAGAACGGCGCCACAAGAAGCAGGCGGATGCCGTCCCGACGGACCTCTCCAGGACCCCTGGGAGCAGAGCGACTGGGGAAACGCGTACAGACGCAGCCTCGGCCACTCTCGCACCATGGCGTCCAGCCCAGCGGGCCGGGGTCAGGGAGAACCACAGAGGACAGTGCGTAGTCTCTCGAGAAGCAAACAAGTCCACGTCTATGGGCCCGAACCTTGCGCACAAGGACTCCACCACCTCGGGTGGAGCCGCCATTCCCCGGGCCTCAGCCCCTGTCTCGACAGCAGGTCCGCCCCCAGATTCTGAAGCCCAGGGATAAACATCGCCCTGAGAGAGAGCAGTCTCCGCTGGGACCACAGGAGGATCCGATGCGCCATCTGCATAGAGGGCGCGAGCGCAGACCCCCCTGGTGATTCAGATAGGCCACCACAGCTGTATTGTCGGACCGGACCAGCACGTGGCGGCCCAGGAGTGCAGGCAGGAAGCTCCTCAGAGCCCGGAACACAGCCAGCATCTCGAGGCAATTGATGTGCCATGACGAGTGACGCTCCTGCCAAAGCCCCATCGCAGAACGGTCGTCCATGACCGCGCCCCACCCGGTGAGGGAAGCGTCCGTCGAAACGATCACACGGCGACAGGGCGCCCCCAGCACGGGCCCTTGGGACAGGAACCAAGGCTTCAACCACACCGATAGGGCACGAAGACAATTGTACGTAACCCGTATCAGGCGGAACGGGTTCCCCCTCGGGGAGAACCCCTTGGATTTCAGCCACCACTGCAGGGCCCTCATGTGCAGAAGACCAGAAGGAAACACGCTGGAAGCAGCCGCCATGAGGCCCAACACCCGTTGAAAGTGTTTCACTGTGATGGCGCGGCCCAGCCTCACACTCCGCACCGTGGCCAGAACGGACTCGACACGAGCCGGAGACAAACGTGCCAGCATCGTCAGCGAGTCCCACACCACCCCTAGGAACACAGTCCGTTGGGCGGGTGCCAGCACACTCTTTCCCTTGTTGAGCCTCAGCCCCAAACGAAGGAGATGAGCGAGGACGACATCTCGATGCCGAACCGCCAACTCCCGAGACTGAGCCAGGATAAGCCAGTCGTCGAGGTAATGTGGACCCGGATGCCCTGGAGCCGCAGAGGGGCCAGCGCCGCATCCATACACTTGGTGAAAGTGCGAGGGGAGAGTGCCAGGCCGAGGGGAAGAACCCGATAATGGTACGCCACGCCCCCAAAGGCGAACCTCAGGAACTTCCTGTGGGAAGGACAAAGGAGATGTAGAAGCATGCATCCCACGGATCCATGGTGACAAGCCAGTCCACAGACCGGATGTGACACATGATGGCAGGGATGGAGAGCATCACGAACCTGTATCTCCTCAGAGACCGGTTCAGAACCCGCAGATCCAGAACAGGGTGCTGGCCTTCCGTCCTTCACGGGAACCAGGAAGCACCGGCTGTAGAAACCGGACCCGCTGGCCGGCGGCGGAGCGAGCTCCACGGCCCCGTCCTCCAGCAGCAAGCGCACTTCCTGTCCCAGCACCAGGCCCTGGTCAGGGCGCACCACAGTCCGGACCACCCCAGTGAAGCCGGGGGGGTGGACCCGGAACTGCAGCCCGTACCCATTGATGACGGCGCGCAGAACCCACGGGGATATGCTCTCCAAACCCCGGCGAGCGTCTGCGAAATCCGCCATCAGAACCAACCCCTCGGGGCCGGTGGCCGGTGCGACGTGCCAATCTCGGAAGAGTCCCTGAAGCTGGCCGCCAGGAAGAACTCGCCGATGATCCGAAGGCCGGGAGCCGAATCTCTGGCCAACCGCCACCCCTCGGGGCAGGCAGAGTGGAGAAGGCTCGGCGGCGGCTAGCGTGTCCCGAGCGCCCCGGCGGCGGGACACAACGCAAGCGGCCACCCAGGAGGGGACCTCAGTCGGCCTCCGAGGGCTAAACACATAGACAGGACCTCCGCGCCTCGCCTCCGCGACTGGACGACGTCCTCAGGACCAAACTGCCGGGAGGGGTGCGTGGGAGCGCGCCCGCGTCCCAAGCCGCCGAGGGGTCCGCGAGAAGCCAGACAGCGTCACTGGCGCTGTCGGTGGGAGCTGGTAGAGGGCCGAGAAGGTCCAGCCGTCCTAGCAGAGCGGGACCAAGTCCGGCGAAGGAGAAACTGCCGGAACGCCTCCTGGGAGCGGACACGGCGAAA
The DNA here is from genome assembly GCA_013375575.1 of Percina caprodes. Lineage (NCBI taxonomy): Eukaryota > Metazoa > Chordata > Actinopteri > Perciformes > Percidae > Percina > Percina caprodes. Next base: position 27,474 of record JABXJD010000332.1, on the reverse strand, counting down.
CTTGTCAACGACAGAGTTCAGCGCAACACGCGTCCGGAGCGCCTCGGCACCCCTCCGGTCCATCTCCAGCAGCAGGTCCGCCTAGCAGGCCTGCAAAACCGCCACGGTGTGCAGGCTCACTCCAGCCCGGCCCGCCATACACGCCTTCCCCACCAATGAGGAAGACACCCGACATGGTCACATCGGCAGCGCCGGCTGGCCAAAAGACGACGTCAGCAGGGGTGAGAAGTAACACGCCAGAGCGTCGCAACCCGCGGCACCGTCTCGTAGCCGCAGTCCTTAATCCCCGCCACATTGCCAAAACTCCAGCCGCTGGGGAGGAGAAAGCCGGGCAGAGTAAGGTTTCTCCCACAATTTGCACAACTAACGTGCAAAACCGGGAAAACGGCATGGAGCGGGGCATGGAGCGGAAGGAAGCGATCAAGCTCCTGACAGCCTGTGGCCAATCCAGTCCGGGTTTTGCCACAGACCGCGCCATCCAACAGTTCAACACAGTCCGGCGCGGCGCACTTCAGATGACGTCGGCGCGACACCCGGAAGTTCACACCCTCCTCCACGACGCACATGCAGCTCCACAGAGCCGAGTGCGGCCGCCTCCAGCCTACGCCCCGGGCAGAAGCCGAGAAACGAGGACCAGGGGAGTCGGAATCGGCAGAAGAAGGACGAGAAAGGGCCACAGCCGTCTCGAACCCTCCAGCAGATCCTGCTGCGAACCCCACGACCGACCCGCCGGGCCGCCTCAGCGACGGGGCCCGAGCCACGGGAGAGCGGATCTGGCCGTCCGCGGAAAAAAGGGCTACGCGGGACCGCAGCACCCGCATAGGCAGGGCCTCGCAACGGTCACACACAGCCCCCTCGAGAGCCGCTGTGGCGTGCGACAGGCCCAAACAAGCGACACACAGTTCATGCGAGTCACCTACCGTGATGAAACGAGGGCAGGGAGACACACATCGTCGGAACCGGTACAAACGCTCGGACATATTTCCAGGTGAGTAACACAGTAGCTTGCCACTCAACATCAACCAACGTGCCTGCTGAATAGAAAAAAGCTTATGAGCTATGTGCCGGTGTGCTTATATGTCCCTACGGTTATGCCGTCACATGCTACCGTTCTCACTAGGACCAATAGGATTGGAGTAGTTTTCATTCACATTCAGCCCTGTCATGCCTGAAGGCGATTCCCATAGTGTCGTAACCGACGCAGTTCGAGTTCCTCGAAGGGGAACACAAGACTTTCACCAGGAAACAGGTGTTCACGTCCTGGAGAAGTTAAGGAGAAAACACAAGACTTTCACCAGGAAACAGGTGTTCATGTCCTGGAGAAGTTAAGGAGAAAACACAAGACTTTCACCAGGAAACAGGTGTTCATGTCCTGGAGAAGTTAAGGAGAAAACACAAGACTTTCACCAGGAAACAGGTGTTCATGTCCTGGAAGTACTACTATACAAGATATATTTTTTCAAATCTTAACTAGTAGTTTTGGTGTCTACACTTAACTCATCTCCACAGCACAGTCACCTAAAGCTAAACTTAACTGCAACAACCAAACTACATATATAGTAAAATATTTGAACGTTACACATGATGTAAATTTAATTTCACAATTAGATATTATAATTCTGATGTCCTGTCTTTGCTTCCGTGAACCAACCGCCTGCCTCCTTCTCTTCTGACAGGAGTTCATTTGTGACAGGTTTGTTTTTTTGAGCCTCATTAACCGCTGCCAGATTAGTCCTCGGTGGGACGGCGGCGGGTTGGGGGTGGAGGGGGTCTGGTAGAGGAGACACGTGAGCGCCTCGCCTCCGACCTGCCGAGGTGCAAGCAATTAAGGAGCGGGAGGAAGGAGTGTGTCGAGAGCGCCTACGCAAAAGCTCAAGACGCCTAACCCACTTAAACGCTTTCAGCCCTTTAATAAAGAAACTTCTGTAAACTGTCAAAATGATAATAGCTTGGGCCAACGCTGGTAAGTGCAATTAGAGGAGGTAAAGTAGGATAGCGCGCGCACACACACACACACACACACACACACACACACACACACAGCTCCTGAAAAACCGTAACCTAGTTTTTTTTACTGTGACATCACTCAGAGGAAAACAAGCCTTCAAAATCCTTACACTAAAGAGAGTAAAGAAAGGAAAGAACTATTCAATAGACTTGATTGTCTATCACATAATCACTCTGAGAGTGCGGATCATTGCTCTACACAATGTTAAGGTTGTGTTGATTCTCCCTGTCAGGAGCTAGTTTTTCAGATTATTCCGATTTATTGTATTTTTTAAAAAAAACTCTTAACCCTCCTGGTGTCCTCGGGTCAAATCTGACCCCTTTAAAAAATGTCTATATCTGAAATATGAGTTTCTTTTTAACCAAATTACCACAAAAAATGGATTCCTTACAATGCTCAAATACAACTGATCACTTTCATTCCTCTGATCTTAACTATTGGTCGAAATAATTCCTAATTTCTGCTTTTTTAACTCTAATATTAGGTATAATTCTATATAAATGAGGGTTATTGACCATGGATTCCAAAAAGTAGTAAAACTAGTAAGGTGGTGGTAGTGGAGACTAAAAAAAAAGTCTGAAAATGGGTGCTAGCTTAGCTACAAGTTAGCATCAAACACAACAAAGGCTGTCAGTTGAATGGTGTTTTGAGCTAACGTTAGCATCAAACTATCATAGCTAGCTACAACGTTTCTGAAATGATTTCCATCTTCTGTTATTGTTTGTAATGAGGAAACTTTCTTATTTCATGGATTTCACTAATTTCAGTGTGATAGTTAGGCCATAAACTGTTTAAATCTGAGCATGCACGACTCATATCTGCACTCGACTCACATCTGGGAGAGACAGTCAGCCTTCCCGCCCTTGTGTGATCACCTGACACGCCCTAATGTCCTGCACCTGCATCTAGTTGTCTCCCCCCCCCTATATTCATACACTCCTAGTAGAGCTGTAATCGGGCCTTCAGAGTTAGGCCCAACTAGGCCCGAGCCCGACATGTAGGTCTACGCTTTGATTGGCAGCGTTTTAAAGCCCGAACCCGTTTACAGCCAGACATTATTCAGATGTGCACACGCACACATCTCTTTTGCCTTTTGTCAAGAATGATTCATTTATAGACTTCTGAACATCATTTATTCATGACTAATAGGCTACAGGCCACTTGGAAGTTTGAACAAAGAAATAAAATAAGTCCTCCAGAGGCCATCCTCCGTTTCGTTTCTTCTTTTCTTTTAGAAAAGTACTTTATTAAAGTTTTTGCAATACGCATTTATAAATACAGTAGAAGTAATAACATCAAAAAACAAGACATGTGCAAACTATTGCATAATGTACGTAATAATATGCATCAAATGTATTTTAATCAGGAGAGACATGTCTGCAGATATGAAAATAAGGTTTATTGTACAGCTCAATAAAATGTACAAAGTCTTTGAGATTAGACTCCATCGCTGGATAGATAGATAGATAGATAGATAGATAGATAGATAGATAGATAGATAGATAGATAGATAGATAGATAGATAGATATGTACGTAGATAGATAGATAGATAGATAGATAGATAGATAGATATGTACGTAGATAGATAGATAGATAGATAGATAGATAGATACTTTATTCATCCTGAAGGAAATGTTGGGCATCCAGTAGCAAGACAACGATAACACAACAAACACACATACACACATCTATAAGAAATACAAATACTTATATTACACAAATATTTCGTGTACACGTAGGGGTTGAGAACCATCAGCCCCCCAAAACAGGACTGTAATTAGGGCTTAGAGTCGTGAGAGAAATAAGAAGGAGAATAGTATTAAGTATTTTTATGAAAAGAACCATATGGATTTACCTCTATGCAGCAACGAATCTGAAATAAAAAAGCAAATGTGGTGATCCGTCCGCTAAAAACATGCAAATACCACCCGTAGTTCGTCATCGGCGACTCAGGCCGGCACAACACGGCATCTCTGCCGGTACAGCAACTCAGGCCGCCATTACGCGGCATCTCCAGTCACGGGGGAAACTGCTGCAGTGAGATCAGAGTGAAAAATCATCACAGCGTTCGTTGAAGTTAAAATGTATAATACAGGTTGGCAGGACGGTCGGACATGTTTTCTTTCGCTGTACGTTTTGTTGGTAAATGTGAGACGTTCGAGTCACACACGTCTCGTTAAACAAGGAAATGAATATGGCGACGTACGTGTGACGTCAACCCGTCCTCACTCCCGCTTGGTCATTGGCTCTCAGGGTCCCGTACTGATACAGAGTCTGGCTCTGGGACTGCTGGGATTGGTTGAAGTCGCGGGAAACTCCGGTTGTTGGTCAAAATTGCGAAAAAGTCGCACCAAAGTCACGGTGATTGGTTGAATTTGCGTGAATGGGCGCGATCGCGTCATCGTGAAATCCTGGAGGGACTAAATAAAATATGATAGGCTCATTTAATTCAAGACTGACTTTTCTGGCCTTAACCCTAAGACTTTTATTCAAAGTCTTGAGCCACAGTTTTGACCTAAGGAACTTTGGCAATGTCACATCAAATGTTTAGATTAAACCTGAAACGAGGCTGATTATCATGTTCAACGTGTAATTAAATCTTCAACGTTACTCCAGCTGTCAGATAAAGGTTAAAGAGAAGTTCATTCTCCAACGTTCATGTTTAGCAGCAGAATCTTTAAACTACACTGAAGTGCAAAACAGCAGGGGATGGATTCATTTTCTTCAGAATCACAGCTCATAATTCATATCATCTCCGGGTTAATTTGACGCCGGAGACCTCCTGCTTCATGTTCGTCTCTCGGAGCAGCTCGGCTCAAAGATCTGTCAGAATCTTCTCTCTTCACATTATTCTCTCTTCACAGACTGGAAGATTTTACCACCAAGACTTCAAATTTAATAAATGTTGTCGTAACGTGAAGACGGGAAAACAGCGACACAAACATCACAAAAATAAAGCCGACGTATCAGAGAAAAAGTGATAGTGTAAAAGCGGCAAAAACGTCAAGAAAGGCATCAAAATGATAAAAAAATTACAAGAAAAAAGGGACGAAAAGGTGACCGAAGGTCAAACAGCTGCCGGGAAAAAGAAACATTGAAAATGGTGACAAAGACGTTGAAAAAACAATAAATACTTTGTTAAAAGCGGCAAATACGCCAAAAAGGCAACAAAACGTTGCAAGAAAAATGGCGGGAAAATACGAGAAACATAGAAAAAAGTGACAAAACGGAGGAAAAAATGACAAAAAAAGCCACTAATACTTAGACAAAAGGAGAAAAAAGGTCAAAAAGCTGCAGAAAAAAAGATGAAAACATTGAAAAAAGGTGATTAGAACGGCAACAAAGACGTCGAAAAAGCAACAGAAACGTTAGAAAAGCGGCAAAAATGGCGGGAAGAAGACGACAAACGTAGAAAACACCATTGTTGCCATTTTAATCACCTTTTTTCAATCTTTTCATCTTGTTTTCTGCAGCTTTTTGACCGTTTGTCTAAGTATTTTGCCATGATTAGTGTCTCTTTCCGATGTATTTGTAATTTTTTCCTCCGTTTTGTCACTTTTTTCTACGTTTCTCGTATTTTCCCGCCATTTTTATGGCGACGGTTTGTTGCCTTTTTTGGCATATTTGCCGCTTTAACAAAGTATTTATTGTTTTTTAACGTCTTTTCTCTTTTTCAATGTTTTTATCGTTGTTTTTCCCGGCAACTTTTTGACCTTTGGTCACCTTTTCGTCCCTTTTTTCTTGTAATTTTTGCCTCAATTTTTTATAATTTTGATGCCTTTCTTGATGTTTTTGCTGCTTTTACACTAACACTTTTTTCTGTTAAATTTCTCATATTTGAAGTCTTGGTGGTAAAATCTTTTTTCTACGTTTCTCATATTTTCCCGCCATTTTTATTGCGTTTTATTGTTGATGCAGCAGCAGCCAAATATTCCACATTCATATTCATACTCGACCGTGTCAGATAGATGAGAAGCATTAGCTGCCTGGATGAAGCGATGGGGAGGACGGAGCCGCTGCGTTTGATGTCTTATCTTCTTATCTGGGCTTTGACAGGATATTGATCTGCAGATCAGCGGGGGTTCCCAGGTGTAGTCTTTCCTTTACATGTCGTCTCTGTCATCCCATGCTCAACTAATTGATTTCAAATCAGAGTTTGTCCTTTGAAGCTCCAGCTTGGTGTTGACATTTTGGGTTTTCCGCACACACACACACACACACACACACACACACACACACACACACACACACCATTGCAGTTTGTATGAGAAAGTTGGTTTGTTGCCTACCAGACACTAAAAGACTTGTCAGATCTAAAGACTCTAACATTATGTCACTAATGATAAAAACGTCAAAGAAAGCGTCACAAATGTTGCAAAAAGCTGCAAAAATGTCTGAAAAAAGGCGACTAAAGGTAAAAAATGCAACAAAAACTTAAAAACCCACCGGTAACCCATATTCTATCATTTCTAGACCGCTCTATAATTTACAGAGAGAGCAGGTCTAGACCGCTCTATAATTTACAGGTAGAGCAGGTCTAGACCGCTCTATAATTTACAGATAGAGCAGGTCTAGACCGCTCTATAATTTACAGATAGAGCAGGTCTAGACCGCTCTATAATTTACAGATAGAGCAGGTCTAGACCACTCTATAATCTACAGATAGAGCAGGTCTAGACCGCTCTATAATTTACAGATAGAGCAGGTCTAGACCGCTCTATAATTTACAGATAGAGCAGGTCTAGACCGCTCTATAATTTACAGATAGAGCAGGTGTAGACCGCTCTGTAATTTACAGGTAGAGCAGGTCTAGACCGCTCTATAATTCACAGATAGAGCAGGTCTAGACCGCTCTATAATTTACAGGTAGAGCGGGTCCAGACCGCTCTATAATTTACAGATAGAGCAGGTTTGGAGTACCTCATGGCGCAGCAGGGCACTGTACAGCATTACATTAGTGTGGGAGATTATAAAAACTACAAAAATGAAACTCGTTATGCCGCTGCCTGGGCCAGGACTCATTGTAAAGAGATTCTGGGCCTCGGTGGGACTGTTCCTGGGAAAATAAAGGTAAAATATCAAATTTTTGCCAAAGTGTATTAGCAAGTGAAGTGTCCGTTTTGTGTTTCTTGAACTCAATGAGGCTTTTATTGCCAGATTCAATATGCGACATAAAAGGCCACAAAGACAATAAATGAAGACAGAGATTAATTTGCATCTCTTCCTGCGGGGCTACATTTAAAGGATCAGTGAATCAAATCATTAAAGTAAAAACCCCTCTCTGCCAAGCGTGAAGGAAGGAGTTAATTAGTCAGATTTAGTGGTTTTGGGGCAATTTGAGTTTCCTATAGACGGTGGAAACGGAGCTCTTCTTCCGCACTGACGGATCCATGGCTTGTTTGTGCTTGGATTAACAGCAGAGGAAAGGCAAATCAAATAAAATTAAGTATTAATATGCAATATGCATAATTGACAAACCATCGCTTGGAGTGCTGTTGAAAAACTAGCAACAAGGTAATAAAGTAAACAAGCAGAGGGATGAAATTCAGCTCGCCCCCCCCCTCCGCCCCAACCAGTCTGATGTACTGAGCCGCTCTATGTATTTTCTTTATTTACTTTGAATTTGTAATCTCTGCTCGTCGTTTGCAGCAAAGACTCGTCTGTAGTTATGAATATGTAGAGCCGCAGCGCTGAGATTTACCTGTTGACAGGCTCCCGTTTTTATTTGGATTTGAATATTTTTATTTTTTTCTTTTCAAAAGAGAATTATCACCCATGCATATGAATACACCCGCCTGGGCTCACCCACTGTTAATGAGCCTGGTGCCGTCTGCAGGTAAATAAAGGCCCCGGCTTTTATTTGAGGAATTACGGTAGCTAACTTCTACAATGTTAGCATGTGGATGGCTGATAATAGATTATCACTCACATAGCTCACGTTTAGGGAGAACTGAATCTATATTGTTTGGAGCAAAGATAAAAGTTAAAGAAAGCCTCAGGTTTTAAGGTCCAAGCTGGAGATACTGTCAATCACTTACCTTGGATGTAGGCCCAAAAGGTAATCACCACCCCTCTGTGTAGGATGTGCTGTGCTGGCTTCCTTAATGTGTACGACAACATGTTTGACAGCTGGTTGACTGCTACTGCTATATGCATGTATAGTATGTATACACTCAGGAAAGACCATCTATGGCTGACAGGAGGCTCATAAGGATGACAAGCCAATGGATAGCTATGTTATTACTATATTTCAATCAGGAGAGACATGTTTGATATGGAAATGAGGTTTATTGTACAGCACAATAAAATGTACAAAGTCTTTGGCCATTAGACTCCATCGCTATATGAATCTTTCGTATATCTATATAGTGATAGAGAACCATCAGACCCCCACGATGAAATCTAGACATCGGTGGTGGCAACGAAGGAGCCCGAAGACCAGACCGAAGGAGGCCCCGGATCGGTCAGCTGGAGTAGAGGACTGTAGGGGGAATGGGTGGGTGAAGGGGTGCACTCTTTACCTGCAACAGCTGATAGCAAAGGGAGAAACAGATCTTTAAATGCAGGGTTGTGACTCTGTGATTGGCCCTTGCCATTTTTGTATGATTCTGATTGGTTCAGCAGGAAGGGGAACGCCTCCATCAGCTGATTCCATTTAGGAAGAGAGCATTGATTAAATTAGGTCTGCCTCAGAGAATTTATGCTGCGCTATATTTCAATCAGGAAAGACTAGTTGCAGATATGTGACAGTTATACACAGCATGATAAAATATACATTTATTAGGATAACAGCTGAATTAATTTAGGAGTGCACCAATTAAAAGTTAGGAGTTCTTGAAAGAATTTACGCTGAGCTACATGAGCCTTTCTTAACGCCAAGGTTTCCATTTCAAACAAGCAGTAAGTCTCTGAAGAACACAGTATTTGACACGTCTGACACCACTGTCTGACATACTGTGTGTCTTCTCACAGAGGTCGCAACACACACACGTGAACTCGCTTGTTCTTCCTGAGATGTAACTGTGTTCCCCTCACACTGCATTAACTACCCTCATGTAAGACTAACATAAATCCTTGACCCTCCATCCTGTAGCTCATGTGGTTGTTTTTCATGTCGTTCAACTGACAGCCTTTGTTGTGTTTGATGCTAACTTATTAACAGTGAACCAACTTCGTTAAGTAAGTCCATTTTTAGTAAGTAAGTAAAGTAAGTAAGTAAAATTTATTTGTATAGCACTTTTCTCAGATGAAGATCACAAAGTGCTTCACAACAAAAGGCAGCATTAACAACTCATAAATACAATGCATCACAAAAACAAAACAAAAGAATAACACGTACACATAAGACCAGCCTAACCACCCCACAATCTAGTTAAAAGCCTCTTTAAAAAGCAGAGTTTTCAACTGAGTTTTAAAGTTTTCCACACAATCTAAGCAGCGCATGGAAGGAGGCAAAGCGTTCCACAACCTCGGTGCAACAACCTGAAATGAACGGTCCCCCCTAGTTTTAAAATGTGTAAGGGGGGCAACTAATAGTCTCTGGCCTGTTGATCTCAGACTACGTGAGGATGTACGCAGCTGTATCAGGTCTGAGATGTATGGGGGTGCCTGTCCTTGTAGGGCTCTAAAAGTTAAGACCAAAATTTTGAAGTGCATTCTAGATATCACTGGTAACCAATGAAGTGAAGCTAAAACTGGAGTAATATGTGCCCTTTTACTCGTGTGGGTTACTGTTAGTATCTTGTATGCTACTTGTCGTAAAGTGACGCATGCGTGACTCACATCTTCACTCGACCCGCATCAGGGAGTGACACCGTTTCCAAAGCTCAGTTCTTTAGATTGAGGCCATTTTGGATTATTAGGCCTAAAGTTAAAGACAGAGACGTGTGCATGTACAATGCACAAGAAAACTGACTTGAAAATAAAAAGAATGCGACATCTGGGACTCATTGAAAGATCAAGCCTAGAGGATCTTGTGCAGTCCAGTGTGTGTGTGACACTGGCCACATGTCCTGCATGTATGACAGGTGTCAATAATGCATTGAAAAGACCTTTCCCTCATCCTAGGATCCTCCCACTCAGGGGAACACTGTCATCTGGAAAGAGTGGATCACAAGGTCTGTCACTGTAACAAAGACCCTCAAGGATGGATCTACAGAGGAAAGGCAGACAAAGGAAACCGTCCTCGATAAGCGTACCTCATCCAGTGAGCGGTTGCTGGCCCAAACAACAGAACACCTTCCAGGTTTTGCCATTCACATGTTTAATGTCAAGCTCTAATATTTGATGCAATGAAAGATACCCTGACAGATGATGCTGTGCATGTGGATTACAGCGAAAATTACAGCTGAAAATATGCCAAAGAAATCCAGGACACCCATTTTGGAACTGGGGATGATCAGGTAACCCTCCACCCTGGGGTACTCTCTCTCACTAGGGGCCTTTGCATATCTGTCAGTCTGCCAACAGCACGATGTGGTGGCAACCTGGGCTCATCTTGACCCAGTGCTGAGATACATACCAGGAAAGTATCCTGAAGCCCACAACCTACATTTCATTTCAGATGGCCCACTTCCCAGTATAGAAACAAAACATCTTTCTATTTAGCCTCCACTGTGCCCTTTATGGTTGGATTCCAATGGGTGATGTTGGATTTTATTATATTTGACGCCCAACAGTGACCTGGAACTATACTGAGGAATCACATGGCAAAGGTGCACCAGATGGAGTAGGTGGGGCCTTGAAGAATCGTGCAGACAGAATGGTTTCTTATGGGACCAGGATTCCTGATACAGAGTCTCTGTATGAGCAGTAGAACAATTCATCAGAGACTCTGTACAAAGTATCAGAGGAGAAAATAAAAGCCAACCTGAAAACAGTTCCTGGGACACTGAAAATACACCAAATGAGTCAACATTTATGTTAACTATATGAGTAAATATGAAGAAATGTAGTTGAATAAGTTAAATGTAGTTACATAAGTTAAATAAGTTATATTCCCCATGTAAATAACATGGAAACCAGACCACGCCAATGCCCAAAATAATCTCACAAAAGAACGTAACTGTAATTTAGTCAATGTGAGATACTCCCATTCATCTTTGTCTTTTTGAATTCCACCCTAACAGCTGACATCCACCACATCGGGAGTCAAACACACGGGAGGTGTCATGCTTTCGTGTGAAAAATTGCTAGTGCTTTTCTGCAAATTGCCATGTGTTCTCTGAAGGAAGAGAGGAGGACCCTGGCAGGACCGAGGCCCCCATAGAGGTTGGACCGTGGGTCCTGGTTGAATTCGATGGTGACTTGTTCTTCTGTTAATATGTGAATATTTCTCTTGTTCCAGTATAGTACATGCTGTCCAGCCAAAATGGACAGAGACTATAAAAATGTTTCTTAAAACAGATTGATTTAGCATTTAGTTTGACAATTATTGAGTTATTGAGTTTAGATATAGTATAGATTAACTTGTGTTTCTATATTGAGAGATGACATTTTCTGCTGTGATGAGCATCCAGTAATTTCTGCATTATGGGACACATATGTACCTTACACCTCGGAAAGGCCACAATGTACAATGGAAGATGCATAGTTGGAAGATACATTTTTGTACTTTTAAGGGTACATTTTGTACCTTAATTGGACCTGTATTGCACTTCATTTTCTGACAGTGTAAGGTGTTTTGCCTTAACCGGAATATACTCGTTTTTTTAACTGCATGTAAGCGCGCTGAATGGCAGGGCCGGCCATGGTTGCACCCTCTCCGCTCGCTGTGCTCCCGACACATTCTCACTCTCATCTCGTAAAATAAGGACGCTTGGTCAGATGCCGACCAACCTCTCTACGAGGAATTTCCCTTACGCACTACTCCCTAAACTCCCGTCTAGATGCTGCTCGATAAAGCGATATCAATGTTGAAATAAGTGACCAAAACGTTGAAAAAAAAGCACACAAAAAAGCAGCTAAAACATTAACTTATATCTCATGGAAATAAATACAACCAATGGTGTTAATTGCAAATATGACTACACGGACTTTCATTGATTCAGAGACAGACAGACTGTCTGTCTGTCTGTCTGTCTGTCTGTCTGTCTGTCTGTCTGTCTATCTATCTATCTATCTATCTATCTATCTCTCTCTCTCTCTCTCCCTCTCTCTCTCTCTCTCTCTAACTTTCAGATTTATAAACTGTTCTGAACACACATCGCTGTCTGTTTGACATCCTCATCTCTCTCTCTCTCTCTCTCTCGCTCTCTCTCTTTATGGTCTATCCACTATAATAAAGGGAAAAGCCCCAAAAATATAATCTTAAAAAAGAAAACAAAAGGTGTAACTGGAGAATTTGACATGTGAAAGTGTGATACTTTCCTCTGAATAAAGGTGATAAACCTGCTGCAAAGTGCCCCGACTTCCCCTCCAGTGGCTGGAGGTATAAATAATATTATGGGACAGTATGATTTTAAAGCGTTACTGTGATACTTGTCTAGTATCGGTAAACCAAAACATGCGTATATGAGGATAATATATGTACCGGGAGAATTTAGCAGTTCATGTGAAAGTGTGGTATTTTATTCTGAATGCAGATGCTGAAACTGGTGTGTGAGTGCCCCGGCCCCCCCTCAGCCTCCGGTGGCTAGGGGAATCACAGAGAAAGACGTTTCTGTCATTGGTTTTGAGTGTACAGGGGCGCCACCTGTCACCCCCGTCTCACCTCCGCCCGCCGCCCACATCTCCCAGGTGAGACCTCCGCTCTGATGCAGCGTAGACGGATCCATGAGCTGCGCTGGTGGTAAAGTAATGTTAAATTGTGCATGGATTCCCTTTGAAGTGTCAGGAGATAAAAAAGGGAAGCTCACTAGGGTTGCCACCTTTCATGCAGAGAAATAATGGACGCCAAAGATATTTTTCTGAAAACAACGTTGATTTCATACAGACTTGTGGCTTCTACGGTAAGAGAAAAGAAAACGGGGCGTACTATTTAATTTTGAAATACGGGACAATTCCATATTTTAAGGGACGGGTGGCAACCGTGTTGCTATGGAAGCAACGCAACTTCCAGGCAAGAATTGGTCCGGTATTAAGCAAGAACGCTTGTTCGTAGCTTGTTTCGCGATCTCTTAAGCGATCTCGCTTAATACTGGACCAATGTTGTTCCCATCAGTCACTTAGACACAAAAACACAGGACAATAGGGACAAAAATGATAGATAGATAGATAGATAGATAGATAGATAGATAGATAGATAGATAGATAGATAGATAGATAGATAGGAGAAGTCAAAAGGTCCTTCTTTGTTTGTCGCGGTTTGTCTCTATTACCCTTAGAAAACATTTTAATGTTTGATATGCGACTTGTGGATGAACTCAGGGCTTATGAACAGTGGTAAGATGTATATAATCTTGCAGTATAAAGTCTAAATTTGAGAGTAAAAGGCTCGTTATTGGCAGTGTGGAGACGTGTCGGCACCTTAAATCTGCTTCCCTGATCATCGCATGCCGCCTCGGAGATATTTCTGCAGGAAGAGGAAGTGACAACGACGTCAAAGGACCCGAAGCAGAGTGACACCCCCAACCAGACCTCCGCACCTGAACTCACCGAGGGTTTGCATTGCAGTTGCCGGATCGTTAGCCCGGGGTATTAGACGTCTTGCCTTGGACTTGCATCATCACCTCTAGTCTCAAAGTTTTTGACGCGTCGTCTTTCCCCTCGTCTCTCTCTCTCTCTCTCTCTCTCTCTCTCCGCCATGCAGATTATTCTCATCAGCTTCCTCTCAACATCCTTTGAAAGAAAAAAGGAATGATAGCAGGAGACTGAGGAAAACGAACACCAGAGCTTTTTTTTTTTGCAAGGGGACCTTGGTGAAGATGCAATCATATATGACAGCGTCACTAATCGTCTTGACCCTAAAGGACGCAAACAGAGAGGATTACGGGGGAATTACCAGAGAGCCGGAAGAACAAAGCTATTTCTGTCAAGTGTGTGTGTTGGTGACATAAAACAACAACTGCAGGATGATGTAGAGCAGCTGTATATCAGCTCAGAACAGCAGTCGAGGTCACACAGAGGTCCACGCAGAGAACTGATTCATGTTAAGTGTTCATATTTCCAGTTGCCCACACACAGAAACATGTCCAGGGACTAAGATCCCATCAACGGCCAACAAAGGAGCGGTCCTCCAGTATAAGAGGACGTTGTCTCCAGCAGAATGTCGTGCCCACAGAGAGCCGTTTATCTTTTACAACCAACGACCCGAGCAGAGCTGAAGTTTCTCTAACAGCCACTAGATGTTGATCTAAGAAAACTGCTCACTTTATTCAACAATGAACACTGGATTTCCATTCCTTGAATCTTTATTTTTTAAGCCAAAAGCCTGTGGAGGTGGGTGTGATTTGATGTCAGCTGCAGCAGAACGATGCGGGGATATCTACGGTGGCTAAAGCAAAAGGTACAACACTAACGCAAAAGCTACAACACTAACGCAAAAGGTACAACACTAACACAAAAGCTACAACACTAACACAAAAGCTACAACACTAACGCAAAAGCTACAACACTAACACTAAAAGCCAAAATACTAATGCAAAAGGTACAATATTAATGCAAAAGCTACAACACTAACTAAAGGGCCTAATTCTGGAAAAAAATTAGCAAGGGACCAAGTTCATTTGTGTTGTGTGTATCTGCACAGCGTTTTGTGTGTATCTGCAGAATGTTTGTGTATCCAGTTGTGTTGTGTGTATCTGCAGAACGTTTGTGTATCGTGTTGTGTTGTGTGTACCTGCAGAACGTTTGTGTATTGTGTTGTTTTGTGTGTATCTGCAGAGCGTTTGTGTATCCAGTTGTGTTGTGTGTATCTGCAGAACATTTGTGTATCCAGTTGTGTTGTGTGTATTTGCAGAACGTTTGTGTATCGTGTTGTTTTGTGTGTATCTGCAGAACGTTTGTGTATTGTGTTGTTTTGTGTGTATCTGCAGAGCGTTTGTGTATCCAGTTGTGTTGTGTGTATCTGCAGAACATTTGTGTATCCAGTTGTGTTGTGTGTACCTGCAGAGCGTTTGTGTATCCAGTTGTGTTGTGTGTATCTGCAGAACGTTTGTGTATTGTGTTGTTTTATGTGTATCTGCAGAGCGTTTGTGTATCCAGTTGTGTTGTGTGTACCTGCAGAACGTTTTTGTATTGTGTTGTTTTGTGTATATCTGCAGAGCGTTTGTGTATTGTGTTGTGTTGTGTGTATCTGCAGAACGTTTTGTGTGTATCTGCAGAATGTTTGTGTATTGTGTTGTTTTGTGTGTATCTGCAGAGCATTTGTGTATTCGGCTGTGTTGTGTGTATCTGCAGAGCATTTGTGTATTGTGTTGTTTTGTGTGTATCTGCAGAATGTTTGTGTATTGTGTTGTTTTGTGTGTACCTACAGAACGTTTGTGTATCGTGTTGTTTTGTGTGTATCTGCAGAGCATTTGTGTATTCGGCTGTGTTGTGTGTATCTGCAGAGCATTTGTGTATTGTGTTGTTTTGTGTGTATCTGCAGAATGTTTGTGTATTGTGTTGTTTTGTGTGTATCTGCAGAGCGTTTGTGTATCGTGTTGTTTTGTGTGTATCTGCAGAGCATTTGTGTATTGTGTTGTTTTGTGTGTATCTGCAGAACGTTTGTGTATCGTGTTGTTTTGTGTGTATCTGCAGAGCGTTTGTGTATCCAGTTGTTTTGTGTGTACCTACAGAACGTTTGTGTATTGTGTTGTTTTCTGTGTATCTGCAAAGCGTGTGCTTTGTCTACTTGCACGTGTATTTTGCAGTTGCAGGGCTTTTGGCCCCTGTTGGCCACCGTACATTTGCCTTGACATTTGCCGTTTGAGTGGCTGCAACCGAACACACATGAATCGTTGCGTGTCTGCCGTGTGTTGTGCTAGAAGTTGGAGCGTCTCTGTGAGTGTGACTCTTGAACGTTTCTTGTAGTGGGAGAATAAAAGCGGCTGTGATGGAGCGTTCAGGAGCCGGGTGAGATAAAGGTTTCCTTTGATGCGATGACAGTCGTGACTCTGTGGCTGCAGCGCTGCTTTGGGCCGGGGCCTACCGGGACAAACTCTGACTTCTCTTTAATATCATTTCTAAAGAAATCACTCGCAGCTCCCGGCGGCTTCGCATATTTTGAGCTCTGAGGGCACAAAGCAGCAGAGGTTAAATACATTTAAACTTGTTTTGTAAAAGAACACTGTTGCTCTTGGAAAGGGTTTCCAGCAGTCACTTGGCAACAAAAGCCGCTGCGAGGCCACCGCTGCGGGGCCACCGCTGCGGCGCCACCGCTGCGAGGCCACCGCTGCTGGGCCACCGCTGCGACCACCGCTGCAGGGCCACCGCGGGGGGCCGCTGCTGGGCCACCGCTGCGACCACCGCTGCGGGGCCACCGCTGCGACCACCGCTGCGGGGCCACCGCTGCGGGGCCACCGCTGCGGCCACCGCTGCGACCACCGCTGCAGGGCCACCGCTGCGGCCACCGCTGCGGGGCCACCGCTGCGACCACCGCTGCAGGGCCACCGCTGCGACCACCGCTGCCCTCACCGCGGCGTCGTTCTGGCAGACATCGAAGGCCTCCACTGGAACATGACATCGCTTTGATTGACAGGTGACCGACGCCAGACGTCGGGGCAGACTCGTACCTGCAACCTCTGTCACCCCCTCCCCGTCAGTCAGCTGCGAAAGAGCTGCTAGTTATATCCATATTTTTTAAAGGTGTGTGATTATTCAGTGGAGGTGTAATTAGAGAAGCAGCAAAAAGAAATGGTTTGTTGGCATGACACCCGCCCTGCGTGTCACTGCCTGATGTGAGTCAAGTGCAGATTTTAGTCGTGCATGCGTCACTTTGCAACAAGTAGCCTACAAGATGCTAATGAGACTTCTGTAACGTCAACACAGTAAAAATGGACCTTCTTAACGAAGTTGGTTCACTGCTAGCTTAGCTACAAGTTAGCATCAAACACAGAGGCTGTCTAACGTTAGCAATCAGACAACCATAGATAGCTACAACGTTTCTGAAAGGATTCCCATCTTCTGTTGTATTTTCTAATGAGAAAAGTTTATTATTTCATGGATTTCACAAATTCCAGTATGACAGAGAGGCTTCACTCGCTCATTTGCTACAGATCGGCTCATTGAATCACTTTCCTCTGAGTTTCTTTGGGGAGAAACTGATGAACGGACAGAAACAGGGTGTCACTCCCCGATATGAGTGAGTGCAGATTTGAGTCGCGCATGCTCAGATTTAAACGGCATAACGTGTCACACTGAAATTAGTGAAATCCATGAAATAATTAACTTTTCTCATTACAAACAATAACAGAAGATGGGAATCATTTCAGAAACGTTGTAGCTATCTATGATAGTTTGATGCTAACGTTAGCTCAAAACACTCAACTGTCAGCCTTTGTTGTGTTTGATGCTAACTTGTAGCTAAGCTAGCAGTCAATTCAAAACCGTTATAGCTATCTGTGGTTGATTGATGCTAACGTTAGCTCAAAACACCATTCAACTGACAGCCTTAATGTGTTTGATGCTAACTTGTAGCTAAGCTAGCAGTGAACCAACTTGGTTAAGTAGGTCCATTTTTACTGTGTTGACATTACAGAAGTCTCTCGTTAGCATCTCGGAGGCTACTTATCGCGAAGTGACGCATGCGCGACTCAAATCTGCACTCGACTCACATCGGGGGACAGATGGAACAAACGTAGCTCAGTGTGAAGCCGGGGAAGCGAAACGGATCACAGACAACACAACCGAACAGTCACTACGGGCTTGTACTGTACTGGAACAACGTCTTCAAAGGTGGCTGATAACAAAATGGATGTTAAACGGTTGCTTTCATGTGCTGAGGAACACTGAGACGTTGATGTTAAAATCTACTGGTAGTCTTTGAAACGTGCCACACACAGACGCATTAAAACAACTTTGAACTGCTAAATTGTTCTAAGCAACATGGCCGCAGGAAATATTTCTGCATTTGAAAGCTGCGTGAGCCTCAGCTGAGATAAAGAGCGTTGGTGTTGAATTCATGTCTAGTATAGTATTTACTTTGAAAGGGAACCGCATCAAAGACTCGAGGCAGAGCGTCCCACAGCAGGAAAAACACATGAATGTAGGAGAATGTCTCTCTAAGTGTTGGAGCCGTTACAACACGTTGTTTTGTTTTGTGTAAATTCTGCAATTTTATGTTTGAGCACTGGGTGGCGCAGCCTCAGGTACACAGGTGTGGGGAGCAGGGCTGTAGTCAAGACCACCTTAGTCCAAGACAAGTCCAAGACCAGGACTAGTCGAGTCCAAGACAAGACCGAGTCCAAAAAGGTTTGAGTCCAAGACAAGACCGAGTCCAAAAGGTTTGAGTCCAAGACAAGACCGAGTCCAAAAAGGTTTGAGTCCAAGTCAAGACTGAGTCCAAAAAGGTTTGAGTCCGAGTCAAGACCGAGTCCAGGACAGAATAAAGGTATTATGCATGATAGTATCAAGACAATCATTTTGAGTTTCACTTTCCCTCCAATATTATTATTATCAACATAATAAAGACACCTGGACTCGGTCCAGACCAAAAGCCATATCTGGCAAGACCAGTGGCCGAGACCGAGACAAGTCCGAGTCCAAATACTAGCGAAAATTGGTCTTGAGTCCAAGACCGTTGTTGTCTTTTTTTCAATGTTTGTCACTTTTTTTAATGTTTTAACCTACGTAACATTAACTTATGTTGGTCGCCTCCCTAGGGAGGTGTTCCTGGCACAACCAGGACTAGGTGGAGGGACCTCCAGCTGGGAGGAGGCCTTGGGAAAGACCCAGGACTAGGTGGAGGGACCTCCAGCTGGGAGGAGACCTCGGGGAAGACCCAGGACTAGGTGGAGGGACCTCCAGCTGGGAGGAGGCCTCGGGGAAGACCCAGGACTAGGTGGAGGGACGTCCAGCTGGGAGGAGGCCTCGGGAAAGACCCAGGACTAGGTGGAGGGACGTCCAGCTGGGAGGAGGCCTCGGGGAAGACCCAGTACTAGGTGGAGGGACGTCCAGCTGGGAGGAGGCCTCAAGGAAGACCCAGGACTAGGTGGAGGGACGTCCAGCTGGGAGGAGGCCTCGGGGAAGACCCAGGACTAGGTGGAGGGACGTCCAGCTGGGAGGAGGCCTTGGGAAAGACCCAGGACTAGGTGGAGGGACGTCCAGCTGGGAGGAGGGCTCGGGGAAGACCCAGGACTAGGTGGAGGGATTATATCTCCAACCTGGCCTGGGAACACCTCGGGACCCCCCAGTCAGAGCTGGTTGATGTGGCTCGGGAAAGGGAAGTTTGGGGTCCCCTGCTGGAGGTGCTGCCCCCGTGACCCGATACCGGATGAAGATGGATGGATGGATGGATGGATGGATGGAAGATATGACCCTTAATATTTCTATTCAAACACAAAGTAAAAAGCAGGCCAGTGTGAGTTGGTAAAACTGTTTCCTGTATGCGTTGCTGTGTTTACACGTGGCTGCTGCTCCTCCACAGACCCCCCCCCCAGCCCGCACAATGCATCCATTTAGACGTTTTTCCGCCACGGCCCCCTTTAATATTAACGTAAAAACAAAAGCTGCATTATTTCAGAAGAAATTCATAGCATGAAAGATTTAGTGTTGTTTTATTTGACTGAAATGCTGAAAGAAAAGAAACATGCAGCACGAGTGCACACACATGTTTTCTCCTCCCAGGAGTCCACTGGGAGTCTCCTGCCAGGCCGTCCTCCTTTCTGCCGGTAGCACATCGCCCGTCTGTGATAACGGGATGTAGAGAGTGAGAAAAAGAAGGAGAAGAAGCTTTTAACCCTCGTGTTGCCTTCTTGTCAAAATGGAAAATCAACAATTTTGTTGACGCTTTTAAATCAAAATTTTTGTTGCGTTTTTGTCCCTTTTTTTCAACACTTTTGATGCTTTTTTTCAATGCTTGTCACTTTTTTTTGACGTTTAACACTAACTTATTAACTTTAGTTTTACAGTTATTTTTGGAATTTATGGTCAATAAACCTCATTTATAGGAAATTATACCTAATGTTTGAGTTAGAAAAGCAGAAATTAGGAATTATTGAGACTAAAATTAAAGGAATGGATGTTGATGATAATCACAGACTGGAATATGTCAACTTTTACTCAAGACATGAGGACAACATGAGGACAACATGGGGACAACATGAAGACAACATAAAGACAACATGAGGGCAACATGAGGACAACATGAGGACAACATGAGGACAACATGAGGACAACATAAAGACAACATGAGGGCAACATGAGGACAACATGAGGACAACATGAAGACAACATGAGGACAACATGGGGACAACATGAAGGCAACATGAGGACAACATGAGGACAACATGGGGACAACATGAAGACAACATGAGGGCAACATGAAGACAACATGAGGGCAACATGAGGACAACATGAGGGCAACATGAAGACAACATGAGGACAACATGAGGACAACATGAAGACAACATGAGGGCAACATGAGGACAACATGAGGACAACATGAAGGCAACATGAGGGCAACATGAGGACAACATGAGGGCAACATGAGGGCAACATGAAGACAACATGAGGACAACATGGGGACAACATGAAGACATGAGGGCAACATGAGGACCACATGAAGGCAACATGAGGACAACATGAGGACAACATGAGGACAACATGAAGGCAACATGAGGACAACATGAGGACAACATGAGGACAACATGAAGGCAACATGAGGACAACATGAAGACAACATGAAGACAACATGAGGGTTAAAATTGTATTTTGCATCCGGGAGCCCCTCAGTCAGCCGGCAGCTTCTTATGAGATTAGACCTTTTTCGGCAGCCAGCCAGTCGACTTCTCCATCCCTGCCGTTTCTCCCGGCTTTGCCCCCCCCCCCCTCCCCCGGGCTTTTGGTGCAGCCGGTCCTTTGCGCTATCTGCCACCGCTGTGGCGGCTGGCCAAAGCGGTCACTGGAGGAGACCCGAAGTCTCTCCTGATTGAAATGGTGCTGAGATAAAGCCGGGGGTTTAACCCTTGTGTTGTCGTCCCGGCGACCGTGCACCTGTTGTCCTCTGGGTCGCAATTAAAAATGAACACCTTTTTGATGCTTTTTCTGACATTTATGTCCCTTTCTTTCACTTTTTTACCACTAGGTCTACACTTATTTTTGGAAATCATGGACAATCATCATCATTTGTAGGAAATCACACCTAATTTTTGAGTTAAAAAAGCAGAAATTATGAAATATTTTGACTAATATTAGAGGAACGTACATTATGTTGATGGATAATGAGACTCCATAGAGTCAGTGTTGAGTCAGAATACAGTTTTGAAACCATTTCAATTTTTTGGGAATGCTAAAACTTGAATAAAACAACCATGAAATGTAAGTGTGAAGAACATTGTATGGAATACATCTAATTTTTTGGATAATTTTTATAAATAAAAAACAAGTTTTAAATTAAATTTTTCAAAATGGGTCAAATTGGACAACAACAGCAACATGAGGGTTAAGATCCTTGCGGTTCTACCTCAGGTAACTATGAATATCCACAATAAGCTGCGGTATAATTTGACCAAGGCTTTCTTAGACGAGCTAATTGCTAATTTCAGGCCCTGCTGCAAAAGAAAAACAAGCCTCGTTACTGCAAGGCTTCTGGCTGAAGCCCACTGAGGTTATTAGTTACCTCTGCTGTAAATAGATAACTGTGCAGGGAGCCTACAGGTAGTCCATTAGCACAGCTCTGGGGGAATTATGACCCCTAACAATGTACACGGCAAGTGTGGATCTGAATAATACAATTTTATTATAGAGAAAGACAAAATCTCCCCCCAACCCCCCCCCCTTGTCTGCTGTACAACTGTCTTATTGGCTAAATTAGCCCTCATGCATAACCTGGACTGTGGTCATAACATCTTACATCTTATAACTTACTCCCTGTTACGTAGTGTTCTTATTCTTATTCAGTCAGTTTATAGGTTATTATGTTTATATTTTAGAGTCATAGTTAATATTTTATCATGATCTACTGCACCGTTCAATCCCTGCACTGTTCACTTTTTCACTTGTGCACTATCATCATTACACACAGTCTACCATCATGGTCATTGCATTTCTGTGAGTGATTTTATTTTTGTGTGATATATATATAAATATATATATATATATGTATGTGTATATGTGCTGTATATGTGTGTATATGTGCGATATATGTGCTGTATATGTGTGTGATATATGTGTGTATATGTGCAATATATGTGTGTATATGTGCGATATTTGTGTACATGTGTGTATATGTATGTGTATGTATATGTGTGTATATGTGTTGTGTCATGGTTGTCTTGCTACTGAATGCCTAAAATTTCCTTTGGGATGAATAAAGCATCCATCCATCCATCCATCCATCCATCCATCCATCCACCCACCCATCCATCCATCCATCCACCCACCCATCCGATTGTATATTCCATGCCATGTTTTATTTTGGTAGTCTGTTTTTCTGTCTGTCTAGTTTTACCTCCTGTCTCGTGTCTCTCCCCCTCGTGTGATTGTCCTGCCCCTCCCTGATGTGTATCACCTGCTGTATCACCTGTCCCTGGTTTGCTCGTTACCTCTGGTATTTAGTCTCTTTGCTGGCCTTGCCTTGATCGTTGCTGTATTCCTTTGTGTCAGCGAGCTGGTTTTTTCCCTCCGTTCCAGCTCTTCTTCGCTTTTTAATGACCGCTGTTTTGTTGAAACCTTCCGTTTTATTGATTTTATGTTAAATAAAGCTCATTACCTTGCCCGTCATCTCTGCATTTAGGTCCAATCCCCCCGCCCCATAACAAGAAAACATCTCCATCCACTTTAATTTGCCCTGCCATCTCAACAGACTGCAGTAAGGCTATTAGCAATGTTTCTGTAATTTCTAAAGAATATGAATCCCTTTGATAGTTTTTAAGTCTCACTGACCTGGATGTAAAGCTCAGCACTACCTGGCCCTGAACGTTAATGTCATTAAAACCTCGTTAACTCTGTGCACGCTGTTGCTGCCTGCTGCTCTCGGTCTGCTCGCCATCCCGTCTCTCTCTCGCTCGCTCTCTCTCCGCCCCCTTTTGATTGGCCGGCCTTGCTTTTGAAGCCTCAAAAATTAAAATCCATTGTCCTGGCGGCACCGTGGGCCCCTTTCCCTAAGTTAATTATGTCATTACCCACTTGTTGGGGAGATTGTTTGATGAAATATGATCGTAATAAAAAAAATACATGGCCAAAGGCGCTATTAAAATGAGACCCAGCACGCGGAGGGATCAGATCGGCGGCACCTCTGCGCTGTCAGCTTCGTCGTTCACATCGAGAGGTAAATGTTGGCGCTGATCCAGGCGGGCAGGAACACAAATAAGATGCTCCGGGCGCTCCGACACACAGACAAGAGTGGGACCGGAACGGGGGGGGGGACCGCTCATTCATCCCAAAATGTTATTTCTATGCAAATGAAAGGAGGCAGGAATTAGAAACATGGAAAGCGGCGAGATGGTTGCGAGTCCCGCCAGTTGCCATGGGGACTGAAACCTCATCATCATCATCATCGGAGTCGAGCGGGGCACGGAGCAGATGAGAGGATGAGTTGAGAGGGCAGAAGAAGAAGCGGGGTAGTTTTTTAAAGGACGCAATACTCAAGACGCTCACTGTGGGGGGCTGTCTGAACAAAAGCGTGCTTTTGCCACACTTTTAGAGAGATGGAGAACCCCCCCCCCATACACCCCCCCCCCTTTCTCCTCCTGGCTGAACGACATGACTTTGTTTCGAAACATAGAGAAGATCAAGTTTGCTCTCAGAGGGGTTAGTGAGGGGTTTCTAAAAAAGTAGCAGCCTTTTATTTCCTAATTGAACAGTCGCTGTTCTCCCTCCTGAATTACTTGCTTAATTGACAAAGTCCAGTAGTGTGTGTGTGTGTGTGTGTGTGTGTGTGTGTGTGTGTGTGTGTGTGTGTTCCAGCTATCACCTACCGGTGCCCACATTTCATCTGTCAGTTAAATTAAACCAAATAATTAGATTAATTCAACTTTATTGTCATTGGGCTGAGTACAAAGACAACGAAATGCAGATTACGTCCAACCAGAAGAGCAAAAACAGCAGAAAAGCTTCTTGAAGTAAAAGTAATAGTAATAGTATAGATAGTAATTGACACAGGATATACAATAAAGTGATTTAATAGGTGCAACTATATACAATAATTGTGCAGGTGACAACAGGAGGGGGGGGTGTCGAGTAGTGACGGCCAAATGAAGCTTCGTGAACCAGTGTCTTTATGTTCTGAGCCACTAGATGGCGCTCTTGGTTTTAAGAGAAAGGCCTACGGCGTTGCAGTTCAGTGTATATTCAACCAATTGTTGAACAGAGAGCGTCATCAGGACTTGCACTGACACTTTTGACTATAATATTCATGGTTAATGTCCTTTTACAGCCGAATGTTGCTTATTATTAGTAATATTATTATTACTGTTATTATTATTGTTTTCTCTATACTGTCTTTTACTGTATTTCTTGCAAAAACGGATACTGGAATTTCAATTTCTTATGGAGTCATCCCAAAAGGATTAATAAAGAGAAGTCTAAGTGTGATCTAGTGGGCTCAGAAAATAAAGACAAGGTTCATGGAGCTCACTGCCATCACTGCAAAACACCATGGATGGTGATTTTTCCATGTGTGTGTGTGGAAGCGCCAGAGACACAAAATAACCCCCAAATCCCAGAAAACGTGATACGGACGTTTGGGAAGATGATTTTGTCGTTATATGACGGTAAAGGAGACCTTTAGTGTCATATAACACTAACTAATTTGGTTAAAGAAACTCATATTTCAGATATAGGCATTTTTAAAGGGGTCAGATTTGACCCGAGGACACCAGGTTAAAAACACATTGTGAAGTAGCTCTGTTTGTTCCGTGATATTAACCCTCCTGGTGTCCTCGGGTCAAATCTGACCCTTTAAAAATGCCTATATCTGAAATATGAGTTTCTTTTGAACCAAATTACCATAAAATTGGATTCCTTCCAACGCTCTTTGCAAATACAATTGATCACTTTCATTCTACTATTCAATTCTACTATTCATTCAACAATTAGTCAAAATAATTCATAATTTCTGCTTTTTTTTTAACTCAAATATTAGGTATAATTCTATATAAATGAGGATTCTTGACCATGAATTCCATAAAGTAGTAAAACTAGTAAGGTAAAAGTCTGAAAAAGGGACGAAAATGTCAAATCTTTGTAAGTTTTTGACCCGGAAGGACAACACGAGGGTTAAAAGAAAACTTGCCGTTGATTATGTATATGTATAACTGGACCCAAACCCCGGTGTCCGGGTGAAAGTCCGTTGTGTGTGTTCCTCACGTTAAATGATGCGTTCTGACGCTCCGTCACCGTAGATCCTACTTTGCTCCTGTCATAACTAGTACGGCCACTAGAGGGCGATGCCACTGTAATATCAAAAAGCTACAAACTAAAGCTTCCTCCAAAATCTGCATCCTCCAAAATGACCATACCGTTGAATCAACACCTCTTCAACCTTTTTCAACAAAAATACTGTGTATATAGAAAATTCCTCAGAACTTTTAACAGTGTGCCTCCTACTTGGTGCACATCCGATTAGCAATACAACTTCATAAAAAGTAATAAAAGGGTCTTAACCCTTCAGAGATGTAACTTTTTAAAACCTATTTAAGACATTTCGGTTTCCCAGAAACAGCTGTGACGTAGCTAGAGCTGAACCAACCAGACTCACTACTCCTCCTCCTCCTCCTCCTCTCCAAATCTGTGTTCTACAAAACAGCTGTTGGTGTTGAAGCCTGAAGTCAGTTAGGAGAACATAATATTTTCATATACTTTCATGCAGGACTGTGTTGTGTGGACTGAGTTAGTGTGAGTGAGTATATTTCTATTGCACTTCATTACTATTAGCTGCCAATTGTTTTGTTGTATTATATCCATGCCATGTTACCATATTAAATAATAAATTAAAACCTTTTAATATGTCATCACTGGGTGCTTTAAGACTATAAGACCACCATACTGCACTAATGCAACCTGCACAACAGCTTTATCTTCATATTTATCATTACTATTTAAGCAGTTGCACATTTTTGTATTCCCAACTTGTATATATTTAAATATTTGTTCTTGTATTTTATTCCTAATATTATTTCATGTATATTGTAGGTATGTATATTGTATCCTAGTATTTCATTTATATGTATATTCTGTGCTGTGTGACTGATTTCAGAATCAGAAATATTTTATTGCTCCCCGAAGGGAAATTTTGTGTTGCAGTTGCACAAATAGTAGAAATATCAGAGTAGAAATATAACTAAAAGAAATATAAGTGTGGATATGTACGGTATATAGATAGTTAAAGGACAGTTATGCTACAGTATTAACATAATTAACATAATTAAGGCCTTGCAATGGCGAAAAGTAATAATAATAATAATAATAATAATAATAATAATAGTAGCAGTTGAATATTGCACACATTTCAAGCAAGTGTTATTGCACAAAACAGGTAATATTGTCCAGTTTTGCTGCTGTAACACTATAATTTCCCATTTATTGGGATCTCTATCTATCTATCTATCTATCTATCTATGTCTCTATCTATCTATCTATCTATCTATGTCTCTATCTATCTATCTATGTCTCTATCTATCTATGTCTCTATCTATCTATCTATCTATCTATGTCTCTATCTATCTATGTCTCTATCTATCTATCTATGTCTATCTATCTATCTATCTATCTATCTATCTATCTATCTATGTCTATCTATGTCTATCTATCTATCTATCTATCTATCTATCTATCTATCTATCTATCTATCTATCTATCTATCTATCTATCTATCTATCTATCTATCTATCTATCTATGTCTATCTATCTATCTATCTATGTCTATCTATGTCTATCTATCTATCTATCTATCTATCTATCTATCTATCTATCTATTCTCAAGTCAATACAAAGCTTTCTTTGGGTGACTGATCCCATTAAGACCTGGGTGAAACCTCAGCGACGCGTCCAGCTGTGGCGCTGCCGCCCGACGTCGTGTGTCACGCGTGTAAGGCGTCATCCAATCGGAGCGCAGCGAGCGCCGCCCACTTCTCACCCTCACCCGCGTCCTCATCCTGCATGACATCAGCACAGTGGCCAAGTATCTCTCTGCGAAAGGATTTGAACGCTATTAAAGTCATGAAACATTAACGGTGCTGAGAGCAATTACTTCTCCATAGCCAGAAGGCTGCGTTCATTTATTATGCATCTGTTGCTCCTCTCACCCCCACACCCCCACCCCCACCCCCACTGCCCCTCCATGTCCGGCTTTCAAACTGCAGAGCAGGTTAGAGCCCAGTGTTGCCGGCTGAGATCCTGCCACTATTAAGAGAATTAAATCCAGCTAAGAGGGCCTCTCAGAGAG